>KZ451905.1:969406-1020626 GCA_002786265.1 Apostasia shenzhenica
CTGTTATAGGACCAGTTATGCTATATGACAATAAATGTTTGGGCAGCTAAGTGAAAAAAAATACTCATTAATGCTGATATTAGAGTGAATTGCCTTAAAAATGATTAGATCAGGAGTGAAGGTGTAACATCTTCAGGGGATAAGATGGGGAAGGATACTAAAGTAGGTTTGGCCATGTATATTGTCACATTGTAAAGGCCCGTGTACCAAAATAAACGTCAGGAGATCATGATGTAAAAGAGAGGATTTACACGTGATCTTGAATTGCCGACGGATTAGATAAAGCTGAATGTGAACTTGAATTGCCAACTCTAATTAGGTTGGGATTAAGGCTATGTTTTATTGTTACTGCTGTTGTAGAACTCCAAGTTGTAGATATAAAAATAACAAAATCACTGTCCTTGAGAGAATAATTTTCTAAGAATGTGTCATTGGCTTCCATATGAGCCTAGAAGCAGTATATGATGCATGTATACAACCAAATAAGTAAGATGCTTGCGCATGCATAAGCCTTCACATATATGATTTAAGTTAATAGCTGATCAAAAGATAGAAAACACACTCGTTCATGGCGCTGAGGATGTTCTCTCGAGCTTGGTTGAAGAGATCAACGTTATCATTGATCTGCAAAAAAACATAAATATGTTTTCAAACATAAAGATGCTTTCAATTGTGTAAACAACATTTTATATATTCATAAAAGGTCATCTAAGCATATGTACAGCCCTTCCAAGGAAGAGTACCACTTAGGCAAAACACCATAAAATTTCTGAGTATCTTATTACGAAGTGTAAATTTCTGAGTATCTTGGTCATTGGCACTACAGTATTATCAGCTAAGAAACAGTAAAAGATGAAGATTGATTAAAATCTGACCTGAAGATTAATGATGTTTTGAGAAATTCGATCAAAGATCTGTGAATTATGCCTAAAAAGTTCTCCTGTTTGACCGCCAGTTTCTGTATAAAAAAGAACACTAAGCAACCACTCTGCACAAGGATGCAAAGGAAACATGTAATAAATGAAAGATTTAACTTCCTGAAATTAATTCAGCAAATCAAGATTTGTAATGAAAAATCAATTAATATCAGCATATCAGTAAACTTCACTGAAGGTTCAGAACCATTTGTTGAGGTTAAAAGCTTCCTGAATGATAATATTCTAGTTAAAACACAAGAAGATGGCCACCCATACTTTTGTTAAAATTAGAATAAAAAGCGAATCCATATGCTTAGCTAAAGTTGGGCACATCTGACTGGCGATGACAGGAAATGACATAAAAATAAATGTTTTGAAGATCACAAATTAAATTCTTGAAACACTAGTAAATTGTACTGCCTGAAAATTTGTCCAGACTTAGATTACTACAACACTCACGACTCGACCACAACATGAACCAACTAGGCAACTATATTATATTGACTAGACTTAGTCCTTAAATGCAACCATGGTACGTCATACCACATCCAAAAGAAAAATAGAAATTATTCTGATATTAAGTGTAGTAGAAAAGTTGAAGTTTGAGAAATTTTAAAGACAAACTTTACAAAAAGAAAGGCTGGATAATATTTCAATAGACATTTAGAAATACATGGAAGATGGAGTTTCTTTGCTCACTGGGTCTGCTTAATTTGAATTTATAGACTATAAAGATGTCAAATTGATGAAGAAATAGTACGTTGGTATTTATTTACAAGAACAAAAATGATATAAAGGAATGTGCTTGCTATAAAGGAATTAAATTAATGAGCTATACTTTAAAATATTGGGAGAGGGTGATCAAGAAAAGATTACATCCCTAAATAAAAAAGAATAGATTACATCGTTATGCTAAAGTATCGCATAACTATTTTAATTTTATGCCAGATAGATCTACTATGGAAGAAATTCACTTATTGTGAAATTTTTTGAATGAATTTATTGAGAGATTTAATGAAATAGTTTAGGGCGATAAGAAGATCTACGTTTGGTGCTTACTGATTTAGAAAATGCTCATTGTAAAGTCCAAGAGAAGTTCTTTACCGAATTTTGAAAAAGAAAAAGTTTGTGTTGCAAGCATTCAAATTATTAAAAACATATATAATGAGATTATTACTTATGTTTAAACACTAAGAGATTTGATTAAAGAATTTTTCATCACAGTTGAGGTACACCAAAGCTCATCTTTAAGTTCAAATCTCTTTACATTAATTATACACATTTAAGAAAATATGTTTCGATGTATACTTTTCGCTGATAATATTCTTCTTATTTATAAGACTAGAAATAAATTAAGATAAAACTTGAGCACTGGAGGATACCTTGGAGTCTAACAATTTTTATTTTGGTAGATCTAAATCTAAATATATAAAGTGCAATGAAATAATATATATATATATATATATAAGTGTAAATTTAATCAACATAAAAGCACTTATACAGAGGAGATGACAACTAACAATTGGTAATCAAATTATTAGAAAGAATGAGCGATTTACATACCTAGATCGATCAATCATACAAAATAATCATGAAATAAATGGTCATGTTATTAATAGAATCCAAATAAGATGGATTAAGTAAAACAATGCATCTTTTTTTTGTGTGATAGAAAAATCTAACTCAAGTTTAAAAATAAATTTTATAAGACAATAGTAAAGCTAGTAATGTATGGTGCTAAGTGCTGACCTACAAAACAAAAATATATAAATAAAATAAATGTCACAGAGATGAAGATACTAAGAAGATAAGTGGATATACACAAAATAATAAAATGAGAAATGAGTACATCTGTGAGAAGGTTGAAGCAACCTCAATTGAGGATGAGTTTAAAGAGAGTCAAGATAAATGGTTTGAGTATATATATATCATAGACTGATAAAGGCTAGATCTAGTAAAGAGAGTTGTGTTATTGGATCATATCCATATAAAAAGAAGAAAACCAAAAAAGATGACAAAATTATTAGGAATGACTTTGTATATTTAAAGCTAAATGAGGATATGTTATTTTATAGGAGCATAATGGAAATAAAATATTCGTATAACGAAACACAACTAGTGAGATGAATACTTAGTTGTTGTTGTTGTTGTTGTTGTTGATACTTTATTGCGACAATGGAATAGCATGGAACCATGCTTGCACATCATGCTGTCAATAGGAAAGCAATATTACTGAGCATCACATCACCCAAATATTCATTCATAGGTTATATTCACGTTATCCAAGTTCACATAGAAAAGCCTTCAAGAAAAACTTCTATCCACCTCATATTTGTTTTAAACCTCATTCCATACACCACCATGTTCTCCATGCCAAAGCCCAAGCCTTCTAAGAAAACAACTAAGGACATGCACACAGGAAACAACAACATGCTGCTTATGCTTTCAGTAGCAATGCAGCTATCATATGTTGACTGCCTGTATCACTCATATCACCTATATAAAGTTCATGATTTTCAGTGTCCAGCGTTCTGAGCTAAAGCCTTCTTACTGTCACACATAGAAGTTTGAAACCCATCATTATCAGTACTTCCACATGACTAATTTGTTGCAGAACTCCATGCAACTCCTTGAATCCATAGAGTTGTTATCTAGTACATCACATACAATTTGGACGCTAAAAGTTAGTTGTTAATTCTACATAGATGTAGGGCTACTACGTCATATTCTTCAAGATAAAATTAAGGGCATCTAACAGCAATGCAACAGCACGGCAGGCATCTAGCATGTGAATCATACAAATAAGTGCATAAATATATTTCATGGCTGAAATTTTTATGATTTTGTACACTCAACAAATGAGATGAGGCTATGGTAATCTCAGAGCACTGAGAAAACTTCATAACAAAGAAGTAACCACGAGCAATCTTGTCTTTCCATTGAACAAATCAACACAGGGTTTTGGCGAAATTCAATTATCTATGCAAGTTACATTTGCTATTGTTCATTTACTATATAGTTAATAACTTCTTTATTATCGATTAGAATATATTCTATGAACCATTCAAGAAACTTATGATAGCTAATCAGTAAGGTCGTACAAAATGCAAAAGTATCCAAAAAAGCAAAAACATGTGTTCGCAGAAAATTTAATGTCTAAACTTCACCAAACTTCAGTTCATCAACAAGTGAAGCACCAAAGATTCAAGTTCTACATTGCACAGAATCAAGTAAAAATAAAGATTACCAACCATAGCATGAAATATAATCAAGACTATTCAAGTATTTACGCATCAACGCATCATAAATAGGGCAACCGAATCGTGCTGCAGGGCAACAACAAGCTCTTGCTGATGAATTAACAGCCCTCCCCTGAAAAATAAACAAAAAAAAAAATTCCAAATCATCACAAATCTAATCTTGAACTATAACGTTTGTGTGAATTATGTAAATATAATGGATAGCATATTCAAAATAAAGTATTACAGCAGGCTCCTATTCAGGAATTAAGCCACTGGTACCAGTTGAAAGTAGCTAAAAGCTTGAATTTATGGTTTTCTCAGAGACACTATAGTACCTCTTAATAGTCTCTGGATGAACAGTGGCTGCATCAATTTTGGTGACCTCAATGATGCCTATCAAAAGGATGAGTTCCCAATACCAACACAAAACTTCTTTGTCATGTTCAACTGATATAGAATATGACACTTTTCTAGATTAATTATCTAGGTTTGCAGATATGTCAAATAGCTAAATAGGAACAAGGCAACAAACTGTAAAAATTTTGAAGCCGTCTTGTATGTATTGATGTGAAATTTATCACACATGAGGCAAAAGATATTGCATGTATCTGACAATTTCCTCCCTAAGAAAACAATCTTTATAGAATCAAATTCAAAACTTGAAGTGGCTTTGCCTGAACCCATGTTGTAGACGGTTTCAACCCATATCTTCAAAATGGTTGAAGCCACTTTTTTGGAATTTGGCTTCTTCCTATTTAAAAAATGTGTTTGGCAAATAGTTTTGAGATGGCTGAAGCCACTTCGTTTTGCCTACCTAACAATCCCTAAGGCTTTATGGTCATAGGGTACGACGCTTTCCTCAAGTGCAAGTCCCTTTCCTGGCTAAGAAGAAGAGGGTAAAGTAGCTTTCAACGAACAAGGTATATATAGTTCTAACTAATAATCATGAACGATCCAAATTTTTAAGGAGACAATGTTAAACTCTTTATCAACATTTGACAATTCAGTATCAAGGGATTTATTGAGTGAACCTAATCCATTTGTACAAAGGAGACTTTGCCATGGCTACGAGTACCTTAGTAGCTACATGCACAACCCCAACAACCCACAGCACATATAGCTTAAACTTCCTTAGACTAACTCATTTCAAGATTAAATATAAATAAAATAAATTTCATTCATCAAAGGTTCTCCAAATATATAAAGACTCCAGCCTATTTTAGACAAATAAATTAAAATAAAAAATAAGAAAAAAATAACGATTCTAGATAATTATCCAAATCGGTTAATTCCAACTAATTTAAATTAATTAACTTTATCAACTTAAATGGTATTATTCAATATGATTAAATCAAATTGAATAAATCCAATCAATTTAAATCTAAAAAAAAATATATAAATAATCTATATAATTCATCAAAGAGCAAGTTATGAGATCCAATCTAGACCGTCAATCATGTATATGTCTCCATTAATTCTCCCTAAGTAGAGCATAAGAAACCTAAGATAAAGACTGACATTCATGTGGGATATTAAGTGGATGATAACTTTGAACAATAAGGAAATTTCTTAAGAAATGAAACTTTATTGTTGGCATGTTTATCAACTAAATTTCTTTGGTAGCATTTCCAAGCCATTCTTTTCAAGAAATGTGCCATGTTTTGAGTCAATCTAATGTAATTTGGTCAATGAGAAATCTTCAGATTAAACTGAAGGCCACCATGCCATCCCATAACTTGTAAAGCTTAAAGAGCTTTGCCTAAACATGCCATTTATCCATGGTCTTAGTTTGAGGTAGGTTCGCAACATGAGATCTAAATAGATTTCCATTCTTGTTGTTTCGCATGACGTCGAGGATGAACCTTCCTCAGTCTTGGGAGAAAGGAACTATGGCGTAGATTGAGAAGCAGAGAAACTCAGAAACAAAAATCAAGGCTTCTGGAATTCCTTCATCCTTTATATTACTCTCACTACATTCTCTCATGAAACAATGGCTTACAAAGTAAGGTTTGAAATGTATAGTTTCATATTTTTCTACATGCTAATCCTTCCATTTGATAAACATTTAGAAAAAAATAACTAACTATATAATCTATGATAACTCTATTTATCAGCATCTAATAGAGTTGATTTTATGTAATTAGATTATTCCATCAATACTTCTCGTATGCCTAAGTTAGGATCCAGCTCTGTGCTATAAAAAAGGAATTTAGGTTCGTTCATTGATGCCTTCGCCCAACATAATCTCTTCCAAATTGGGAGGCAAGTGATTAAGCACCAGTTGTCAAACCTTTTTGAGGGTCATCAACCATCGTATCTTGATGTTGACAACCCTGAAGTCATATTGAACTTCCTAGTTCAAAAGCTGTCTTGTTTTTTGAAATTTTTGAGACTTGAAATCATATCTCAAAATAACCTCATATATACTTTTTGAGAATGCCTCCTTTTTGAGTTTACTCTTATTCTCCCAACTTACTTGTCAACACATGTCTTGCATCCAGAGTTGTAGTTGGGTTTACTTTACTAAAGTTCTTGAAGACAAGTATCATTGAGACAAGGTCCTCAAAGTTAGACATCTTTGAGAAGTATCCTTGATCTTTCAAGACAATGCCCAGAAAGGGTTCCTTGGAATTTCAAGATGATGGCTTGAATTTCAAGATGCACTGGCTAAGGGAGAAAGTTGAGGGACCAAAACACTCAGTGACTGAGAGGGATTTTACAATTACTTGGTTTTGATCTCCTAATCATGCAATCTATTCAAAATTCAAAATGTGTAGGAAATTTTCCAATAAAAGTATGCAATCTAGGGATTAGAGTTAATGGGTAATATTAAGCAGGTCAACGATCTCAAAAAATTTTCAATGGGATTCCTAATGTTGATATTAATATTTCAATCAGGTCCTTTACATAATTCTATTATTTTTTCTTATCCTTTAAACAAAATTTATTTTTAAAATAAAATTTCAAATTACAAAAATACAGCTTCCTTCTCCCAGCTCCCATTATCGAACACTGCAGCAGCCGCGCCGCCCCTTCGCATGTTGGTAGTAGCATAGGGTCACCGCCGGCGTACGTGTGCGCAGCGTTGCCTTGCTCGACCGCTTGTGTACATAGGGGATTCTGTGCTCTGCAGTGTTGGCAACTTTGTGGCCAGAGTGGGGGAAGATAGAAGGAAGAGAGAGATAGAAGGAAATGTACAATAGTATTTTGAAATTTAAAAAAAAAACCTTTTAATGATACGGCTTGATTGAAATATTAATGCTAACCTCAAGGACCCTATTGAAAGATTTTTGATAAATTAACTAAGATAAAATGATAATCAAATTAAGACAAAATAACAGTGTAACATTTAATGGTTTTTGTCAACATATTAACTTACAAAACTAACATTTATTTTATGTCAATTTTCTTTTCTTTTATTTGTTAGTTTTCTAAATATAATTCAAAATTAGTAAATTAGAATTTAAAGACAAATATTATAGGAACTGCATAGAACGGTATTTGATCGGTAAGAATAAATGAAAATTTTCAATTGTAAGTCAAGCTTGATTCCAATAGATTAATTTTTTTAATTTAACTTATTTTAAAGTTAAATTGAGATAACTATGTCAATTTTTAAGAGAATACTAAAAAATTATATCTTTTAAAAATTTATTTAAATGTTAAAATTATGTTAATTTTGAGACTTTTGTATAAGGAATAATTCTAATTTTGATGAATTAGATATATATAATTTATTTACTTTCTTTTATTAATGAGATAAGAACTTAGATAAAAAAAATTTTGAGCAAAATAAAACTATAAAATACAAATAAATCTTTTAGAAAGTAATTAAAATAAGAAATCTTACACCTCTTTTAATAATATAGTATAGATGAAGTATCTAAAGGAGTAAAAAAAGAACAATAGATTATAAAATTTGCAAATAATACAAGAAATTTATGAAAAAAGATTAAAAATAAATAAAATAGAATATAGGGAATTTTACTGTATGAATAAAATAAACTACCTCTTTCACAAAAACTTTTAAAAAATTAATGCTATTATTCTCTTAGCTATAGAATAAATGTAATCATTTTAATATACTCAAAGACTCAACTTAATAGTAATCGGTGATTCTTAGTAAATTTTGGAACACAAATATACCCTAAATTAATAGTAAATACGAATTTATAATTTATTAGTGAGATAGCATAATATATAAAGTTTCGAGTATGTAAAGTTCGTAGAAGTAATCTTTACAGAATTGGAGAAATAAATCCATAAAGCAGACCACAAGTATTTTGGAACTAAGGCATTGTTGTTTTTGTCAGAGATTTATAGAAATTTTCTAAAGGAGCAATTTGGGAATTTCATCCAATCAAATGAATCCCAAACTAATCTAGAAGCCCAAAATCCATTGTACCATTGTCAACCCACTGAGAGGACTATAGGGTCTTGGATGAATATCTAGTTCTATGTCTTCTATGAATTTTATCATTCCTAGTGGCATTTTAGACTTTTCATTGAAATTGTAAAGATACTAGATTGACATTTTAAAACTGAATTATCTCCTCTATACTGAGGAATTTTTGGAACAGACCACTTGAATGCAAAAATTCCAAAAGTTGTGAATTTTTATAAATTTTTGAAGTTTATGAGTTGTTTAATAAGTTTTTTTGTAAAGTCCATGGACCTAGATGAAGGCTACTAAAGTTCATGGTCCTTTTAGAGAACTTCAAAGTATATTTATAGATACAAAAATGGTCATTAAATAAATTCATAAACAAACTAAAGAGGACAGATATGCAAATACTAAGAATAAAAAATTTGTTCTATGAATCTTACGCAATCAGTTGTAAATGCGTCAGGTTGTTTGTTCCCACTTATCTTCTTAAATCTGAAACTGACCCTTTTTTGTTTGAGAAATTATTAGATTCAAAAGAGTAACAGGTAGTGTTATTGGCCACAAATCTTGGCACGACGTGCAAAAGCTGGACCCACAGGTAAGAGGAAGAAAATAGCAAGTCATCTTCTCGTTGCTATACGTAGTTTACTGAGCTGAATAATGCCATTTTGAAGATATGTTGGACAATTTTTAAATTATATAAGGCCTTTTTCCAGCAATGTAAGGCTGTTTCTTAGCTATGTAGGCTATGTAAGTGCATTTTGCAACTACATATGATATTTGCATTTTACTACAAATGAAAATTCATCATAAAAATGCATAGAAGGTGCCACTAGAGAGCTAAAAAATGTACTTATGTAGCCGAAAAATGTCCTTATAGCTGCAAAATGTCCTCAAGTAGCTGAAAATGAAGCTGAAACAAATCCTTGCATACCTAAAAAACATCTTTACATAGCTCAAGAAAAGTCTTAAATAGTTGAAAAATGTCCTATGTAGCTTAAAACTACATCTACGTGAAGGAATGATGAGACTACACTCTGTTTTTCTTTTTACCTGCTTATGGGTCCTGCTTATGCCGCACAGGGAATCACAATCGAAAAATGTTTGGGTTCAAACCCAATCATATCTCTTTTTGTTTCCGCACAACTGTTACCATGTGATTGGATGTATCAATGTCATGAGGGCCCCATTGTTTCAACTTAATTGTGTTGACTAAACCCATTGGTCCAGGATAGGTTAGGCAATAAAGTTGTTTACTGACACATAATACCAAGTAGAATATTCAATTAAAGTGAAATTTTTTAGTTCGCAGCATTTGAAGTGCCACACAATTAACAAGAACTGTTTATTCTGTATTTCATGTCTGATCATCTAACAGTACAAATAAGAAACATAGTGAACCTTACCTTTTTATCTTTTCTTTTTGAAAGGCTGCCACCTCTCCTTTTTTTACCAATATCATTTATCTGTAAGGAAATTAATGTAGTTGAGATATAGTATAACTGCATAAGCTCTCCGGCAAGAAAATGTTTGTACCACATCAGTGCTTTTTGTTCTATTTATCTTGACGTCTGAATCAAAATCTAAAAGAAATAACATACCACAACAAATAAATGGAAGTAATCAAATCATGGATGCATATGATAAATTCAAAAAATAAATCCTAAGAGTCGAACACAAGCACTCTCCTTAATGTGTGTTTAATTTTTTAAACACTGCCTAACATTTTTATGTTTGTTAAAGATTTGATAGTGATTATCAAAGTATCCGAAAGCATATATATACATATATATATTGTCCATCAACCTTAGGAAGTCCAATTCTTTTTATTGTCCATGTCGATGATATCATCATCACATGAATGATACTAATAGAAACTTTAAACAAAAGAACTTACATCAATAGTTTCAAATCAAAGGTTTGGGAGGTTTGAGATAACTTTTTAAACATAAAAAATGCCAACCCATAGAGGAAATATACATATCACAAACTAAAGATGTTATAGACATACTAGAGAGTGCTAAACCAGTTAATACTCTTATGGATGCAAATGTCAAACTAGTGCCCAAAAAAGGAGTTGAGATTTGATTCAAGATAATATTGCAGATTTGTCAACAAACATGTTACCTAACATTAACCAAACCCGACATTTCATTTGTTGTAAGTGAAATTAGTCACTTTATTGTGTCCTCCAATGAGTTACTCGGAGGCAACTTTAAGATTCTTATATGATTAAGACGACCATTAGAAAAGTTATATGTTTTGATTGTGGTCATCTTCAAGTGATAGGATACATAAATGCTTATTGAGCAAATTCTCCAACATATTGGAGATCCAATATGAGGCTATTGTTGATACTAGAAGAGAACCTAATATCTTGGAAGAGTACAAAAACAAGGTGGTTGTAAGATCTAGTATTAAGATAGAGTACAACGCAATGGCACTTGAGACAAGTGAGCTTCTATGGATTAAGCAGTTGACATGAGAGTTTGGGTTGGGCCAGTTCTAACCTATAAAATTATATGTTTATATTCAGTGTTACGCAGATCTCCTCAACCATACCTTTCATAAAAGGACAATGTATAAAGAAATTGATAGCCACTTTGCTTAGGAGAAAGTTCAGTCTAAGGAACTCATTATCCTATTTATTAACTAAGTCTTTAAGAGGTAATAGTATTTGGTATATTTGCAACAAGATATTGCTTGATGTTTATTCACCAACTTGAGGGGGGAGTGTTATATGCTTGGATGTCTTATGAAATAATTCCAAGGACCTTTATCTAAATTTTTTACATGAATTTAGGTAAATATATGTATATATATATATATATATATATGTGTGTGTGTGTGTGTGTGTGTGTGTGTGTGTGTGTGTGTGTGTGTGTGATAGGATAAATAGCAGCTAGCTCCTTCTAGTTTACACTCATATACAACTAAGTCCTTGCTATTTATGAATTTAAAAAATGACCCCTGTAAGACTGTAAATGTGCTTTTGGATCCTCAACTATAATAAGAAAAAAAGTACACATAAGGACAAACTAAAGCTGCGTTTGGTAAAGCTTTTTGATATAAAAAAGTGCTTTTTCATATAGCTAAAAGTTAAAAATTGTGTTTGGTAAAATAGCTTTTAAACTTTTTTCAGCTTTTAAAAGCTAAAAAACAGTTGTACGAAAAACTGAAAAAAATAGCTTTTTGAAATAGTTATTTTGCTTTAATTATTTATGGACAAAAATACCCTTAAAATTATTTTAAATCCTAAATTTTAAATTATAAAACCCAAAATCGGTCTAAAGCTTGGGAAAACAAATTTAAAAAAATTATTATTGATGTATACAATTTTTCATATTTTTTACATATACTATATAGTTGATTTAATTTTTTGTAAAGAGAAATAATAGAACAAAATTTTACTCATAGCAAATATAATTAAAATATATAAAATAAACTTTATTTATTTAAAAAATGTACAACTAATATGCAAATAAACTATAAAATTATATATATTGGAAAATTAATAACATATAAATTTAATTATTTAATAGAATAGGTTAATTATTATACATTTATAGAATATATATAATAAAAATATTTAAATTAAATGTCTAATTTAGTAAAAAATAAAAATATTTTAGACAGCACAGCAAATTAACTAAACAGTTCTGCTTTTAATGACAACTTTTAATAACAGTTTACCAAATATATAAAACAGTTTTATTCAACAACACTTTTTTATACAGCTATACAGTACAATACTTTTTCATACAGCACAACAACATCAAACAAAGCCTAAAAGAACCTAGGTGCATGTCACAACAAACTAGAGGGACTTAATTACTATTCACCCTTCATACATAAATATATATGTATCAATATATATAAATATATATATCTTTTGGTGGAGAGGCCACTAAGTTCATACTTTCCCCCACAAATTGCACAATGCTAACAAGAACCAAACATAAATAACCAAGATGACATTTAAAAAATGCCAATGTTAGCAATTATCAACAATAATAAAACTAGTTATCAAAAAAAAAAAAAACAGTAATCAAACTACAGATGGATAGATCAGATATAAGAGCTCAGACTTACTGCCATCCATTTACATCTCAAGGCCACATCACGCATTGTTTTCTTCGGAAGGTGCATAGCAATTTTGGAATTACGGATCATTGGTGAATCAGTTGATTCCCTTCCAATTTAAGAACACACTGTAAATATCACTCTCCACCAAAACATACAATAATAAAAGTCCAAAAAAGAGCTATAAGATAAAGTTTTCAGCAAAAATAGTAAAATGATTTGAAGGTTACTGGACAAACAAACCTAATATTATCAAAAAACTGCCACAATCAAATACGTATTATTAGAAAAAGTAAATAGCACAGAGTTGCGTTAATTAACCAAATTTGCCAACGTGCAAAAAATCAATTTACAAATAAAGGTGCAAATGAAGCACTGATGTAAATATCAAAAAAATTGAACAATATTTACTCATCACACCTTTCATCTACACATTCTTCTACATAAAATGCCTTGCTGCGCACATATTAACCATGACAATCATTGTAGTTGATGGTAATCTGAGCTTTATGAAAAGAGATGAGGATTCAAATTAAATGGGTCCAGTATGAAAAGTTAGCTAGTAAATCCTACTAGAAAGCATGCTAACAACAATGCTAATTCCTGCTGTGCATATGACCAGGCATCCTTACAACAAGAACATTCTGATTGAAAGTTTAGTGGAGTCAATTTAACATATAAAATATTCACTTTATTTTGTGTTGTAAGATAAAGTTACATTGGTTGCTTCCTAACTTTAAAAAACTTAGCAATTTCTCATTACAAAACAGAAAATTAAAAAGGTAAATACAAATTTCAATGCCCTACTGCTTGAGATTCAAAAATTGAATCTTCAATATGCCACGGATTTGTGGAAACACATATCCTATCCAAATCATTTTGTTCACTTTCCCCATGATCCAATGTAAATTTGTTATTAGAGGTAACATGTTATCATGCTTATTCTAAGGTGTTACTAAATAACACTAAAAACAAATGGATTCTCAATAACCCATGATGGTTTAGATAGAATTAACTATTTAAGAAAGGTAAAAAATTAACTATTTCCAGTCATTATGTTTCACAAAAGCATAAACTTCACGCTAAGCCATCAACTGAAACAAGCTCTTAAAAATAAGCAAAAGATCAACGGTAAAAAAATTAGGTTTTCGGTGAAATTATTGAGGAACAATAGGATGTACTTAGAGGAAACCACAAATCAAGAAAATATTTTGCTGAAGAGGGAGACAAGATAAAGCAATATTTTGAAGTACATCAAATTTCAACTGATATAGAAGATTATGACCATAAAATCTGCAGACGATCCCAAGGTGCAAATTGGCATTGCCCAGAAATATACCAAATACTTTAATTTTAGATTATTGCAGTGCTGACAAAAATAAAATACTTCATCTAAAAGACTTTGGAATGAAAAGGAAAATTCATTAATTTGAAAGAACTAAACAACCAAAGGTCTGTGAAGGGAGGCAAAAGAAACAGATATAAAAAAAGGAAAATACAATGGCAATTTACATATTTTTAGTATTTGAGAATCATGATCTTAACAGAATGAAAATAACTTTAGGTTTTAACATACATACCACTTCAAAGTTTTATATTTACATAATAAGGACCCACTTCAAAGTGGATGAGTGCGAATGAGAGCTAAAACCTTGAAATGGGTGTTTATTATGTAAATATAAAACTTTTGAAGTGGCATGTATGCAAAAGCTCCAAATTCCTTGGGGTAGTAGGTTTAATTGGATTAATTCAGGTCTGGATACTCAACTTGCTGTAGTTTTAATGCTTCCTCAATCTTAAAGCTTTTGTAGACATCCAAATGTTGCCAATCAAATGGACAGTCTAAATACTTTGACCAAATAATACCAAGTATAAAGTTTCAAAAAAAAAATTCAAGAAAAATAATAGCAAATAGATGACAGCTAGAAACAGGTAGATAGTATTCCAAGTAGTTGGACCATTGTTAAATGTTTGATTACAATAAATTTGGTCGACAATTGTATATCTATCTCTGTACAGTAAAAGTAAGCAATACAGTAGGATCATCCATTACATTAACAATGTTCATAAATCTCTCAACACAGCCACCCCAGCTGATCTCATTCAGGAGGGCCTAGATATAAACAACAATCTAATGCAAGCCTAACACCTCAAAGTATGATAACAACTTGAAAAAATTGAGACTGAAATTTCACTTGCTTCGTAATATTTGCAAGTCTCATTAAACACACACACACACACACCACACACAATTTCTTAAAGCATCCATCAGAATGCCTGCTTCATGGAGAACCTATTTGATTAAGAATAGAATTGTCGAAATGATTAAAGAAAATTAATCTAGGCCACACACATGGCAAAGTTTTGAGTAGGGAAGGAAGAAATAATGACTACTAATTGAACAAAACTTGATCATCCAAATTTGTATGGATCCGCCTGTTGGATTGCTTCTGTTCAGTTGTATCTAATCGAGTTTTCTCACTCTGACTAGAAAAGCAACTCTAGTTCCCAAAAAACTACACAAACCTATGCGGATCAAAGAAGAAGACACAGAAAAGTGGCTAGATACAAGCAACATGCCAGATCCAAGCTGTCCGTCATCACAATAATTATAGTTCATGCTCTGTATTTTATGCATAGGGGGATCCGGCGTTCAGTGAAGAAAAGAGAAGATACTCCAACTTTGACTCAGCTTTTCAATCATAGCTTTGCCAGAGCACTCGAGAAAACCTCTGATTGGTTCTATTAGCTCTTCTTCTCGACAACACGATGACGGCAAGAGAAAGCCGACAGAACTATTTACTCATCTCTGCATTTCTTCAAACTGAACTCCCTCTCCATTCTTTATATATTGTCATCCACCCGCCTTTAGACTAGGGAAGAAACAATGATTGTTAGGCAGACAAAATCTGTTCGTCCAGATTTGTATGGAACTGCCTGTTTGACGGCTTCTATTCTATTGTATTTAACCGACATTCCACAATCGCCCTTCTATACTATGACAAAAAAAGCAACTCCAATCCCCATAAAGCTGCAACAATACCATGCAAATCAAAGAAGAAGACACAGAAAAGTGGCTAGATACAAGCAACATGTCAGATCCAAGCTGCAGTCATCATAATAACCAACAATCTATAAATAGCAGAATTCCGAGTTCATTGAAGAAAAGAGGAGATACTCCTATTTGACTCAGCTTTCAATCACAGCTACACCAGGTCGCTGGACATAACCTATTGGTGCTATCAGTTCTTCTCGGCAGCAAGACAAGGCGAGAGAAACTCTCAGCCTCACTATCCCCCAACCGAACTAGTTACCCACCTTTGTATTTTTTCACCAACTAAAATCCCTCTCCTTTCTTTATATTTTTTCATACACATTCCACAAATCTTTTGATCATAGTGGACTAAACCGCCAAAAATAGCATCGCGTTTTTCCCCCAAGCAGTTCAGGTTATCTTCAGTACTCTTCCTGTTTGCCCAGTTTGTCTCAACCATTTGATTAGGTGACGGCATTTTCCATTAACAACGATTCACCTCCAAAGACTGTTCAAATTTCCACAAAGAAAAAAAGCATAATTCCCTTTCAAAGAAGGGAGGGACAAGGGACGCACTCACGCAACATCTTCTCCAAAATCGCTTGCTCCTCCGCGGTCCAGTCGGCCGTAACTCCCGGATCATGCTTCAGCGCCTGCGAAGTTGCCGCCGTCGCAGAAGTGTCTTTGCTGGTGATTTCCTCCTCGGAGCCTCCTCCACCGGGCGAAAACGAGAGGCCTCCATCAGTCTGATGCAAGCCGTACAACTCCGGAATCGCGCCAATCTGCGGAGAAAAGAACACCTATCAGATTCCCAAGTTCTGCTGTTCTTTTCCGTCATGAAAGGAAGAGGAAGGAGAGAACCGGCTTGAAATCTTGATCTGCGGGAGGAAGAAGAAAGCAAGAAAGCGAGCGAGAAGGCGAACTTACCGATAGAGGCGCGAAGGAGAAGCCGAAAGGTTTGAACATCGAGGGATTCATTGGGGAATTCGCCTCTTTGTGGTCCCGGAGAGATGTGGGAGGACGATGGATTGGTGGCGCTGGGTCCCACCTTTGACAGAATTTTTTGATTAGTTTTTAAAAATAACTATAATTAATTAATAAAAATTTTTCCTTAATTCAAATCGAATTGTTTCGTTTACAATTTTTAATCAACATAAAAAAAATATAGGAATTTTTAACTGTATGATACAAAAAACTTCAATATTTACTTATTAGACACTATAAAGTTAAATATTATATGACACACACTTATTTATTTTAATTTTACAACCAACACACCCTAATTAAAAAATCCTTACATTTTATTTAAGTAGACCATACTTAAGTTATGTTTTAACTTAAATAAAGTTCATAGGAATAAAATCTACTCTCGGTACATCTTAACTTAAATCTTACATATTAAAATTATTTAAATCTATTATTTATGTAAAATATTTTAAATCTAATCGTTAGATGCTCATCTTAACGATTAGATTTAATTTAAGATACAAAGGGGTTAGATTTTATTCCTATAAACCTTATTTAAGTTAAAACATAACTTAAGTATGATTTACTTAAATAAAATATAAGGATTTTTTAACTAGGGTGTGTTGGTTGTAAAATTAAAATAAATATGTGTGTGTCATGTAATATTTAACTTTAGGGTGTCTAATAAGTAAATATTGAAGTTTTTTGTGTCATACGGGTAAAAATCTCAAAAATATATCAACCTTAGAAATATAAAATTAAATTAAAAAATCTCACAATCTTGCCTACAATTTAATAATTAAATAATAATTTTTTTAAAAAACATGCAATAAAATTTTATTAATTAATTAATTAATTATTCATAATTAACTACATCTTTTAGAAATTGCCAATCATAAATAACTACATCTTTAAGATTATTCAAACTTGAGAGGACTTCAACATGTTGACTATAAATTCTTTTTCACATTTTTCACCATTTCTTATTTTTTTCATAAATCTCTACCCCTCTCAATTATCTCTACTCATCTCTTTCACATTTTTTTTTAAGTTTTTCGTTGTGTAACAATTTTCATATAAGATATTTATTTTTTATTTTTTCAATTATTTATTTTAGAAAGTAACTGCTGCAAAGGAATCAAACAAAATAATATTATAAATTTAATTATTAGGCCCCATTTATTTTAAAGTTAAAAATTAACCTAACTTAATTTTAATCTGGCATATCACATCACACATAAAATTTAATATTAAAAATTAACTTTATTTCACGTCCTATACATATTACTAAAATAATAACTAATTTATATCACATCCTTCACATATCCCAACATAATAATTAATTTTATTTCATATCATTCACAACTTTATATAAAAAAATATATTTACTTAAATTTAATTTTAAACTTGTTAAATTTAACCTTACAAATAAATAGATCCTTAAAATTCAATATTTATGAGCTAATATGTAAAATCTCTTTAAAGGTCACGTTTGGTTCGAGGGATTTTTTTTTATCTAATGCAAATTTCAACTTTATTTCACATTCAACATAAATATGAATATTAGAATTAATTTTATTTTATTTCTTATATACTTTTTAATATTACAATAACTTTTTTATTAAACTTAAAAAATAAAATTACTTTTTTTATCTGAAAAAAAAAAGCTCGAATCAAATAGGTCCTAATAATATTATGAGATGGCAAAACCTGCATCTATATGCAATTTACCCATAATTATAAGACATAATATTAGTGTAATAATGACAATGTTAGTGAAATTAATAAATTATATAACAATGAATTTTTAATAATATTATTATTTAATTTAAAGTGTATTTATGTAAAAAATTTTGATGAAATATTTATATAATTATTTCTATCAAAAAATTAAAATACTATATAGCTCAATTCCAAAATTTTTAATAATGATTTTGTACATTAAAAAAGATAATATATTCATCGCATGAACTAGATCATTATTTAAAAATTTTAAATTATTTTATTATTTATTAAAAATAAGTAACATTAATAATATAAAAAAATTGTGCATAAAAGACACAATTTTTACAAATTATTGCGGACTATTTGTCATTTTTTTCAAATTTTTGTGTGCATCGGTGCACAGTGCACAGTGCACAAGCCCAATTAACACACAACACGTGAATAAAAATGAGTCATACCTGTTGATGTGTCGTGCATTAATTGGTTTGTGCACCGGTGGTGCACGGAAAAAAAAATTCTTTCCCTGGGAGAATTCCCATTCATACTCTTCCCGTCTATCATTTTGCCAATCTCTTCTCTCTCTCTCTCCTCCGTGAAATGTGCTTCTACCTCAGACTGACCTTCTTCCTCCTCCTCTGCGGCCATGGCGCTTTCTCACCAGATCTTTGCACAGCCGCCGGAGAAGACCCAGAAACCTCGCCGGCGGCGTCGGCACCGAGACCCACGAGGCATCGGGCACAAGGTACGTACATAAGCCCACCACCAGCCTATTTCCGGCCAACCCACCTCCTCCCCTCCACGAGCACTAGCCGCCAGCCGCTGCCGCGGCCGCTTCCGGCGAGAATCCACTGCTGGATCGGCCTTTTCTGGCGGCCCGCGGTCGCCGTCGGATTTGCCGGGTTCGTTTTGCAATTTTTATAAATTAGAGTGACCGTTTTCCAAATAGGACTGTGAATGCTTCAATTCAATTGGCAGAGGGCAAGCTAGATAGAAATTATAAATTAATACTATTAAAAAATTAATTTTATTTTAATAAACTTTTAAAGAATAAATTACAATTAAGTTCTTAATCATGTGATTTATTTCACTTTAAATCTACATCATTTGAGCTGTTCATTAACATGCTTAAAGCAAACAAAAACAGTTAATCTTATTTCTTCATTCTTGATGCTTTAATTTTGTGCTGCTTTTATTTTGATTTTGGCTGTTAACGATCCGATCTAGAGTCTGTCTAACATCGACTTAAAATTGAATTGAAACTAGATGTAGTGAGTTTTGATCTAAGCTAAGCCTAGTGCGTTGATTATCAATTCAAATTCAATTTAAATTAAAATAAATTTGACTTTTAATTAATTTTCGATGTATCAGTTAAATGCTCAGACATCCAATAATTGTTCATGATTTTAATTCATTGCTATAACTATGCATATTTGAACATAATGGCATGCGATTCTAAGACAATAACACACTAAAAGGGTCTGTTTGTTTCTAAAATTTAATTTAACAAGTTTAAAATTAAATTTTTATAGAGATATTTTTTATTTAAAATTATAAATAATGTGAAATAAAATTAATTATTATATTAGAACATGTGAGCGATATGATATAAAGTTAGTTATTATATTGAGATATGTAAGCTATGTGATATAAGTTAGCTATTATTTTAGTAATATGTGTAATTTTTAATATTAAATTTTATTTATGATGTAATATGTTTGATTAAAATTAAATCAAATTAGTTTTTAATTTTTAAATAAACGAGGCCTGAGTGATAATTGGGAACTAGCATGTCGTTAATTATTATTTTTTAATTGATTAAATTTTGGAACATGCTCATTTTGATTTTATGTAAGTTTAAGATTAAATTGATTAAAATATTAAATCATAAAAATGAGGAACTTAAAAGTAATTATACATTTGTACTTATCATTTTTTTTTAATAGTAAATTGCACTTATCATAAATGCATGCGGATTACAGGTATGGTGGTGCACTGGAGTCTGGTGTGCCCACGCGGAGGCTGATGCGATCAACATGCTGCGCACTTAACGCATTTATTGCTTTAAATCAGAAAAAAAATATAATTTTTAGAATAAATTACACCATAAATCTTAATATCAGAAATATTCAGATTTTTTAATTATAACATCGAAATTAAATTTTAAAAAATTATTAAATAATTTTTTTATTTTAAATTATTAAATTTTTTAAAAACTACTAATATACCCTCCTCTCTCTCTCCTCCGGAGCATGAGGCCTCGCGGCCGCCGGCAGGGATCGCGAGGAGAGAGAAGAGAAGAGTATAATAGTAATTTTAAAAAAAATTAATAATAAAAAATAAAATAAAAATTATTTGATAATTTATTAAAATTCAGAAACTTCGATATTATATTATGAATTTGTTGTTATTAAATTTTAAATTTAAGAACTTAAATATAATTTACCTTAATTTATATATATATATATATATGTCATTTAACATTTTCAAATTTATGGAGAGAACGAAATTTTGCCACGTTTTAAAAAAAAAATCCACATATTTAACGTTTTATATTTTTTTGAAAATTAAAAAATATCTTACACTTTTGCAGATGGACAATTTGCAAAGGGCACCATAGATTTTGGCGGCGGCCTTCAGGTTCGTGAATTCTTCAGTCTGTCCAAGGTTTGGGCAGCCCCCCACTCCCGGGCCGCCGCCGCAGCCGCCGCCGCGTCCGCAGCAACCGGGGAATCCTCCGCCACAGCCGCCGGAGGAACCGGCGCTACTTTCTTCTCTCCATCCTCTGACCTCCCCGCCGGCTTCTTCCCCTTCGGTTCCCACGCCAAGCCCACCTCCAGCTCCCTCCCTCCTCGCGTCCTCGTCGCCAGAGACGCGGGCACCAGTCTCGCCGTCCCCACCGACTTCACTCTGATCTGGACCAGCACTTCGTCCTACCTGAACCTCTCTGGCACGGCTTATTTCTGGCTCCCCGTCGCCCCGCCGGGGTACCACCCCGTCGGCCACCTCGTCACCGCCTCGCCGGAGAAGCCACCACTCACCGGTGTCCGCGTCGTTCGCAATGATTTCGTCCACGAATGCGACATGGGCGCCGAGATCTGGTCTTCTGATGACGGATTCGCTGTCCACGAGACCTCCGATGATGGATTTACCGGCGCGTTCGTCGCTGGCACCGCCGCCGCCGCCGCCGCCGCCGCCGGCGATCTACTCTGTTTGAAGGCCGCTGGCTCCAATAATCTCAGCGCAATGCCGGATATCGCCCAGATCTTCGATCTTCTCCAGATCTACTCGCCCTGGATCTACTTCCACCCCGATGAACCGTACCTACCCTCCTCCGTGTCCTGGTTCTTCGACAATGGCGCCCTCCTCTACTCGAAGGAAAACCCTAACTCCCCCATCGGCATCGATTCCGCCGGCGCCGCCCTCCCACAGGGTGGCACCAACGATGGAGCCTACTGGCTCGACCTCCCCGCCGACAACACGGCGAAGCAGAGGGTGAAGTCGGGCAACCTTTCCGCCGCCGAATCTTACATCCATGTCAAGCCGGTGCTCGGTGGGTCGGCAACCGACATTGTCTTCTGGATCTTCTACCCATTCAACGGTCCGGCGAGGGCGAAGGTGTTCATCAGCATCTCCCTTGGAAAGATCGGCGAGCACGTGGGCGATTGGGAACACGTAACTCTGAGAATCAGCAACTTCGACGGCAAGCTGCAGAGGATGTACTTCTCGCAGCACAGTTCAGGGAAGTGGGTGGAGGTGGCGGATCTGGAGTTCGCTGACGGCGGCCGTCGGCCGACGGCATACTCCACGCTGCACGGCCACGCGTTCTACCCGAAGGCGGGGCTGGTGCTGCAGGGCGAGGTGGAGCCGGGGATCGGGGTGAGGGACGATACGGCGGCCGGCGGCCAGCGGATGGATGCGGCGGCGAGGGCGGTGGTGGCGGCAGCGGAGTATTTGGGGGTGAGGGAGCCGGCGTGGCTGCAGTATATGAGAGAGTGGGGGCCGAAAGTGAGCTACGATGTGGAGAAGGAGATTGGGAAGGTGGAGAAGATTCTGCCGCGGAAGATGAAGTCGGGGCTGAGGAGGCTGGTGAGCAGACTGCCGCCGGAGATGCTCGGAGAAGAAGGCCCGACAGGGCCGAAGGCAAAGGCGAACTGGAATGGAGATGAGGTTTCGTGAAGATGATGGCAAGATGGAAAATTTGGTTAAAGCAAATTACTGTTTGTTGCATTTAAATTTGAAAGAAAATAATATATAATATATAGTATAATAAATTTATCAATAAATTAATTAATGTGAATTATTGATGCAATTTTTGTATTATTTAATAGATAATAATGTTGAAAACTATTGATTTTGATGATATTAATTATTTTAATATTATTGAACTAATTTTTATTTCAAATGTACTAACATATTAATTATTTTATTGAAATAAAAAAAATTTAAATTCAAAAATTAAGAGCCGTTATTATAATATTATTTTATTTCTATAAGGCATTGATATAAGTATGTCGATATTTATTAAGATTTTTATTTGTGTTATTTTATTTGATTTTTTAATTAAGAAAATTTTATTTTCTCTTATATTTACTTTGTTTAATTGTTAAGCTAAAATTTTAATAATCTATTCATTTTAAATAATTTGAATTGAGAGTGTAGCTCACTCAATCAATTGTTTGTAATTGAATAAATTAATTGAAATTTGAAACTTAACTCAAAATTAATTATTTATTATAAGTTAGGTTGGATGAATGTTCAATGTAACACAAAATTCTTTCTCATACATATTTGAACTATTTGGCTTAATTATATTTAAGGAAAAGTTGTCTTTTTTCCTCGTTGATCAAGATGCCAAGTAATGAAGTGTTTTTACTTATTTTTGATATATTTATTTTTATTGAAAAATTAACATCTTATTTTTCTTGCTTATGATGGAAAGTGTCACACCCACATTTTTTATGAACCAATTATTCATAAAATAAAGGGTGACTTACAGTCAGAATCACAAAACAGATTATAAGAAAAAGATATTTTTATTAATCTCAAAATAGAATTACATAAGTTCAAATACCAGGAAAGTCACCTAAGGGCTTTTTGAAGACTAATCTATACTCTTGAGGCAAAACGTTGATCTCTATCAGATAAAATGGATGCAGGCACTCATAAAGCCATATTATTTCATCGATATATAATTTAGCCAAATATTCAAAAGGATGAGTTATTTTAATAGGTAGGAAGTAGGCAGATTTTATCAACCTATCCACGATTACTCAGATAGCATCACATTTTTTAGATTTTGGTAATCCACAAACAAAATCTATAGTGATATGCTCCCATTTCCAAGTAAGAATTTCTAAAAGTTGAAGCAGTCCTCCTGGTCTTTAATATTCTATTTTAACTCTTTGACAAACCAAACAATGACTCACAAATTCAACAATATCATTTTTATTCTGGACCACCAGGATTGCTCTAGGGTGGATTGAATGTCCTGCACTATATGCTTCACTAAGAATTTCCTTCTTAAATTCATGAGAGTTAGGAACGTAGATTCGATTTTAAAATCGAAGGACACCATCAGATCCAATCATAAATTCTAGTCTGTCTCCTTTCATTATACCCTGAGTAATCTTAATAATCTCTGAATCTCCTTGTTAGGCTATCTTGATCTTTTCATGCAGATTTGGTTGTATACAAAAATGAGTTACTATTCTTTTATCATTATATACTCGGGTCTCTAACTGTAATTGTTCTATTTCTTTAATAAGTGTCTCCTAATTAGCGAGAGAATAACTTACAGATTTTCAACTAAGTATATCTACAATTACATTAGTTTTCTTTGAATGATATTAAATGTCCACGTCATAATCTTTTAATAACTCTAACCATCTTTGTTGTCTTAAATTTAATTTCTTCTGAATAAAAATATATTTTAGGCTTTTGTGATATGTGAATTTTAAATTTTGTTTCATATAAATAATATCTCTAGATTTTAAGTGCAAAGATAACTGCAGCTAGCTCCAAATCATACTTCGGATAATTGATCTCATGGGTCTTCAATTACCTAGATGCATAAGTTATAGCTTTTCCACATTGCATTAGCACACACCCCAATTCCTTCTGAGAAGCATCACTATAAATGACAAAATTTTCAGATGTTGAGGGAATAGTAAAAATAGGGGTTGTAACAATTCATCTTTTTAATTTTTGAAAACTTTCATCATAGGTTTTTGATCACTCAAATCTTACGGACTTCTTAGTTAATTGAGTGAGTGGTAGGGCGATCTTCAAAAATCCTTCTAGAAATCTTCGATAGTATCCGGCTAGACCAAGAAAACTTCTTACTTCAGTTACAATTGTGGGCCTTGGATTTACAGCTATGCTGAATAAACTAATTATATGCTTTAGAAATGTTACTAGTTGTAACCAAAGTTTATATTTATTAGATTTGGTATATAACTTCTTGTCTTTTAGTGACTTCAGCGCAATTCGAAGGTGCTCTTCATGCTCTTCTTCACTAGAAGAGTATATAAGTATATCATCGATGAATACAATAATAAATTTATCTAGATAAGGTCGAAATATTCGGTTCATAAGATTCATAAATGCTACAGGAGCATTAGTTAATCCAAAAGCATTACTACAAACTCATAATGGTCATATCTTGTTCGAAAGGCAGATTTTGAAATATCATGTGCTCGAATGCGCAGTTGATGATAGCTGGATCGTAAGTCAATCTTCGAAAATATCTTAACATTCTTCAATTGATCAAAAAGATCATCTATTATAGGTAATGAGTATTTATTTTTGATAGTGATTTTATTCAACTTCCGATAATCGATACACAGTCTTAAGAAGCCATCTTTTTTTCTTAGCAAATAATACTGGAGCATTCTAAGCAAACACGCTTTGTCGGATAAAGTCCAAATTAAGCATATCTTGTAACTGTCCTTTTAGTTCTTTCAGTTCTTTAGGTATCATTCGGTATAGAGCCTTTGATATAAGAGTGGATACATGAATTGTATTTATAGTAAATTATGCCTATCTTTCTGGGAATAGTCCAAGAAGTTCTTCTAGAAAAACATCTGGGAATTCTCTAACTCTTATTCTGTTTTTTCTAGTTTCACTTTTTGGTATTGATTCGATGCAGGCTAAATAAGCTTCACACCATTTCTTTAATAACTTCTGACATTTTGCGAAGAATATAATATATAAGGCATCTTTTTTGTTCGAAAAAAATTAATTCTCCTTCAAGGGTAAGAAAACTTATTTTCTTGACAGCACAATCAATTTTGGCATGCCAAATTGATAACCTGTCCATTCCTAATAGTATGTTAAAGTCCTTTATAGCAAAGGCGATCAAATTTGTGGGAAGGATGTAGTCTCTGATGTATATTTCATAGTTTGGGTATATTATCCTACTAGTTAAAATTTCTCCTAAAGCCGTATTTACAATATAAGATGTGTCCAGCATTTCAAATGGAATCTTCACAAAAGTTGCAAATTCAGGCAAAACAAATGAATGCGTAGATCCAGAATCAAATAATGCTTGTGCAGGTAATCCAGAAATATAGATAGTGCCTATAACGATTAAGTCGGATAAAGCAAAAACTCGAGCTTGAGCTTATGGCCTGAAGTTTGCATCAGGCGTCGGTGTCACAGGACAATCTTTCATAAAATGTTTTTTGTTGCCACATCTAAAACAAACTCTATCGCTCTTACAGTATTTAAAAGTAGGATGATGACCTTCACAATTCTGACACTTTATACCACTATCCGTCAGCTTCCCTTTTTTCCTTTCTTTTCTGCTCAAAACTTTCCTCATGCTTCTTAGCCTACTTATGGCGGCGCTTTTTTCTTTCACGTCACTCCTGATCTTATTGATATTTTGTTCTGTGATCAATGCCCTTTAATATAATTCAACATAATCATAAATTTTCATAACATTTGTTTGTTTTTGGATATCCTTTCACAAATCATTCTCAAATTTCCTCGCCTTTTCTTGTGGATCAGCGACTAGATGATGAGAATAATCAGAAAGAGCAGTAAATGTAGCTTCGCATTCCATGATAGACATGAAACCTTGCTTCAAATGAATGAAATCAAATAGTTTCTTTTCTTTGATGGCAGGAGGAAAATACTATTGGAAGAAGTTTTCACGAAATCTTTCCCAGAAAACAGGTTTAAGATATTTAAATTCAATATTAAGTTAAGACTTCCACTACTTACGACCTTCACAAATCAGCATATATGAAGCAAAGCCAATTTTTTTATTATCAGGGCACTCAATAAAATCAAAGATTATTTTCAATCGATCGATCTATTCCTCTGCAGCTAGAGGATCTGCACCTCCGCAAACTGAGCTGGTTTTTCCTTTCGGAAATGCGTATATAGAGCATCTTTAGAGATCATTATATTATTCTCCTGATTTTCACTAGTATGATTTTGTAGTGAATCAGCTTGAGATTTTATTTTTATTTGATAAGCAATATTTATAAATACACAGATAAATAGAAATAACATTTTATTTAGGTAATATCATTACATGCTAGAGAAGTAGACTGCAAATTCTTACAACTGGGTTTTAGTACATTAGGGTTTTGAAGATATATAGGGCTTGATTCAGGATTCTCTTTTGATTGGGTAAAGGAACTCTTGATAGGAGCTGACACCTCCTTAGTTTCTTTGCAAGAATTGGAGTTGCAAGGTCTAATTCGAGCTTTGTTGGCTTTGAGAAGTTGCTTGAAGGTTTGGGAATGATGGATAATATTTAGTCTATGTCCATTTGGATTTTATTTGGTTCTAGTTTCACTAAATCATTTGGTGACTCATAGTGGCGGAATATAGACCAATTTTCTCAGTAATAGGCTTCCATGGCAACAAAAATAGTGAGTAGGTGATCCAGTCAAGGAATCTTGATCATTGAGATCTTGACTCTATCCCAATAAGGGGGTAAGGTTGTCAATATATATTGTTTGGCTTCATCACGAGTAATTTTACTCCATCGATAGTATCTAACCATTCAAAAAAGAACCCGAGTTGGTCTAGGTTGATAGCCATTGAGATGTTAGAGTTCATTTTAAACTCAAAGAGGCAAGTGATTGAGTCTTTCCTGAAATCAAATATAAAGTTAATGGGTAAGGTAAAATTTTTAAGGTACGTCTAACATTACTTATATCCTATGCTCTGATACCAATCTATCACACCTTATTTTTTATGGACCAATTATCTATAAAATAAGGAGTACTTTACAGTTAAAATCATAAAGCAGATTATAAGAAAAAGATATTTTTATTAATCTCAAGACATAATTATATAAGTTCAAATACGAGGTAGATCACTCAAGGTAACCTTAGACTAGAGTACAAAAAGAAAAGTAAACAAACTAGGAGGCAAAGGATAAATATCATTGGTGCTATACGGAATGTAGGGAAACATCATCCTTAGGGCTTTTGCGGTCTTCTTTTGGCAGCAAATTATTTACCTGAAAAACGATAATCAGTCACACGGATAGAGTAAATGACCTCCACCTTACAATAGGCCATGTGAGATTTTATAGCTCAATTTACCAACAAATCAGGATATCAGAATACATTATAATATCATCTTGTCACCTTATAATATTGTCATGTATCATACTTTGCATATATATTAATATGTATAAATTTTATATCGATAAAGGATCAAAATCAACAGATATACGTGATCAGTGTGACAACAGAAGTAACAGATACGTCAACAGTGTGATAACAAATTTAATAAATATGTCACCAGTGTGACAATAGAATAATAAGATGCAGGTACGTTTCCCACACAATGTCACGCGTCCAGAAGGTGATTTGTCAACCACCGAAATCTCAACGCATCATATCATATATCTTAGGATACATAGGTCCAGTATAACTCAGTATAATATCTCAACATAAACCCCAACAGAATATCAGCATCAAATCATATAGAGGATGCAGAATGTAGCTCACATAATATAATTGATATCATCTTGTATGTTAATTAATTTAATTTAATAACCACGATATCCTAAGTTCAGTAAAAATCGTTTACCTGGATGAGAGACAGTAATAGTTTGCTGGTAGATGACACGTCTCCTGATTCGGATAAAATTATCCTAATTAGATTCAAAATAAAATGATCACTATTGAGTATCATAAATTAATATATTGACTCAGGTTATATAGGTCTATTTAGGCTAAACAGGTCAGAAATATCAAGTAAATAAAAAAAGATCAATACAGGTCAAATAGGTCAAACTATGTCTAATGGGTCCAATTGAGTCAACTTAGGTCAATCCGGGTCAAATGAGTCATACCGAGTCAACTCAGGCTAAATGTGTCAATTTGGGTCAATTCGGGTCAAACGAGTCAAATAGGTCAACACGTGTTTATCGGGTTTGATACGGGTTAAGCAGGTTAATATGGGTTAAATGAGTTGACATAGGTTAAACAGGATAATCACCGGTTAAACTCGGGTTGAACTAACCAAATTGAGTTAATAAAAAAAATTACCGAATATAATTTAAACTTAGTAGGACAAAAATACTTACTTCTTCTAGCAGAGTCTTGTCGCTAGAGAAGAAGAGGGAAAGTCGCACCAAGATGGGCTAAGGATATAGAGATAAACTAGAGGTTTTGTGTTCCGTCTGAGGGCTCTGGGGCCTATTTATAGGAAGAAGTGAATTTAATAGGGCAGGACACACTAGTGGTTTAGAAGGGAGGAAGGCAGAGGGAAACTTCCTATTTAATACAGATGGTGGGAGAAAGGTAGAGGTAAGCTTCCTATTTAATACAATTGGTGATAAGAAAGGGCAAGGAAGCATCAAAAATATATTTTATTAAAATAGAGCTGTAAAGATTTTATTTTTAATGCAATAATTATTTTGAAATCCTCAGATTACGGATGTACTCATATTAAATCCAGAAAAATATATAAATGAATATTAACAGATATTTCCTAAGCGGATTATTACAGAAAGCTTACTTGGCTATTTGATACTTTACATTTACTCTTTATATTTTGTAGCAGCTCATAAAATATTTGACAATATTTGCATATTATCTAAAATAATTTTATGGGCTACATTAACCCAAATGGGGTGCTTTCATTTCATTCTTTTGTGTTTTGTGCTTTATTTTTTTTTCATGCTTTTTGGCTTTGTGTTGCTAACTATTTTTAGCCTAAAATTTTTTTTTGGGTTGATGTAATGTGTGTGATAGCTGTCTCTTAAAAAACTAATGGCATGACTTATATTTCATATTTTATTTCTCTCACTTGTTTTTGTTTTCTTGTGTTGACTTTGTGTTGGATGCTTTAAGACAAAACCCTCATCTTTTTCTTCCAACAAACAGAACACTCGAATTTTTTTCTACTTTTGCTCTCTGGTTTCCTGCAACAAGAACTCTTCTTTTCCTCTCAAGTTCTTGACAGTTTTACTCTTCTAAGATTATACTTGCAAAACTATTGAAGTAGGACTAAAAGTGAAGGACTTTTATGCTTTTGTTTCCTGCCATTTATTGATACTCTCGGTTATAATCTGATTTCTTGCTTATTATTGAAAGCGCATATAATGGTATTCATCTCTAACCTCTTAAATCTAATTTTACTTACTGCTTTTCAATACATGTCAGTCTCAAATTTACTCGAGTGTTTCATTGACAACTTTGCATTTGTATAAAGCTCCTCATTGTAATATTTCCACTTATTTAAAGTTATAACCTAAGCTACCTAGTTTAGCAAACTTTATTTATTTACTTGTCATTCTCCTTGTCTGGAGGTTATTATTGTGTAGATTTATTCGTCTTTAGGAGGTTTACTCGGCTTTGATTTCTATAAATTTCTATAAAACTCGTATGATTTGTATTGGATTTGTTCGACTTCCGTTCCCATAAAAAGCCGGTGCACTACGGAGTGTGCGGAGTGGACTCGACGGGAGGCCGATCCACTATAAATTCATTTGTGTTTTTGTTTGTATTGATCGTAATAGGATTAAAACATTCTATTTTAAGTTTAATTTAAAACCTTTTCAAAATTAATGCTTGCATGTACAATTAATATAAATACATAAATCTCATTTTTTCCTTATTTTTGTTATCCATTTATTACGCTGTTTTTTTGTTGCTGAAATTGACCATCTATTCTATATTTTATATTTTTATTGCTCATTTACTGTACTATTATCCAATTTCTGAAATTAATCTACTTAATTTTTCATTATTTTCACAATATTTTTGTATTTAATGATTAACTTGTAAGGTTTGGAAATTGTGAATAGTATTGTTCTACCAATAGGAAATGTCATACAAGCAATCTTTAAAAAAATAACCAAGCCTTAATCCCACTAGGTGAGGTCAACTATATGAATCTTTTATTTTCATTGTGCTCTATCAATTAATAAATTCTTATTTAAATTTAAGTGATTAAGATCACTGCTTATAGTTTCTTATTATATCTTCTTTGGTCTACTTCTTCCATTGCAAGCAGTTTTTATTAAATTGAAACTAATTTTTAATTTTAATTTGATTGTCATAATAAAGTTATTTAATCTCATCCATGTATGAGTTTTAAATTGAACAGCGCCTTGACTAAGATTTGGAAAATTTTAAATTAAACATACTTTATATGCAAATATCTATGACAAATGTACAGGAGAGAAACTAAAATGAGAAAAAAAAATAAAAAGAGGAAGTAAATAGAAGAGAAAGCTAGCAAGTTATGCAAAAACTCTCCAGCAACCCTACCATTGTGACTACAATGACAAAGGAGAAAAACTGGAGAGAAAGAATGAGAGGTTCAAAGGTGAGAGCGGGCCGGCATGATAGAAATCGAAAGAGTGGTTGAAAGGAGACAGAGAAGAAAGAAACATCACCGAGAATCATTCCACTTGAGTTAACAACAGAAGTCACAGAAGAATGTGTATGATAATAAGTTTAAATTATAATGATTTTTACCTGTTTGTAAATAGATTTAACTCTAAATATCTTGCAGTAATTACTTTTTTAGAAATTGGTGTTCTCAATTATCAACAAATGAATGATTTCTTTCCTTTGTAGAAGTTACAAAGACGACCAGAATATCTACAGAAAATATGAAAAAAGTATGAGGTAGTTGCAGAAAAATGACAGAGGGTGATAGAAAATGAGAGTTACCTAGGAAAAAAAACAGAAAAAAGCAAAAAAAAGGTCTATAATATGGTAAAAACAAATGACAAGAATGGTCAAAATAATTGCAGCATATTATGTATGTGGTGAATTAGGAGTCTTCAGGAGGGTGGTATTGGCTTACTGCTCATCCCTTGTATCAGTTATGTCTTCATCAAGTCTACAGTATTATTACCTGAGGAAATTGAGAATTAATTAGCATTAAATATGAATATAGCATATTTAAATGAATACAATAGTGATGTTCTCCTAGCCCAGTAGGGAAGGAGTTTGCTTAGGAATCAGGAGGTCTCAGGTTCGAACTACACTATCACTATAATTTTCAGGTGGGGCAGGGGAATCGTGGTGTCAAGCAATAAAACCATATATATATATATATATGAATACAACAGAAAACAGAATTCTGGTTGATGTAAATTTAATCTACAGCATTATAAATCTTTATCTGGTGATGTTAATTTTGGTTGATGCTGGTTGGCTAATTAATGTTATGCACCAGAAAACAGAATATTGCATTTTTTATGGATATTGGGTAGCATATAATAAACAAAATATTGAATCTAAAATTGTATTCACATCTTAAGTTCTGATAAGAAATAAATAGTGTTGACGATCAACAAAGTTCTGACATGAAACCAATCTTTTCACATCTTAAGTTATCTTATAGCTTCAAGTCGCAATGCGAAGGTTGTTGAGTTTTGCTAGAAAGAACTTCATGAGCGAGTTTACAAGCAGTATGTGATGCAGGTATATAACCAAAGGGACAAACACAGAGGTTGCAAATAGGTAGATCTCACACCTTAATGAACTGATCCAGATAAAAAGATAGTCCAAGAGAATAAGTGTAAGACAGATGGAATATTAGTCTTTAATAAGGAAGATGATGGATGTGGCAAATATTATTTGTAGGAGATTCAACATGGTATGTCTTCAAGAAACAAAGTGGACAAGTGAAAAGGCCAGAGAAAGAAATACAAGATAAGTTGTAGTATACATACAGGCTTATAAAAGAATAAACATGGGATAGGTATCATTATAACTTCAAGATTCCTTTTATAAACTAACAGGTGATATCAACAAATCTACGAATAGTTATGCAAATCTAAATTGTACAGGCGTCTATGGGATGTTTTAAGCAAATCTAAATTGTTTATTTATTTTTCCTTCTTCCTGTCTAATCATTTTAAAAATGAAAAGGAAGCTTAATGAGCCTCACCATTTTGTTATAGGTGGTCATCTCTCCTTTTTCTCCCACTTTCTCTGTCCTGTAATGAAATAGAGTAGGATAAGACCTATTTCGATCATATGAATTTTTAAGTATCTCTAAATAAACAAACCAACATTAAAAAACTTTTTTAAGAAAAGAAAAAGCATGAACCGTCAAATGATATAAAAATTTTTGATATAGGAGATTCATTTAAGTAGCCTAAATGATAGCTTATTAGATCAATTTAGTTATCCAATTGAGTCATGATGATCAAATAGGAGCCAAAACAATTGTGCCTCTAATACACAAGCAATTTCATTTGTACATTTATATTTAGAACCATATTGCGTATAGAATGCTAAAAAAGTGTCTCCCACTGGGCTATTGTATAGGTTTCACACCCTCTCTTCCATGCATATTGTCGTACTGTGAGAGTGAGCATTTTTTTTTTTTTTTGATATTGAGAGTGAGCATTATTATTAACTCAACTAGAGTATGAAATCAATTCCATTGTGCTAGAACTATGTCCTAATTTTTCTAACATTAATTAATAAATCCAAATTCACACACCCAAGCCATTTAAGCTTCAGCAAGCGTTTAATTACTTAATTCCCATCAAAAACCTTTTAGTTATTTTTTGTTTGGAAAAATATAACTTATGAAGGCAACATCAAAGATAGGCTAAAGCCAGCACTTATACACCATCATCAAACAACAAAAAAAAAAGTATCACACATAAGAGAAAGAAACTTACAGTCATCCATTTAATTCTCAAAGCAACATCTCGAATTGTTTTCCCTGGAAGGTGCCTAGCAATTCTGGAATAGCGGATTATCTTAGGCTCAGTCGTATTCCTTCAAATTTATAGTCACATTGTAAGTATTACTTCATAGGAAAACGGAAAGACCAACCAAAAACTGTTGTTCATTATCGATTTTCAGCAAAAATGTTAAAAGAATTGACAGTTGTTAGAAAAACCCAACATAAAAAATTGCCTCGACTGATTATCTATGTAAGAAAATGAGAATAACATAAACTTGAAACATTTGCTAGCCGTTTCTCAGTTCCAGCTGCCAAGAGACTCATTGTTTATACAACTTGAACACAGAACTTGAAGGGGCAAACGAAGTGATAATGAAAAATATAGTAAAATTCATTCACATAATTTTGTTAATAAATCCTAAGAAAAGCAATCCACGCATATGACCAGATTTCTAGTATCCTAAACAATAGCAACAATGCGTGACTAAGTGGACAGAGTTGTATATTCTTTTGATTCACTTTATCCTGTGTTTATGTTTTATTAAAGTTGCTTTCAGACTTCATGAGTCAATTCATTTTTCAACAAAAATGAAAATGAGAAGTTCGAGATAAAATGAAAAAAGTTTCTTTTTAGTTTGAAACGTTAAATCCTTGATATTAAGAAGCCTTGGATTTATCAAATTGAGCCATGTATTTGTTTTAATCTCTTAATTTCTAAACACAAAATTTTCTTTTTACTGTTTTTCAGATTAGATCAACATCATTATTTCTTTATCATCATACATATAATTGTTATGACAGCCTATGTAGTTAGTTTGGGAAAACACATAATAGAAGTTAGATGAAATATACTATTGTTAATGATCCTTGATGGTTTAGACAAAATAGAAGGTTGTTTGATTAGTTGGAAAAACTTATGATTATCAAGTGAGTTTGTCTAATACAATGTTTTTGTTTTAGATTGAGGAATGAAAAAGAGGATGTGCTGGCAGAAGGAAGAAAACAATTTTATTGAAGAGAAAAACAAAAAAAGGCAATTGAAGCAAGCATAAAATGTGGGGATTTAACCTTCGAATGTTAAGGATAGAAAAATAAAATCCATAATAAATGACAATTGAAAGTGCAATGCTAATGAAGAAAAATTTATTTTCAGCTACAAAAGGAGAAGTGCATAGTGAAGAGCTTTCATAGATAAGATTAAAAGGCATATTCATTAAAACAATAATGTCATAGAAAGCAAATGTAGCAAAGATTCTGCTGATAGAGAAGGCCTAAAGAAGACAAATACTAGCATAGTCCACAAATAAACTGGAATACTCATTTATTTCTATCATTCAAATAAACATTATTACCTCATATGATACTTGAAAGATGAAAAAGGAAAAACCAGCATTTGGAGATAAAAAAGTTTTCCAAAAGAAGGAAAAGAGATTTATATGGAACAAGTTTCAATTTTTTGAAAATATGTTTCTTGATGATGCAGTAATCATAGTATGATAACATAGAAAATCTTTTAAATTGATGTTATATGGTTTGATAATAATTTGTTCGACGAACTATCTAAAGAAGATCATTTAACTATAGCAAGAGCATGAAAGATTGGGTGGGTGTTTCTTATCACAACCCTTCTTTGTGGCTCTTTTACCCTTTGTTGGCCCAAAGTGCATATAGGGCTATTTGGGAAGCAGCAGTAGGTAAAAAAATAATCATCATGGAATTGACCAACATCATTGTCAAAGCTCACGGATGCGTATCCATGTTGGTGGAGTAGATAAGCGTACTCATGAAGCAAATGATAGATGATTTGAATTTTGCTTAGATTTTCATTTATTTTGTTTTCTTTGGTATTTGTACATGTATCAGCATAAATAAAATTGGGAGTTATTGCAAGTGGGACCATTTTTTAAGTGATGGGGGAGTTATCACAATTAATTTAGACTCTGAGGTTATTCTAGCCTTTTTGAATGGTCCGGTCCTTTCCACGGAGCCATCAAAATCAACTAAAACTGATGGAAATTGTGACCCTTTTCCTTTTCTTTGTCTATCCCACTTTTTTCTCCCCATTTTTCTCTTACAAATTGGTACTTATGCACCGCCAACCACTTCGACACCTTCACCAATCCTCCCCCATAACCATATTCTCTATTTTCTCCCTGTCCTGTCCACTCTAACAGTCTTTAACGTCTCCCTTAACAACCTCTCCAACACAATCCTTTTCACTAAAGCCCACTCTAGCTTTCATGCCCCTGCCTTCAGCATAGACAGCGACCTCTATTGTAGCATCTTTTACACAGAGAGGGAGAGATAAAGTGAGGTATGCCCAATTCGTTCCTCTTTATGAGCAAGGAAGAAGATTTGACAACAATCAACAAAGCAAAGAAAAGGGAGACTTCCAAATAGGAAACTTTTTTTTGTTCAACCAACCAAACCGGTTGACCAGCAAATAAGGAGACATCATGTCAGTAGTGGGACCCACCAAGTGCTGATGTGGCCCCCTATTAACCGACTGAATGTTTGGTCGACCAAACGCAAAAAGTGCTTTCCAAATGTCATCCATCAGAGATAATCAAGTCAAGAAGAAGCAGCTTATCAAAAAAAGGAGTTTTTTTTTGTCAGACCTGAAAGTTGAAGAGGTTCATCTTCTTCGATGAAGACTAATAAAGTCGATGTGTCAAGCCTCGAACCCAACGCTAGCATGGGAACAATATCATCATTATGACAGTTGAGGATGCCCATGTTGAATGGACTAGAAGGGTGACTTGACTAAGCAATTCCAAGAAACAAGAAGACATCCAGCTCTATATAAATTGGGAGAGGATGAATGGCAGTCGTACAATAAAGAGAAATTGTCATCCTAGTGAATAGTAGCGGCCACTATATACTAGAAGGTAACTAGGCAGAAGTGATCCATCCCAAGTCTTCATTGTGACAAGAAGTAGAGCCAGTCAGATCCTGTCAAATGGATCAAGCCTCTTATCCACAGAAAGAAGGGTTGTTTGCCACAAGTGAGTTCGATTCTATTTCCTTGTAATCAACATAGGTCTAGGTGATGGTCTTTCAGTTAGTGTACCATAAAGAGAGTGTTCTAGAGATTAAAACTATTCTTCAATCCCATTACATTGTAGTGGAGCATGTTGCCAATGCATAGGCAACCAATGGTTCCCAATTGGGTTCTAACTTAAAATCCTTAGTGTCTTAATGTATCTCTAAATATTGTTCCATCTTCTAAACTATCAGGGTGAAAGCATTTACACTGCAAGTCTACTCTTGAAAAAAGTCAACAATTCAAGTATTTTTTATTTTTGCCACAATAAGTGGTATCAAAGCACTAGGTTGGTGAGTCCTAAAAAACATAATGATTGGAACAATATAAAAAGGTTTGAATGAACAATAGGAGATAGACATCTGAAAGTGCCAGAAAGTGTTATCCATCATAATGGATAGCCCCAATGAACGAGAGCCACCTCAAATTGAACCGGGGGGGGGGGAGAAAAGTAGGAACATGATGATTTGATGCCATCTGTGAAAGGTTCAAAAATGATAAAGGCAAGCTAGGTGCACCAGGAATGCAACTACTAGATAAAGAAATCATTCGATATGGTGACTCAATTGTTAAAGCAAGCAATTAAAAAAGGAAGTTTTTTAGGCAATGGATATCCTCGGATGTGGCCAAACCTCGGAAGGAGTTCCTTGAGATGGAAGTACCCAAGATGGTGTTTTTAAAGAAGGTATCAATAGAACGGGAGTTCTTCAACATGATTTCTTCGAGAATGTGCTAGTTGGAAGACGAGTTTCCTCGACAAGGTGAACAAGATGTTGTTCTCAAAAATGTAGTATTTGAGAAAGTGAAGTGTCCCAGATATAAACGTATTGTTATTTTGGCTTTAAAAAACTACGTGGCTTGAGAAATTTTCCAACAAGTCACTCATGCTGGGACTACTCCAGGTTAAGCATGCTTAACTACAAGCTCCCCGTTACTAACCGTACGGTTTTACCTCAAAAAATATCTCTATAGATTGGAATCATATCTTTACATATATATCTTACGATCTCTCTCTGACTTGTTCATGTGAGACTATTCTACCATGCTTATCCATATGGGATTTACCAAAAGGTGTCTCTACAACTTAAGGTCAACTCTTTACGTATATATAGCCTAGGAATTTCTCTTAATTATCCATATAAAATATTCTGACTGACTTGTATTTATGAGATTTGCCTAAAAGTACCCCTAATACCCCTTCTTACCATTAAGAGACTCAAAGTAATAAGCATAGATAATCAAATCCTACAAGAATAAGCACAGTAGAATAGTCCTACATGGATAAATTAAGGAAATATCCAGTAATATATATGTAAAGACATTTGTTGAAATAAAATCACGCGTCTAGTAATGAAAACTCCATAAGTAAGAGGCTTGAGTTGGGGTAATCCCGAGATAAGTTCTTGGGAAGTTCTCAAGTCATACAGTTCTCTCCAAAGATAAAGTGAACAATACTTTTATAATTAGGGCTCAGATCGTGACATTTGATATCAGAGCCGACCCTGACCTCTAAGCCACGGTAGTTAAGTCATATGTGGGATGTGACCAGGTTCACATGCCTATGAGTTATAATGGGGCAAACCTTAACGAGGATAGTAAGTCTCCTTATGGTGCTATCAGGGAATATTTTTAAGCAAATCTTACACAAATAAGCACGACAGAATAGCCTTACATGGACATGTTAGGAGGAGTTTTTGGAATATATATGTTAAGTTATAGAACGTGCGACTAGTGATGAAATTTTATAGTTAAACATGCATGAGTTAGAATAATTTTGAGATGGGTGACCTCTTGAGAAGTAACATGAGATACTTCTAAGCAAATTTCATACAAACAAGCACAGCAAAAAGTCCTACATGGACGACTGAAAAGCCGCGGGGTGATTGCAACGACAAGGGAGGCAAAGGAGGCGAGGGAGTGAGAATGAAACAACACTGGAGAAGATAAGGCTAAAATAGCTTTGTTGGTGGCTGGACCTAATGTAAGGTAAACTCCAAGTTGAGATAGTAGTCTTGCAACCTTAAAAAAGTTGAACTCACAGGCAAGGACCTATTGACCTCAAGCAATCATTTGCAATAATATTATGGCCTAGATATATTGAGATTCAATCTGGGCAAGTATTTTAACTTTTCTTTCTCAAACATAAGAATTAAAAATCAAAAGAGAGCCAAAAGGTTGTTTTGCAAATTTTCAAGTTAATTCTAGATTTTGATATGATAACATCAATGGAGTCACATATTTGATCTAACTTCATCTCTAACTGGTGACATCTATTTCCCTTCATACACAACTTCTAGATGTGAAATATCTCTCTTAATACAAATGTTCGTCACTCAATCTGTATCAAACACAGGTCAAGAGACACCTCATAATCGAAGGTCAGTACATAGGTCTATGGTCAAGAGTCAAATGAGAAGCTAACACCCAACAACTATGTCACAAGGATTGCACGAGATAGCACACTAAATAGCATTATAAACTCCTTTATGAGGATTGTTCTTGAAACTACCTCATATTTTTCCTATGAAATAGTTTTTGAGCTTACCTTCTGTCCCAACCACAAGGTAGTTTGAGGCTTCCCGATCATGCCACATCCATCAAACCTGCCATGTGGCCTTAAAAGGTGGTTTAGAGAACTACATTACATCTTTGGGACAAGTCTCCTCTCCAAGAAAGTGGGTCGGCGTCTTTATCTACGTCGACAGTGTAAGGACAGATATCTCTCCCATGTTCTAGGATGGAGGCATTGACTTATCCGAGATTCCAGTAAAGTTAACATTTATGTACTATAATACCCCAATATGACCATGATTTTGCAGCGGAGATCATGGTATGACCCTGCCGGCCTTTGTAGCAAAAATCATGGTACAACACTTTTACTCAGTTTCACCTTGATATAAAGTGCTTTCCATTCTTTTTTTTTTAAGAATGGGCCAAATAAAATTGGAATCAATTAGGACAACAAACAGGAATTGTAACGCTTACGTTAGGGGAGTGTAAAATAATTGCCACTAAGGTACGGTGGAACCTTTAGTCCTTAGAACACTTTAGAAGGGCACAACCTTCCAAAATGACTTGGTGGTACTAATGATTTTCTAGAAATCCTCAGGTGAAGAAAAGACTCTATGAGCAAATATCCCAATGACCAAGAAAGATCTAATCAAGAGAAACCTTAGAAACAAGTCTAATAGTAAGGATACCTTAACTCCTACCTACCGGATGAACAGGCACTCAACTGACCAACTAACTGATCATCCATGATACTAATAGTCTTAACTATCTCGTGTGCTTCTTAAAGCAATCTCAGGTAACCCCACTTGTAATTGAACAAGTGCTAACGAAAATCTTCAAGCCGCTTACAAATGTCATGATTTTTCCATTTGGGGGGCTTTCTATGTAATAATGTGTCATTCATTTCTTTCCCTTTCCTCCACTTTAAATTTTCTTTTGTGTCCTTTATATTTTCTCTAGTAAACATCACTTTCATTGATTTCCCCTTGTATGACATTGACTGTTCAAGTTGACGAAACATTGCATCAGCACCCTCTTTCCTCACCGCCCTGTGTCATTTATTATATTCTTTATTACTCACATTATTTTACTAGAGAAATATTTTTAGGTTAACAAATGCAAGGCAGCCAACGTAGCAACATACGAACTACATTATAGAATATTAAGCCAGATCTATACAACCTAAAATAACAAAGGTTGCACGTGACTTAGAACAATAAACATGAATTATATGCTATAATCAAAGGATAAAAAACCAACACTCAGAGGAACTTAATGCATCATAAAAACTGTAGGGGATAAAGGAAATTAAAAGAGAAGTTGCGGCATCCTTACATCACTTGATGTTCTTTTTATATTTCCATGTACTGAAAAGCATGAGCATTTAACCACAGAGCTACATGAAGTTCAAGGATTTTATTTACAATGCAAATGCTAAAACACTAAGGTAAGGTAAGATTAAAAGGATCTGGTTTACTAAGGGTGGCAATTTATACCCGTACCTGATTAAACCACTCCGACCCGCCTCTAATGGGACGAGTATGGGTACTTAAATTTCACCCTTGACCCGCAACCCGCCCCGCCCCATTATGAAATGGGGCGGGTTCGGGTATGAGTCATTCATGCTTTCCCCGCTCTATGCCCAACTTGATATAACTAAAAAATTTTAAAAATCTGATACACAAATAATGCATTTCATGAAAATTTATCTATCTCACTTTTTATAATAATCTTAGTTTAGTTTTTTAAAGTATTTATATTTAGAGTTATAATAGTTATGTTTTAGTTTTATAATTATTTAAAAAAATAGTTGTTCTTTTTAAGGATGAAAAAATTACTAGTTGAAATTCAAAATTAAAAAATAATTAGATTTGTATATAAATTTTAAATTTATTATACAATTAAGATTTTATTTTAACTATATTATTTAAGAAATTAATATGTAAAATTTTATAATATTTTAATTTACCTACATGATGTTATCTTTTTATATTAAACAGTCTTTGTTGTCTTACATGGACAAACTCATGATTAATCAAAAAATAGAGGCAAGTTAGGTTGAGTGGGAGGGGGTTCGGGTGGGTCAGGTCAGGTTGGAACCCGCCCCACAAAGAGGAAATGAGGCAGGTACAGGTTTGTGAGACGGGGCAGAAACAGGTATGGGAAAGGGAATAGGTGATGAATAATAAAGAGCGGAGCGAGTATGGGTATTCATAAACTCGACCTAAACCCACCTCGTTGTCATTCCTATAGTTTACAGCGTATAACTTGTTGGTTCCTCCCTAGTGGTGATATTGAGTTTTTTGGTGTTTAACAATATGTTTAAGTTAATTTGAACTAACAAAATTGCTTAGCGTTTGCCAGCTTTCATGCTGCAACATCGTTCCCGAGGTTTGGTTCATACAGCCAAAAGTTCCTACTGAAATATCGGACACGATGGTTGTCATATCCTCCCTAAGTAAACATCGGCCACGAGGTTTGGCATAGCTCTTCAACAAACAACTGCTATGATGGTTTGCATATCCTCCCTGAGCAAACAACGGCAACAATGTGTTCATCCAAGTGCTCTATGTGATACCATCGACCATGATACTCGGCACATTCTACTGAAACATCAGACATGATGGTTTTCATATCCTCCCTGAGTTAACATCGGCCATGAGGTTTGGCATAGCTCTCCAGCAAACAACGGCTACGATAGTTTGCATATCCTCCCTGAGCAAACGGCGGCCACAATGTGTTCAGACATGTCTCTGCGATAACATCGACAACAAGGTTTGGCAAGCTCTCAGCAACCATCGGATGCAATGGTTGTCATATCCTCCCTGAGTTAACATCGGCTACGTTGTTCAATCATAAGAAAGAAGAGTGAGTGATTTTTGATTTTGTTGTAATATTTCTGTCTTTGCCTTCACTTTGTGTATGAAGAGGGTCTCCAAATAAAAGTTGGAGGATGTGAGTGAGTGTGCTCTAACTTAAAAGTGAGGAGGACCTCTAGTAAGTGAATAGAGAAGGATTTGTGTACGGGCTTCTCCGCCTGAACCATTATAGTGATATCTTTCCGAACGGGTTGGGGTGGATTAGGCTTGTGCTTGAGCCGAACCACGTTATATTGTGTGTTCATTGTGGATGTGATTTCTTTTCTTTTACCTGCAGTTATATTTGCTTCCGATTGTATTATCCATTCTTTTTATTATTGTACTGACTGTTATATCTAGTAAATTAAAATTTTAATTACGTCTATTCATCCCCCCTCTAGACGTCATACTTGATCCTATATAACCTTATTGTGTGTGGAGATGTAGGTGCATTGTAGTGGGCAATAGGTTTACTCTTCTTTGATCATTTTTGCATTACATAACAACAATGGCAACAATAATGACAAGGCTTATTCTCAAGCTATTTGGGATAGACCACAACTATTTAAAGAGTGCAAAGCCATGAGGAATGACCATATCCCCACATCATATTTTGCCTTCTCATCCCTTTATTTATTGTCAAAAATTGGATCCCTTTGTCATGGATTGGGGCTCTAAAACCAAAAATACCAAACCACCAAAAACATCCCTTTTTTATCTTATATCTATGATTGGGCACTTAAGCATGACCACTCACCTAAGCATCTGTGCTTCAATTACCCTAATCTTATACTGAACTTCTCAACTTAGACATCTCTTTAAAGTTTCCTTCCAACAAGATAACAATCTTCCTATTGCATAATACTCATGTCGCACTTCTAATTAAGTTATCATATTGAAATGACATGCATCCTAATAATTGTGATTCTTAAAAAGCTTTGCTTCCAAACCTGTAGCACTGATGCTAGCAGAAGCCTCAAATCAAAGCCAACGTTATTGCAAAATTAGCACTCACCAGCTAGCCTCATGCAGCAACGACTAGATATAACCAGCAATTTAAAGAAATCCCTACACCACAGAGGAAGGTGATACAGATGAATATGTGACTAGCATGATAAGAAGATTGGCAAAACATCACTCATCAGATCCTTTCATCGTTTATCAAAAAATTAGCAAGTTTTACCACCAAAAAAAAAGTTAGCATGTTCATTAAGCTGTTAGCCTATTAGAGAGTTTGTTAAATGATGATTTGTTTGTTGAATAGTTGAGGCCGTTGGGGCCTGAGTGGTGGATCTTCTCCAAATTTATGTAAAAAAATGAACCAAATATAATAATGACATGGATGATGAAAGTACAAATGAAGAATTATCCCACATTAGTATTTATCAAGAAGTTATAGTTTTGATATGCAAGTGATGGTGCTTACCTAAGTTTTTGGGTGTTCATTCTCTTATGTATTATTCTTTACTTAGGCCCCCAAGTACTTCTGTCCTAATAAGTGATATCAAAGCCGATGATTTAGCTGAGATCAAGTGATTCATGCAAATTTGCTCCATAGGTCTTATTGGTTCTACCATGATTTAGAAATTCTAAGGGTAGATGACTCCCATTTTGCCTTCAATTGGTTAAGTGGAATCTTGATATGCATACATTTGATGGGTTAAAATAGACCACTAGGTATGTTTGTTTGTAAAAATTGATTTTAACAAAGTTAAGATTAAATTTAAATGATAATATTTTTTATTGAGAATTATGTATAATGTAAAATAAAGTTAATTATTATATTGAGATGTGTAAGGAATATAAGTTAGTTACTATTTTAGAATGCATATAGAATATGAAATAAAATTAATTTTTTATTTTAAAATATGTGTATGACGTGAAATATATTTAAATTTTAATATTAAAATTTATGTATGATGTGACATATAATTAAAAGTTAATAAGATTAATTTTAATTTGGTAAACACAAATACACCCACATATGGGAGTGACCAATGTAGATGGATGTTTATATGAAGGAGGGATTGATGGGATTACACATAAAGAATTTTCTCAAATAACCAATGTTTCTTACCTAATGCCTAGCTTTTGGGTTGAAGGGTATCCATCCATTCACTTATATATTGGGCTCTAATTGGGCCCTAGTTGGGCCCCAGAGTACATCTCCTTACAAAATGGGGAGTATAATCACATCCCCATTCTTTCCCTTGCTCTCCCTTTTCTCTCTTCTTCCTTGTCTACCATCATAGCTTGCTGCTCCTCTCTATAGCTTCTTCAATAACAGAGCTCATGCATTGAGTTGACTGAAGTGGATGATGCCAATTTAATTTCCCCAGCAGCATAGCATGGCTACACCTACTAAATATCCAAACTTACAGCATTTCAATTATCAATCTAATCCCAAGGGAAGTAAGAACCCATCAATCAAAGATTTTTACAAACACACTAATTTATATCCTAAATCAAGCACCGCAGCCTGTCCTGATGCCCTAAAGTTGCGGAGCCTAGATATTAGCAGCAATCTAACGCAAACATATAACCCCCAAATAGGACTGCTCTGCAATCTAGGTAGTAGATATAACCCATTTTTTATGCGGCCGCATATCTCAGAAAGAGATTTCTTAAATAAATTAGAATACCGAGTAGCATTGCAGACTAGTCTCATGAGTGATGAACTCGCGAGCAAGTACAAGTGCAGTAAGGAAAAGAACCACAAATGTTCAAGAACGCGAATCAAAATGCCTGTTTCATAAAGAACCCTTTTTGCTTCAAAAATAGAACAAACCCTAAAATCAAGAAACAACAAATTCGGAGCGGAATAGGAAAAGCATAGAAAAACTACATTTCAAGGATTGCAGGGACAAGGAACGCACTCACGCAACATCAGCTCCAAAATCGCTTGCTCCTCCGCCATCCAATGCGTTGAAATGCCCGGGTCATGCCTCAGCGCTAGCGACGTCAAAAACGTCGCAGACGTGCCATTGCCGATTCTTTCTCCCTGGGGAACAGCTCCATTGCCCACTCCTCCAGCGCCAGGCGAAGACGAAAGGCCTCCATTGTCCTGATCTCCGTCGCCGTTATCCTCATCCGTCACAGACGCCGAGGCCTCGCTGGTTCTTTCCTCATCGGTGGAAGCTTCATCGCCGACTCCTCCGCCAGGCGAAGACGAGGAGTCTCCAGTATCCTGATCCTGGTCAGCCATCTATGGAGAAAATAGCAGGTATCAGATTCTCAGATTCTCTTGCCTTTTCCCGGCGTCTCATGCGGCATTTTATCCCTTGTGACGGGAAAGAGAAGACCGAAGAGATGCAATGTGAGAGCAAGAAACCAAGTATTGATCTGCAGGAGGAGAAAGAAACCAAAAAAGCGAGCGAAGAAGACGAACTAACCGAAAGAAGCGCGAAAGAGAAGGGAAAATTTTGAAAGAGCGAAGGGATTCGTCGTGCGAGCGATTAACCGCAGGCTGGAGTCGGAGTCGCCGTCGTCGTCGGAGGCGGCGGCGGCTCTAATAGTTTATTATTATGGAACAATTACATATATCGCCCTCTAAAATGCGTTTATTATTCATTAACTTTTAAATGAGATCTTTCCAAAATGATAATTACATCTATTCCCCTATAAATATTTTCATGTTTTCCTCTAAAGTTTCCAGTTATCTTTTCACGATGACAAATAAAAATATTTATTTTTCAGTAGTTTAAATGTGAAAATTTATTTTTAAAAATAAAAAATTAACAAAAATTAAAATTTTAAAATTCAGCCAAAACTCATCTCATTCTAAAAAAATAATATTCAATAATTATTATTAATAAATTTAATTTTAAATTTATAAATTTTAAATAATTTATTAAAAAATTGAGACTGCCGATACTGAAATTATCAAAACCGTTGAAATCGATATTTTTATCTTGTAACTGAAATTAAATTTGAAATTGAATTTTAAAATCTTGATAAAAATATCTTTGAATGTGATGTAAAAATCTTCTGAGTAAAATACATTTCTTTATTTCAATTTTGAGGTTTACCGTATTTATTTTTCAATTAACTTTTTAAAGTTAGATGATAGGTTGCTATTTGATGTTAAATTCAGAAATTTCAAAGTTAGGTTAAAAAAATTATCATTCTTGTTAAATTTTTAGAAAATTCTTCTTTTATTTTCTTACAAAGAGAAAAATAATTAAAAAAAAAAATTTAAGGGCAGTTTTATTTGATATTATTTTAATATTATGATATTTTTAAAAAAATAATTATTTAGTTTAATTAATATGTATAAATAATCATTAAAAATTTTAAATGATAGGAGATGTATATCATAACATCAAGATATTAAACTAAAAATCTCCTAAAATGAGAGTTAATAAGTGAGACGTTAAATTTTATTATTTATGTAAGAAATCTATTAATTGTTCTTGAGAAATCAAATTGAAAGTTTTTGAAAATTGATATCCTCAATGTTTAGAACCAAAATGTTCCCTCAAGTGAAACTAATAGATTTCTTACAAGTGAAATCAAATTGGCGTAGAGGTGTGGGAGTTCTACGGAACTGAACTCAGAGTGCATTCAAGTTTTCATTTTGTTTTTTGCTATATAATAAAGTGAATAAAAATTATAATTAAAATTTATATATGTCAAATTATGTTTGAAAATTATTTATTTAAAACATAAAATATAAAATCAATGTTTAACAATTTTCTTTACAATAGTGTAGCCACGATCTCTAACAAGATCGATTCAAGCTTTGTTTAATACAATGAAAGGTCAATATCCATAATAGCATAGTACACGAGGAGGATACCTTAAGAACCAAAAAGACATCCAATAGTCTACAAAATGAAGATGCTAAAGAGAGGTGGATGCTATAGAGCGGTGATTATGTAGAAGTGGGGAAAAATTCTCAAAAAGAGAGAGGACGGTAAAAAAAATAAGTATTCGCTACCTATGAATCAAGATACTTTGTGAGTAGCCGAAGGGGCCGTTTGGATCGAGGGTAAGATAGGCTAACCCGGGGTAGCTTATCCCCATTAATAATTTATCCCCGCTGGGATAAGAGGTTTAATGTGATTTTCTGTTTGGATGATAACCTGGGTTAAGTTGGGATAAGTAGAAATTTTGTTTTGCAATAGAGACAACGTCGAAATCCTCCGCCGCCAGCCTCCAGATAAACCTTGGAGCTCCCTGAGCAGTTCCCACATGGCACGAACAGAACGCTGTCGCAGCCCTCGCAGGCCACCGGGCTTTCCCCTTTCCTCGCCTCGACCAACTCGCAGCCCTCCAAAGCCTTCTTCAGTATCTCCCGGAATCGTGCATTCGCACCGCCTCCTCCGCTCCTTCCAGCCCTCGCAGGCCACCGGGCTTTCCCCTTTCCTCGCCTCGACCAACTCGCAGCCCTCCAAAGCCTTCTTCAGTTCGCCGGAATCGTGCATTCGCACCGCCTCCTCCGCTCCTTCCAAGTATCTCCCGTCAGCGAAGATCCTCGGGAGCTTCCCCCCATGGCCGAAAATCTCCTTCATCGCCGTAGCGACCGAGGCCGTCGGTGATGGCGGAGATATGATCACGCACGAGAGACTCCGCCATCTCCGCCTTCTCCACCGTTAACCCAGCATCGTTGATGGGGTAACTAAACCCCGGGATAGGCGGGTTAAGGAATCCCGCTGGGTTTGTTAACCCAGGGTTAACAAAACGCTTGTTTGAGCGTTTGGTGGGTTAGCTGAGTTAACTTAAGTTAACCCAGCTAACCCAACTCTACCAAACGGCCCCGAAGAAATTCGCATGACAAAAAAATCTAGCATCTTCAACGACAAAAACCGCAGTTTTTGTATCCTGAATTTCTTTGGCTGATTCTTGGTTTTAGAAGAAGAATGAATGAGAGAAATCTGGGTAGAGAACTTCAGAACAAACATCATTTATCAATCTGATGAAGAAGATACTGGTATCCTGAATTTCTTTCATGAATTCTATGAAGAATGCTTTATTTCTTCTATCTATTAATCTTTGCTGAAATCTTTCATGATCCAAATGGCAGAGATGGGTGATTACTAGGGTTTAACAATCTTCCGGAACACAACTTAACAGCAAATTTTTTTCAGGCTGCCATCATCGTAAACCCAGCTTGCCCTCCAATTCTAAGATTGAGGCTGCAAAGGGAAAGTTCCTAATCACTTCATCGCTCTGAATCTCAGCATTCTCATTAACAAAACAGAACATCAAAAAACAATAAAATTTAATAACTGAATTATGTAGGATCTGAAACAGAAAGCATCATTTCACAGAACAGAACATAAAGAATTCAGGAAGAAACACAATGAGAACCCAAATCACGCCATCTGACTTCACCACAATTCTTCTTCTCCTCCGGCTTGAGAATTAGACCTGAAAAGGCCATGGCCAGTTCCTCATTTCCTCATCACTCTGAACCTTTGCATTCCTTCTCGCACCATCCCCATCCACATAAGCATAGTACCTCAGCACAAACGCCAGCGCAAGCACCACCCACTCCAAGCAGAAGATCAGCACGCCGAGGCCGCCCACCATTCGCAGTATGATCGCCCCGTCGTCTTCCCTAACATAAGACCTCAGCCCTCCGAGGAGAAACTCGGAGGTTCGAGTGAAGATGAGCACTGCCACCGAGCCCTGCAGGATGGCCGTGAGCACCGTGGCCACCATGTGGGCCCCGTGCCACCTGCCGGAGGAAGAGTTGGCCGCGGCGCATCCGGAGATGGCTCCGGCAATGGTGATGGCGTGCAGGAGTATAAGCAGGAAACCGATGGCCGAAGGGATGAGACGGAGGGAGAGGATGAGGAAGATGCAACTTGAAGCGGCGCCGAGGAGGATGTAGTTCGAGAGGAGGAAGATCTTGTGGGTGCGGTAGTGGGCGCTGCTCATCTCCGAAGAAGCTTGAGGATATAAACCACCCATGGCCGATCTGAAGAACACACAGAGAGAGAGAGAGAGAGAGAGAGAGAGAGAATTCGAGTTCTTGTCACAGAGTCGCAGGAAATAAGAAGAAATCTGAAGAAGGCAACGGTAGCGAAGTTGGAGAGCGGAGAGCGGAAAGAGTGGTATTTGAAGGCTAAGAAAATGGGTGAGAAAATGACCGTTTGAGGTGACACGTCAGCACACTGGCAACGGCTACCTTCCGAAAAGACTTTTTTAAAAAAAAAAAAATAAGGATTTTTTATTTTAAATAAAAGAAAAAGCTTATTCAATCGTAACGGTAACTTGGTCGTCTTAAATTATGCAGTAAAATGGATTTGATGTTGACCCGAACTTGATATTAGATCCGACCCGATAACATAAACTAATTGGAATGAATAAATTGCAAATAGTATCATGAGGTACTTGGGCTAATGTATGCAATCAATGAAAGTTGAATAATTGCATGCAACATTTTTAGTTTCAATTTTTATTTTTATTTGATCCATCAGCCTCATATTATTTTGATCATACAAAAAATTATAATAGTTCTTTCATTAAAAAAATAAAAAAAATATATTATAATAATTTTTATCACATTTTACATAACTTTCAAGAATTGAATTTTATTTCACGTCCTATATTATTTTCAATACATTAATTACTTTTATTTTACATCCTATATACTTTTAACATAACTAATTAATTTTATTTCTCATTATTCACATATTTCAAGACAAGCTCAAAATTGCAACCAAAGTCCTGAAATTTAGATTCTATTACCATATATTCATATAATTATTCCATCACTGCATATTTTAGTTTTCTTGAAATTCTAATTTTACTCATGATTTATGTATTTACCTACCATCAGGTCATTCTTAGGCCCTATTTGGTGCGAGGACCAGAATATTACTAATTTAGAAAATAACAATAATAATAATAAATAAATTTTTTAAATCATTCTACAAAATTCTAATAAAAAATATTATTTTCTTCACATATTCAATAACTTTTAATAAAAATATCAATTTTATTTCACATCCTACACCAAAATATTCAAATTGAATATTTTGATTTAGGATGTAAAATAAAATTAATATTTTTATTAAAAATTATTGAATATATGAAGTAAAATAATATTTTTTTATATTAAAATTTATGTAGAATGATTAAAAAAATTTATTTATTATCATTATTATTTTTTAAACTAGTACCATTTTGATCTCCACACCAAATAGGACCTTAGTGCAAAATATCAAGAGAGTTAAAAATTGACTCAAAACTGAAAAAATTAATTTAATTCAATTCAGAACTTATTCTAAATATGTAGAATTAAATGATTCAGTTCAATCCAAATTATATAACTTTGTTAAACTATTTGAACAATATTATAATAATATTTAATATTTATAAAGATATTATTATAGATATAGATTTATAAATTCTACAACCAACCCCAATCATTTAAGATTCATGATTTGCACTGATTCGAATCGAACAGTGCACCTCTAATTCTAGCCATACTTTTGCCGCATCTAAATCTCACCATCATTACTAATTTTTCTCGAGAAAAATATAAAATTTAATTATTTTTAACTAATTTAAATTTTTTACGTATTTTCATCTCTATTTTAATTATTTTTTAAAACTTTAATAAAAATCTAAAATTTAATTTCTCTACTAAAAATTTAAAACTAAAAAAATATAAACATAAATATTTCAAAATTATATTCTAAAAAATCATAAAATTAACAAATAAAAATAATCTTACAATATATTAATAAATCATTAACAATTATATCTTAATCAAGACCAAAATTATAAAATTTTTACAACTTTAGAGCCTCAAATAAAACTTTTAAAATATTAGAATTAATTTACAACACTCTTTCTTTCAACCTCAAGAGCTCAAATGCAATTTACCACCTTTTTATCATTTTAGTCACCCTTTCCCATTCTGATTTCACATGGACCTCTGGGTCTTCTAATTCACATAATTTCAAATAGTGAGGTTAATAAGAACTTTAGGTAAAAAAATTAACAGACAAAGATAACAAAATGAGGTTGCATGAAAACTAAAACTAAATTCAAGCACCAACATGAAGGGTTAAAAAATATGAGATTTTTACATACAGAACATAAAATTTACACAAAATTACACATTTCACCATCAATTCATAAATATTACCACTATCACACCATATTCATTTAAATTTTACGCATTTCACATATTTCACACCATATTCTTTGATGGTGAACTTCACATTTCTAAACTGGCCTTTTATCTTAACTATATTATTAATATATTAATTAAATATTATAAATAAATTAATTTATATAAATAATAATTTAAATATTTATGAATTTATGTATTTTAATTTATTTATCCTATTTAAAA
>KZ451905.1:1020636-1034259 GCA_002786265.1 Apostasia shenzhenica
TCTCGGACACAGGAGGAAGATTCCTCTCTCAACAAACCTAGCGCTGTTGCTGCCACGACTTTGTCGCAGTTCATACAGTACCATCCGGGGGGCGGATAATCGTTTCGATTCTCAAGGTGAAGGATCGGGTCATGAGGCTCTTTGAAGCATGAAAATGTGCAGGTGACAAGAACGCTCTCTCTTGCTATTCAAAGGCTTTTTTCTTGGTGCCTAAGTATGCTAGCGTCTTGCACCTCTTAATCTGATATGGAGTTTAGAAAACAGTCATGGCTGGGTAGAGTTAATTTTTGAGCTCAAACTCCTTATTCATATGATTTATCTAGATGCTAATGTATTCTCTCAATTTTATTTGTTTGGTTCACTATTATTATAATATATATAGTATATAATATCGTGGCTCCAGAGAATCATATTTCGTCTCCCTTATGTCTTCTTGTTTGTTTTATGTCATCGTTAATCTATTGATTACCAGAGGTAAACATCTAGATATTTTAGTAGAATTTCATAATTTTTTGTAATGTTATTTTAACGATATTTGTCGTGTCGGTGGACCTAGATTATGTTTGATCATTTCATTTCTCTGGATGATAAGCTGAACTTTGCCGCCTTTTTTGTTTTGTTAGGGAAAATAACTCCTAAGCTGTTGGTTCATATATTTTTTTGAGCGTTTTTACATACAGGATATGAAATTTACACGAAATTACGTATTTCACATTAATTCGTAAATATTACCACTATCACAACCATATTCATTTAATTTTAACGCATTTTTAATATATTTCACATATTTCATATACTTTTAATAATATTATATGTAAATTAAATACATAAATTCATTAATATTTAAATTTTAATATATATTTTTATTTTTTACTGTAAACACATCAATTTTTTAACTTCAATTAAAAATTATAGTCATGTGGATTTAAATTCGGTACCTAATTGAAAATTTTAAATAGGATAAATAAATAAAATCCATAAATTCATAAATATTTTAAATTATTATTTATATAAATTAATTTATTTATAATATTTAATTAATATATTATAATTAGTTTATTGAGGAAGAGAAAAATATGTACCATTAAGAGTAAAAATATAATTTTAATTATTTACTAACAGAATATTTTTTTTCAAATAGATTTTGATTAAGTTTTAACTCAAATATATGTATGTAAGATTTTATAATGTTTTGAGTGTGTATAGCGTAATTAACTAAGAATGGATGGGTAAGGCATAAATAAAACTAAATTGTGTGGTATTTACGTAATTATCCCTAAAAAAAATTATTGTATATCATAAAGAATTTTCAAGACATCTTTCGCAAATTTCAACATGACTAACTTAACTTCCTTCTGAACATGATTTTCAAGAATGACCAAAAAAGTACTTTTTTTTCTCCAACCAAATAGGAGATATATTAGGGGTATTATTATCAATCTAATAACTTCTACAAGAAGGGTTGAAAAGTATCTACAAATATCATAGAAAATACTGTTGAAATACATTTACAAGAATGGTTAATTAAAAACTCAAAAACTAGTTTTGCACTTCGCTCACAAACTTTGGACCTTTTGAGTTCAAGCATCTAGATGCAAAAATAATTTTCACAGAACCAAAAAGAACTTGCAGAATATCTAATATCTAAATATACGAAGTACATCCTCTCAAGCTCCTCTTCATATGACTAGTAAACTGTCTAACAGTGGAGATCCAACAACAGGATATAGCCACACAAAGCTTCCTAGCTTCAAAATGAGAAGACCATGAACTAGGCGTTATTTAATATATTAGGAAAAGAAAGCGTTAGGCAGCAGATATTAATAATATAGATTTGGCACAGAAGTTAATGCGTCTTAGACAGGAAAAGGGGAAGAGAAGAAGAAGAAAAGACAAAGGGGAAGAGAGGTAAAGAGAAGTTCAAAATTTGAAGAGAAATTATTGTCCTCACTTCATCAAAGAAAGTACAGCATGTCAAGGTAATTAATAAAAATTTTCAAACAACGAGGGAAATTTAACTCATCAAAGTTACCGATTCAAAAAACTACCAAATGTTTTAATGGAATTACTAACTGCTTAGCAATGGAAACTGTTACCATCACTCTGCACCAAAGTTAGGTACAGTAACATCCTCATAGACCGGCCATATCATACATGGCAACATAAACAAGATCAAACAAAGTCTAACCAACCATGGAGAACCACCAGAGGCAAATAGCAATGCACCACCTAGTGACATGGATAGGGGGGCTGCGCATCGCTCAGGTAGCACGCTGCTATTTGCCTCTAGACAGTGCTCTGTTCGGAGACAAGAAAACTTCCCAACTATGTCAATATACTGGCTCAATTTCCAATGTGTCATTGGCTCCCACAAACATTTTAGAAATTCTGATTTGCATGTTTTTTGGTCATCCAATGAAATTCGAGATACAGACAAGATTGAGTTGGTTTGAAGAAAGAAAAAGCATATTTAAATATTATGATGTGCACCATCTTTTAATATTAAGATTTTTTGTTAGATGTGAAATAAAATTAAATTTTTATTAAGAATGTGTAGGACAAGGTAAGCTCAAAGAAGTTGGAGTAGCCTCAATTGAAGATAAACTCAGAGAGAGTCGGCTTAAATGATTTAGACATATAAATTGTAAGTCGATAGCAGCTCCGGTAAGAAAAGTTGAATTATTGGATTTTTACCAAGTAAAAAGAGAAAGAGAAAGGCCAAAAAAATATGGTAATAAATAATAAGGAATGATCTTACATATTTGGAGATTTTTTATTTAATAGAGTGCAATAAAAATAAAGTATTCATATAATCAACTCCACCTAGTAGGATAAAGACTTGGTTGTTGTTATTGTTGTATGTGTAGGATGTGAAATAAAGTTGATTGTTAATGTTAAAATTAGTATAGAAAGTGAAATAAAAATTTTAAATATTTAAATTTGAATGAGATGTAAAATAAATAAAAAATTTTGTTGAATGTTTTTAGGATGGGCTGAATATGTCTGAGGGCTCATGCCAAACATAGCCCAAGACATTAAAAATCCAAGTATAATTTTTAGCTCATTTAGAGTTTAATCACAGAGCACAGCAAAGAAACGGTTAGCTAACTGCTGCCTATTTCTACCAAATGCATGTGAGATTACATGTGATTTCGTTAAAGCCAAGACCATCAGGTTACAATGTAAACTAATTAAGTAAACTCATAGCAGCTGACTAGTACTAATGCTTGAATTTCTTTACTTAGCAATGAGCAAAACAAAAAACAATAGAAAGGTGGGGGCAAAACCTAAGAACAGTACTGCCGATAGCATTTAAGAAAAAGGCATCTAAGTTGCAATTCTAGTTTTCAAAATAACAACTTATAGATTAAGCCAAAATATTTGGGTTGGAATATCTGAGATCAACAGTCACACTTCCATCAAATGTCACATAATCAATGATCTTTCATACTTAAAGCTGAGAATTTGTTAATTGATAGAGTGCAATGTAAACAAAAGATTCATGTAACCAGCTCCACCTAGTGGATAATAGCTTGGTTGTTGTTGTTGTCACATAATCAATGAAGAATAACTAGGCTCTAGAAAGCCAGCATTTAAAAGTTCACATAAATGAAATTTGGAAAATGAACAAAAGTAGATAAATGCTAAACAATGAAGGAACAATAGCCAAATGGCACAAAATATAACGTTTTCCGTGAAAAAAGAAATTTCTAGCACTTTTACTTCTCCCCATTACGTCAAAGGAAGGTCAAATGCTTTTGGGCACTTTGCATCTAAAGCACTTGGTTTATTTTTAATAATACAAAGACATCAAGAAAAATGAGGCTAACAACTGCAATGACACTCAATTCTCAGTTCGATTATAACAACTGTTTAAAACCTCCAAAAAACCATCGCACAATGCCCATGAATATTTGTAGCTTAAAGGAACTTTATTAGTATAAATGATTTTTAATTGCACCCCCCCTCCTCCGCAACTGTACCACCCCACCCCCAGAACAGCCAACCCAAACAAAAATGACATCTATGCATATTGCATAAGAATATGGCGCACAAGCACTGTTTAATATATTATCAACCAAAGAATTGAGCGAATCCTCATCAAAGTAGTCAAAAAATACTAGATTGTGGCCATGCTAATCATAAATGATATTACCTGGAAATCATTCTCTTCAAAATTGGTAATATTTTCCCGCCAGAATACAGGATCCTTATGCATAGGAGACCAGTCTAGTTGACCAAGAAGAACTTCTTGCTTGTATTTGTCAAAGGAGCTCAACCTCTTGATGTTATCTTTAAGCCCTACATCCAGCTGGTTCAATGCTTCTAACAAGTCCTACATATACAAAGAGTAACATTAGAAGCAATGACAATTATAAAACCTTAATCCCAAATTAGTAGGGACTGGCTATACTGCTCTCCAAAATTACGTGAGTTCTATGTTTTGTTCATGGATGAGACAACTTACATATTTCAGAACTTAATTTCTACTTTAATTTCTATTTAAAGCTCTCCCAAGTCACTTGCACGCCATATGTTTGATGAAGTGCCTCACACAAATATAAGCATTTAAGTTTTTAATTTCCCTTAGGCTCTCTTTTCCTTAGATTTTTTTCTCAAAACAGGAAATAAATCGATAATTAAAATTTCAAAAATTCTCCCCTAAGAATTCCCTACCCTTCCTTTCATGAACATTGATTCCCTTTGAAATCTATCACACTAACCCCTTTTAGAATCATATTGCATACAATCACAAATTTTCATTTATCAATGTTCCATTTGAAAGTTTAGGTACAAAATCTAAATATAGAGAGGTTCATCCATCCTAAAAGTAAACTAGGCAAAGTGGGATTAAACAAACCGATTAGATAAAGAACATAAATAAAAAAAACAAAACACCTCAACTAATTCAAACTCCTAACAATCTCTATAAATGAAATAAAAATAAAAAATATTTTGCATCATCTATCAGACATTATGGTACACCATCTAATCTAAGCTTTGATCATTACGATTCTCCATCAACAATAATAAACATACAATGAGCATTTTGAGCATCTTCCATCCCTTCAAAGTGATGATACATATGAGTATCCACTAGCCAAATCTACTTCAAAATAAGATCAAATTGAACAAACTAATTGTGAAAAAAAAAAAATTAACTTAAATTTAAAACTACCAATGATATTTGGACCGGTGGAAAGGTCAACCATATTAGGAGGATTTAATGATCATGCTGATTGCAATGACATCATCCTGATGATGTTATAGATGATGTTATAGATGATCAAGTCATGTTGATCCCTACCGGACGAAATCAAGCTTCTCCTACCAAAGGAGAATTGATGAGGATATCACAAGCATTGGAAAATCCATCCATACAACCAACCAATGACCTAGGGCTGAATGAATTTTGTTCACCCTGGATCAAAAGTTTTTGTTTGTCATGTTTCAGTTGGTAATTGGCTCATTAAAAAAGACATTAGTTTGGGTTTGTGGGTTTGAGTTCATATGTAATTAATTGAGTTTGTTCGATCAAACTGGTTTTATTGATTTATTTAGGCTTAGTTCATTTAACTTGTTATTTTCAATTTTATTTTCTTGGTAAATCTCACATCATATATCCTTTTAAGGTAGGGTTAAACCTCTCTCTTTATAGGCTCCTCGATTGAACTTTATTTTCATAAATATTTGTGAAAAGTCAAAATAAAAATGATATTTGTGAAAGATTCTAGTTATAAAGTCAAGATTCTGATAAAAGAAAGTCGGGATCTCAAAAGAGAATCCTTTAATGTAGGTGTCTTCTTGAGTGGGAATAAAAAATTCCTCCCAACTTTCCTCTTTATTTTTCTTTCCCAATCATGCAAGTTCCCACTGTCTCATGATTTCCACATCAAACCCAACCCCTTCACAGTTTTCATTATTTGTGAGGCCTCCCATACCATTAGATGCCCCTTCAGATTGTGGATTTCTTCCTCCTTAATCGTATGATTTCGTCCAATTCTATGATCCAATGGCTAGGCATATCTCACTTATCTAAAAAATCTCTAGTTAAACCAAATTAGCATTCGGAGTTTCTATTTAATTGTCTTGAGAAATCTGATTAGAGACAATTATTGTGAGGTGATATTTGTGAGAATCCTACATAAGAGTATCCAATATCTATTTGATTGACATTTTGATAAGCATTAATCTAATATAGTTAAACACTAGTTTACTTTTGATCCAATTTAATTAGAATTTCAAATCACTTAATTTGCGGGATTTGAAACCACCTTGTTTTGCACAAAATAAAATCTTGAAAAGCTGTTTGAGTTCGATAAAACATCTGATCTCAATATTTGCATATTAATTGCATTTCATAATGCATTACCATCGCCATGTCACAACTATTTATGAGCATTTGATCAGATCTGCTAGGTGGCCTTACCTCATCACTCCAAGCCTGTGCTTTTAAACTCTGGACAATTTGTGGTAACCCAAGATCCACCATCTGGGCCCCAAATGCTCCTTTAGAAAGCAAGTTCCTGAAGGTCAATACGACAACCCTAACAACCTATAGCATGAGAACAACAAATTCCTGATATCTGATAATAGAAGCACTCAATTTAATAAGTAGTAGCAATAACCCACTTTCTCTTTAGTAGATCCCTTGATAACCTCCACAAGTCTTGGCAAAACCCTAGTAGTAGACAGATAATCCACTGCAGCATCATAATATGACAAGAGCCAGACACACAGGCAAGTTTCATAAAGAAGCTGCAAGATTGAAGATAAGTTCAACGTTTTGTACACAATAATAAAAGGAACATGAATTTAGAAATAGAAGCCATAATAATAACATAGTTCTTTAAAAATTTTAAATAAATAAAACATGAATATAAAAGAACATGAATTACTAAAGAGCAGTAAGGTATCCTTGATATACATAAAAATGCATGTAGGCAATATGGATGAATTTCCTTGAGAAATCTAAAATGTGAATTTCCTTGAGAAACCTAGAATGCAGCGGGTACATGTTCGGCTAGATCTTGTAACAAATTAACATTGGAAAAACCAAGTATGGCTCTGGACATATAGTGCGTAAGGTAACAAGGATGCATGAAGGTACAATAGCTTGAGGGGTCACTGTTGGAAAACAATAATTGACACAAGATATAAAAGCACCAGTTCATAACACAGGGGACGTCAATGAACAATAAAAGCACCAGTTCATGACAACACAAGCAGCGACCTGAAAGACTTAAAAATGGCACACAAAAAGAAACAAGGTAACAAAATTAACGCTTTTAGCAAAACATGACAGCCACTTGAAACTGGAAGTAAACTAGCCAAAGATTGGCGTCAAAGAACTCATAGAATCAAATAACAAATTTCGGCCATTGAACATGATTTGTGGTCCACTATATCAGAGAAAAAATTGTAATGAAGAATCACCTGAATAGACTGCTGAGTTGAAGCAGGAGAAATCAAAGGAATTAGCAATTTCACACCATCTGCTTGCACAAAAAAAGCTCTTACACGAGCTTCCCTTAGCAAAGTAGCAAGACAATTGACAGCAGTTGGAATAGCTCGATTGGGATGAGATGGATTTTTAAGCTGCATTTTTACCATTAATAATTTCAAGATAGCAAAGCAAACTATTGAATAGCATATTCACCCGTATAATGATAGGAATAGAAAGCTGAAATTCATGAATTATTACAATAAGCACAACGGTATTATCGAATTATTTTAAATTTGTTCAGTCTTCTTAGATAAACAAAGTTATCGCCAGGTAGTTGGTACTGGCTTCCATAGCACAAACATAATTATGAACAAAAACCAAATGAATCCAAATTAAACTTGGTTAACAAATGCATTTACCTAAAGCATTCTTCCTAAATGAATCGCAAGTATATGAAACAAATCTACATGAAGTGATATATTTTAAGAACAGGTTTGATGGTCATTTGGAGATAAACATGCCCTCGTTAAACATTTACTAATTAAATAACAAAAGCATATAGTAAGACAAAACAAATCTAGATGGTTTCCAAGAAGTCAACTGTGGAAATTGATCTTGATGGTGTTCTGTAACACAAAGCCAAACTCTTTAGATATGTTATGGAATAGAAACAAGGGATAATTCCATTTGAGCCCTTGAGGTAAAATCCATATTCCATGCAAGTCCACAAAAACGAAAACGTATCATCCTCCCACACAAAAGTTTTTCCATGTGGGACTTTTTTAACAGATTCTATTAAGTTTGACCATTAAATTATCATTTTTAAAAAATTAAAATACATATTTAAATATTGTAAATATGTTTAAGTATTTCAAATTACAATTCTAACCTCTATTTTTTCTCTATTTTCTAATCTATAATAGTAATTTTTAATATTTAAACATATATTTTAAAATTTTTTGTAATAACTTGACGGTCAAACTAAACAGAATCTATTAAAAAGGATTTATGTGAAAAATATTTTGGGCAGGAGGGACCCAGATGGCAGTTTTACTTTTTATGGATCTGCATGGAATTGAGGGTCTACCTCAAAAGCTTAGATGGGATGAAATTACCCTTAGAAATAGTTGTAATCATTTTAGAAATACTATATCCAAATATTCTAAATTAGACACTAAAAAAGTCACCAAAGTGAAGATCATTTTGGCTATAAAAAAAGATAAAAACAACAACAAAGTGAAAAACAAAACAAAACAAAACAAATAGCTGATTGAAAGTGCTTCATGTTGAACAATTACACATTAAATCAACATTTTAAACTAGGTTTCAGTTTCAATTTCGAACTAATCCAAAAGGACATAGTTTTGATAGAAGTGATAGTTTCAGAATTTTCTGGTCTTCATTTTCAGTCAATGATTTGACTAAATTTTTAAATGATTACAATGTTAAATACTTGTTTGTTTAAAATTAATTAATTTAAATTCATATTGATAATATAATTAAATTGTTTAATCCAAAATTATGTAATTTACTTAAATTAGGCTGGAAGCTTCTAGAAAGGTTGTGCTAGAGTCAAACCACAGATCAACAACTCATTTGCTCGAAGGCAAAAGGATCTTTTCTACCATAGCAAAAATGGTAGAAGATACTTAGAGTCTCCTATCAAGAGACTGGTCAGTTGAGGTCCAATAAGTATATTGACAAGAAAATGAAAGTGCAAACAAGAGGCTAAATGATCCCTTAAGCAACAAGGTTTTGACAAGACATAAATACTTGATTCCTCTTTGAAATGTTTTCAGATGTGAAGGACCTAGAATCTTAGGGCTATGAATTCTTGTGGTTTTTGCCCATGTATGGTTGAGGGTTGTTTTTGGCTAGTTTCGAGAAAATGTATATGTTAATGATGTAAAATAAAGTTACTTTAATGTTGGGAATTGTGTAAGATATGAAATAAAATTATCTTTTCTGTTAAAATATATGTTGGATGTAAGATAAAGTTGAATTTTAATGTTAAAATTAGAGTAAGATTTGAAATCAAGTTCATTTTTATAGATATATTTGTATCTGATGTGAAATAAAAATTAAAAAATTGTTTGGACTCATTTTAGACATAAACTAAACTAGGGCTTTGTGTGTAAGACCCTCATTGTTTTACCCAAAAAAGTAAATTATCATAAGTTATAAATGAACTAGTTTTCATATAAATTACTAAATATAAAATAATTTGAAAAAAAAAGCTTAAGGGGACTAGTGCCCATTGAAGGCAAGCTCACGCGTGGCCATCATCAAGTTAACCATTAGTAGGGCTGACCCACGCCTCTTCATTAGCCACCTTTTTTAATTTTAAACCAATGTGAGCCAAAATAAGCCAAAGTATAAGTGTGTGACTTTAAAAAGTCAAACTAAGACAGGATATGCCTATCATATATAGTAATATAGTCAAGAGAAACGAGAATGTGTTTCATTATACAATCACCACACTTTTGGGAAATTAAAATTAAGAATTTTTGAACGATTGAAACTAGCTTGATTTGTATATATTAAAAGGGAAACTTTACCTCTGAAAAAAAATTCTTTTGCAAAAGTAAAAAAAAACTGTCTTGTTCAAACAAAAGCAAAGGTGTCAAGTGGCAACTGTGAAATGCTAGGTGTCAACAGGCGGGTTTTTTAACTGCAGGCCATATGTCAAAATGTTTTTTCCATTGGCATGCTCTGAGATGTGTTCTTTCCCTTTGCATGAGCAAGATGAAAGGGGGAAAGCAGACCTACAACGACCAAACAAGAAAGGTTTTTCAAGCAAGCCAAACGAGTTAGGTTTCCAAGCAAATCAATTTTGTAGCAGGCCGAGTTGTCCGTGTAGATTACGCCGCCTCCACCTATGCTCGAGGTAGGTTTCTCAAGCAAATCAATTTTATAACAGGCCAAGTTGTCTGTTTAGATTTAGCCGCCTGCACCTCTGCTTAACGAAAAGGCCTAATATAATAGAAGATAAAAAAGCTGGGAAAATACTTATCTTACCTCCTTCTGCCTTCCATCCAGCTTACTAGAACAATTTGATTATTACTTCATATCTTTCCTTCTCTTCTTATAGCAATCACAATCCTTTTCTACTGACAAACCAAGGCTCACGAATAGAAGCAAGGAACGAAGAAAAAGCAATAACATATTTGGTGATAAAATTATAATCCAGCTGATGTAAGATAATTGTTTATCCTTCTATCTCATTTTATCTTTATCTTGTCAGTTTTTTCTATTACTATATTAAATTAATATTTCTTTCTTTATTTTGTCTATTCATATTATTTAAACTAAACATAAATTCTTAAATAAATCTAATGTAATTTTCTGCTTAAAAAACAATAAAGCCCTAAACATTCTAGGATAATCTTTCTTCTTAACAATTTGAAGATATGTACAAGTGCTTATGTGAAACTTCTCCTTAATACGATATACTGAGTTACTATATTTTACACTTCTCCCATTTTGTTTAAACATTTTTTAAACAAGATATGAATTGAGCATTCTTCTCTAATTATTCAAGCAAACAAGGAGTCTCAACCTGGTATTTTTGCAGTATATGTCAAAAGAAAACTAAAAAATAGAACATGTATGCGATGACCTCAGTGCAGGACCAAAATGAATGATCAATGGGCCAAAACAAATCTAAAGGAGGTTCAACGTGCTTAAAAAGCTTTGTAGCCACCAAAGTTTGTTTAACCATTTTTCATTTACTTTAACTCATTATTAATTTTACTAATATGCGTATGCACACTTTCACAAAAAAAATACAAATTCAAGCCAGGAGAAAAATACCTTATAAAAATATGTTTGGTTTAGCAAATATCTCTACTGATATGTTTCAAGCCATGAGAAATGAGATAATGTTACATTTCACAAAATATTACAGTTGTCATTAATCATAATTTTTGTATACATAATATAAATATATTACTAACACAATATTTCATATAGGAAAAATATTATGACAAAGAATTACGTATGCATGAACTGCAAGTCTGCAATAGAAATGGCTTTACTTCAATGTTCGCAAATACGTTCACCAATATAAAATTATTACAAGAATCACATTGAATGCCATCATCATCAAAGAAAAAGAAGACGAACTCAACAAAAAAGAATCACGCACATCAATCTGAAAAGATATACTAATGTATCATTTCTTCTAAATATATTGCTTAGGATCAGTTTTATTGAGAATATTAGTTTGTAGTGTGTTACTATTAATTTCTTTTTGTTTCTAATCATTTTTTCATAAGTTAAGAAATAATGTTTTTTGTTCAAACCTAAATATTTGTCATAAAAGAATCAATGCAGTTAAAATGCTAACCTGAGAACAGAGCCATTCAACTAGGCCCTTCAATACATCCTCAGAGCTGGTAAATGAGCTCTTCGAATTTGTTGCCTCTCCATTCAACACAACACCATTTTTAACTTTAGGACGAACACTTATAACCATAAAGATAATGTCAATTCAAATCAACAATGTAAATATCATGCAAGCAGTTGAAAATTTCAAAATACCTCACAGTGAGTGACAATATTTTACAGCTTTTCTCTTGTATGAACCAATTGCCTTTCCATAACCATCTGAAAAACAAGGTGAAACATGATTTTGGATCGCAAAATATAATTTTATTGACTTCCATAAATTCCAGCTCATAATATGTTTCTAACAGAGCTGAAGGACAAGTGTGACCAAGTGGATGACAATACATTGGTATGCTTGATGCAAAAATGAATGAACCAATGAATTTCTAAGTTATATGAGTGGAACCATTCAATCATAATGCATATGGCATCAGTTCTAGACCCAAAGGCATCATTTGGTTGGAAATTGCTTTCGGTGTGGAGAGAAAATTTGCATTGATATTTATACATAAATGAAATAAAGTTATTTTATTGTGGAGATTCGTGCATGAAGTAAAATAAAGTTGATTTCCTTAATGAAAAATGTGAAAAATTTGAAAAAAAAATTGTAACTTTAATCTTGATATTTTTGTAAGATGCAAAATAAAGTTGATTTTTTTACATTTGAATATCCGTTTGATGTGAAAAAATTTAAAAAATGATGAAATAGTATATGGACTCTAACCAAACAAGGCCAAAAGGTTCGATTTGGGGTTAATAGGATTAAACTTCAACTTGAGTTAGGGTTTAGAATAGTAATTGGAAAACAAAGGATCAAGTTCAAGTTAGGCTTAGTAACTTAAATCACCACATTTGTATGCAACACAAGTCACTGAGAGAATACTCTTTTTTCCTTAAGCTCCCATCATTATAATTTAAGAGTCGGGCATTTGCATTATTGCACAAGTGCCAATCTTGATTCTTCTCATGTTCAACTCGACTATCCAAAGTGCATTACCTTACGCATCAAAAAATTTTCCCCCTCCAATGGTGGGGACACCAATAAAATAGATAGACAGTTCATCCATAGCAAATTTTATTGTATATGATTGAGATGAGATCTTGCTACATTAATCTAGATTAATTAAAATTTTTGAGCTAATTTGGTTAATTATGATTTTGATTTGAATGGAGATGGTGATGTCAAACATTTGGACTGTAATTAACAAAAGTTCATAAAATTTTAGGTTATTTTTATTGCAATAAGTTCAATTCCTTATTTGCTTTGAGATATTTGTACTATTATTCGTTGCACTGTTTCTTGCTTTATTCTTTGTCTTCCTTTCAATGTAATGAGTTCTCTACCTGAAGGCATCCTTGCTATTGCTTTAAGGACTATAGTTTGATTCTTGCGAATTGATACCACAGGAAAGGGTTGGAAGCTTAAGTGAAAATCCCTACCCTATTTTTGTCAAATATTTCGCAGGGTTTTAAGGAGCGTATTTAATTCTTGCAAATTGATACCCTAGCAGAAGGGTCACGAGCGAAATCCCTATGTTCATTTATCTCAAAAAGTTGTCGCTGATTTTTCCTCCTCACTGCAAGCCTCCAACCGTTGAATCACTATCTAAGAAGCACGGACACTTCTAAGAAGTAGCCGTGGCGGTGTCGGACACGTGTCGGACATGGACACGCCACGGACACGGCGGGACACGTGTCCAATTATTTTAATTTAAAAAAAAAATTTAGGACACGGCTGGACACTTCTAGGACACGGCTGGACACTTCTAGGACACGGCTGGACACTT
>KZ451905.1:1034293-1052551 GCA_002786265.1 Apostasia shenzhenica
CATATATTTGATCAATTTATAGTTTCTTTTATTTTTATTAAAATTCTAGAAAATAAATAATTTTATTTATTTTACGTGTCCTAGAAGTGTCGTGTCTTATTTTTTTTAAAATTGATGTATCCCCGTGTCCGTGTCGTGTCGTGTCCCGTGTCCCGTGTCCGTGTCGTGTCCGTGCTTCTTAGATCACTATCAATAAGCCACTCCATGTGCAGCTATTCCACCTCACCATGCATGCAATTGACAATTACTTCTTGCTATATAGAGTCAAGCCAACGTCACACAACCACCCATGCGTCCATTCCCGTTTAATCAAATCCACGAGACATCATCCAAAGTAGGCTTGTCTATTGATCCTCTCCATCACTGATTAATGACCTGAAAAACATTAAATAATTGGGCCAGCCTCAATAATTGAACCTACTGATGTAGGGAAGGTTTGGGATAATTCTCCTAAGGCATAATTAATGCAAACTAATCACCGAAAATGATGAGTTACGCTAAAGTCATGGAAGAGAGCTTCACATAAAGATTAAAATTAGGAAATTAAGCCCCAAACTACCTAGGTCACTACTTCAATGTCAGCATAAGATTTCCATACAAGTGTAGGCACCAATCAAGTAAAAGATTCAAAGCACATTCACAATATAGCTCTAAATTTTAAAACATGGAAATCCCAAAAATTTAGCAAGTAATAGTGAGAAGTTACATGCAATTGACTTTACAAGGCATTCAATGATCCATTCATGAACTGCATTCCAACAACCATCTAAGAAATAAAAGTGAATGAACTAGGTATAAAATAGCAATATAATAATGATAATGACAAGAACAAATCAACGGGAGTAAAGTGAATCACAAGAACCAAAGAAGAAAATCCATATAATGATAAAAACTCGACGAATCAAAGGCGAAATGCTCTAAAAATACCATAAGAACAAAAAATCTGACAATCTATCACAAATCGATGGCTATCTCGATATGGAACAATTGGCACTGCACCAATCGCTCGGATCGACATCACATCGACCATATTCCAAGAGGCATTAGAGGTAGCGACGGCATTGAGGTGTAAAGGAAGTGAATAGCTTTTCCCACTTGAGGTCTCCTCAGAACCTCCAAGTGGCGATGGGGTGCCTAGTTGCTGCGATGGTGACGATGGGAGGGAGGGTTGGTTGGCGATGGCCAAGAAGGAGTTCTTGCACTCTTACTCAATTAGAGTTTTGAACTTAATGGACAACCCTAATTCTCCACAATGTATACTATAAATAAGCATAACCAACTAATCTCTACCATAATTCCTAAACAACCTATGATCTTAACAATTGTTTCTCATTAAGATATTCTATTCACCCATTTGGATTTAAGATGATCCAATGGAGGAAAAGAGGGGGACGGAACAAGAAAGGAGAATGGGAAGTTGGGCTAATTTTGGCCAAATTGCCTACGAAAGTACTATAATTTCTCGAACCAAAAAATACAAATTCACTCACCATGAGCCCATGTACTCAAGTCTCACACTCACCACACTCACAATTACATAAAATAAGTTCCTCCCTCTCAAAAAAAAATCACTCATAAAATAAAATATAATTCGTAGTATATGAAATAAAAATATAACAAAAATCAAAGTAAAATAAGTAGGACGACAATAGAAATCATCTCTGAGCTAGTGATGTCATCGTTAGAATCGGTACCGAACCGCATCAACTAAAATTTGATCAATGTGACATCGATCCAAGCAATGATGTGACGTCAATTGTTCCGCATGCAAGATAGTCACTGATTTGTCATGAATTGTCAAATATCTTGTCCCATGGTAATTCTAGAGCTTATCCCCTTTGATTCATCAAGTTTTTACAGTTGTATAGACTTCCCTCTATGTTTCTTATGATTTCGTTTTACTACATTTGACTTGTTCACGTAATTATCCTTATTACCTTGCTATTTTGTACTTAGGTCATTCACTTTTATTTCTTAGATAGTTATAAAGTGAATGACCTAAGCACAAAATAAAAAGGTAATAAGAATAATAACATGAACAAATCAAGTATAGTAAAACGAAATCACAAGAAACAAAGAGGAAACTCTATATAACAATAAAAACTTAATGAATCAAAGGGGATATGCCACCTAAAAGATTTTGAAATATTTATCAATTTAATTTAGCGTATTTTAATTTCTCAATTATCGTAAAATTATTTATTAAAGTCAAATATGCTTAAACATTATTAGTTTGTCACTTAATTTGTTGATTTATATTTTCCAACATCTCCTCTCAGTCAATTGCAAATTAGTCAATTATCCTCGACATTTCCCCTCATATGAGTCTCCTAAGAAAGACATTAATACACACCTATGCATAACAATAAGTTTCAATGAAAATGAATATTTTCATCATGCTCGGTTCCACCAACGTGTGTAAGATAACTTCAAGGACCTATAACTCACCCATTTGTTAGGATAAAAGCACCGTGGAATTTGGATGGCCCATGCATTCCACATGTGCAATGTTTCTTTAGTGATTTAATTATTTACAAAAATAATAAACAAGAATTTGCTTTATTCAAATAAAACCACATGACTTGCCTTAAAAAAGGCTCATAGGTATCTGAGCTTGATAAAGTGTTGTCATGAAATAGTCTAGCGTGTTTTGGATTTCCTGCCAAAGCAAACACAAAGATTTTTAATAATTTCAATTCTTGAAATCAAATGGTAAGTAGCAACCATATAACTGATACCTGCAAGTATTTCATCAATGAGAGCAAGTACATATTCTACAGTTTCTTCCTTAGATATATCACGCAATATATTTACAAAAACACGAAAATAAGCTGGCCCATCCTGCACAAGACAACATTTTGTCAAATTGGTCAAATATGCAAATTGTGATTAACTAAAAAAAAGATTTTTGAAAAAAAAAAAACTCAAAGCCAACACACCAATAAAAAAAGGAAAATGCTATGTAGCCCAAAAAAATAGCCTAAAAGAGTAAGACTTTAGAATAATAATTTTGTACATTGGATGGTGCATTGCCATTTAAACAATGCAACCATCTAATGGACAAAGTTATTGTCCAGTTGTCCTAGAACCTTTTTACTCATTTATTGGGGTTGTATGGCATTGTCCATAAAAAAGGCAACAACAACAAAATCATAATGTCAACTACTATGGTGTACATGAATTTCTCTTCTACACTCAACTTTATGTAAAACAATACTTTCAGGAAGCAAGTAATAATTTAAGGTCACTTGTATGATCCTACAGCAAATCATTTTGGTCTTTCCCTCCCTTTCTTTAACATAGTGACTTGAATTCCCTCACATCTAAGTACAAGTGCCTCTAATGATCGAGAGAGTACATAAAAAATGAATTGTATGCTTCCATGAAACAGAATAAGGTTATTGGAAACTTCGATGTTAGAAAAATATGGATTATTGTTTGCATGCAAGCAAGGAATAAGTTTCAAAAGTATAAATAATGGTCAAAAGAAATCTTCAGTTCACCGAGAAGTTATAAATGTTGTTAAAGAATATTTAGTGTAACTACCATAAATGAATTTTATGCTTCCATGAAACTGCTTAGGTGTGATGAAATTACATTTCAACAATGCCGATATTACTAAGTGAGCTGGAGACTTACAAATGATGTAGGACATGTGTTTAGACTGCATCCCAGTTAAAACACAAGGATAACCTTTACAAAAGATGAGATAATTTATTCCCACTACATTAGCTATTATTGTGCAATACAAGGACTCAACGTAGAGAGCTTTGTGGTTACGAACAGCATAGGTAATCAAGCCCCCTCAAGATTTTTGCCTTTTTGGTTTATCTTGGTAGAAAAAGTAAAAATCCTATTATGTGGTTCAACTTCAATTGCTTCTCACCCAAGGGCATGCTAATGCATTTAGTCAAGCATAATGGGACAAACACATATAATTAATTTTGAAAGGATATGAACAGAAAAGGAAGTGTAGTATAATTTGCGGGGTATGAAAAATCAAAATACCATACATACATCATCTAGCAAAGCAGCACGTTGGCTTTCAGTTTTGTTATCGTATCGCCTCAACAACTGTAGGCCTGTTCCGGTGATCAGCTTTGATGACATGTACGTCTCCCATGGTATGTCCCTCTTCAGAACCTACATATATATATACATATCATTAAATACTGAAAACAAAAAATACATAAGCACCTAAGTTAGACTCTTTAACTCAGTTAATCAGTAAATTAAAACAATGTCATAAATTGTATGCAAAAGTTTAAACCTAAAAGGTTGTCTTCATTCTGCAAATATAGCAATCAAGCATTAATTCACTAAATACTCTCACAGCAGAAGGTACATTTATCATGTTTTATAAAACCTTGGTATGCCTTCCCATATATCAAGCTACCATGTATAGAAACTCATTTTTTCTTTAGAAAATTTACCCATAAATTACCTTAGGCATCAAAATCACTATAACCCAAATTAATCAACAACAACAACAACCAAGCCTTGATCCCACTAGGTGGGGTCGGCTACATGAATCCTTTGTTTCCATTGCGCTCTATCAGTTATCAAATTCTTATCTAAGTCTAAGTAACTAAGATCACTCCTTATAGTTTCTTGCTATGTCTTCTTTGGTCACCTCTTCCTCTTTGTACATGAGCAAAATCCAACAATTCAATTTTTCTAACCGGAGCTTCAATCGGCCTATGATTTATATGTCCAAACCATCTAAGCCGACTATAACCCAAATCATCAATGTCAAATAATCAGTGTCTCCCGAGCACTCATAAGCCTTTCGGCGTCAACTTCGCGTCGACCAAAAATTTTGATGTTAATGATGTGGAGGTAAATTTGCGACATTTGGTCACGAACTTGCATTGAAATGACTCACAAATATGTTATTTGAGTCTATTAAGCATCGATGCATAGTGCATTATGTGTCAGCATTGCTTTAGCCAACCAACAATTATTTGCATCGAATTTAAACCATTGCAGATAATCAGAATTTGCACTGGTTGATGCGACCAATGAAAATATAATGATAATGACTTGCGTAAGACAATCTCGATGTTAATAGCCATATTTCAGACGAATGAAAATTCCAATTCAAAATTCATGCAAGTAACCTATATTTCCAACCATAATGTTTTAAATGAAAGCCCCTAAACCTAAGATTTTACTTATTTGCGTCAGTCTACTAACCAATGCAGATAATCATAGCAGCATCAATTTTGTGTCTACAGTAAACATCGACAAAAATAGCACGATTAGTGTCAAGTTGGCCAATGTAAAAATAACACAATTCAATCTTTCTCATTGCCACTTCTTGCAAGTGCTACCATTGCATTGACTCCTCCAACTACCTCCCACTCTACATATGCTAACTGCCATCAATAGACAAGATCCACTATCAACCAACATGATTATTGGCAACAACAGCTAGCAAGCTTCATTTCCTCCTTTCCTTCCCCCTCTCCTCCCACTTACCTATCCAAAAATAGTTGTTGTTAATAACTGATGAAGATCTATGGAGCACAGCCTAAGAATCACAGACACAATACAGAGATACGAGGATCTGACACGACACGATATACAGACAAAGTAATTTCCCAAATTACAGGACACAAATATGGCAAGATACATCAAATAATATAACATATTTCTATGTATCTGTAATTTTACTATAGTATTTGCTCAATGTTGTAAAAGCATCTAGAAAGCACGAAGACGACATGTGGACATAGGTATATAACATGATATGACACATTGGAAAGTACAAAAGTGTCCACGCTTCATTGAGCACAACCAAACACCATACTTGTAACATCCTTGATCCAATATAGAGATATTATCTACTTTGCATTTAGAGAACTACATGACTTGAGTGCTTCTCAGGAGGTCAATCATCCTATCACTACTCCAGCTCAAATAAACTTAATTACGAAGTTTCTCATCATTAGCCTCAAATTTTTTCCCAAAATCGTCTTTACTATTTGGGATAATACTATCTACTTATACAGCTCAAAAACTCCCTTCCCTTTTCTGATGTGAGACGATTCATTTCTATAACCCTCCACCTAGAAGCCTACCACGAGTCGCTCCTTGTCTGAGTGATTTCGATTTACTTATATGTACAACATCTCGGCGATCACTCCACGCCCTCTTCAGTCCTAAATCGTCACAGGCCCACCAGCTTCCGCATAGTTCGTCATGAATCACATCATATTGAGAAGGTCGATTTTGATATCATATTGCAATATCTCGTAATTCAAATATAGAGGTATTGTCTACTTTGTCTTTAAAAAACTATGTGACTTGAGCACTTCTCAAGACTATGTCAATTCAAGCATGCTTAACTATGGAGTTTTCTATCATTAGCCTCATGGGTTTTCCCCAAAATGCACCTATTTGAGATCACGTTATCTACTTATATAACTTAGGAATTCTTCTCTTTTTTTAATGTGAAATGTTTCATTTATGTGCCCCTTCACCTAAAAGCTTGCCAAAAGTCACTCCTTGTCTGAGTAATTCTAATTTACTTATATGGACATCATCCTAGTGATCACCCCCCACCCTCTTCGATCCCAGGTCACCACAATACTAGCCTTCTCCTCACCCCCCCTCTCTCCTTTTCCCCTTCTCTCCTCTTCCCCCTCTCATTTCCCACCACCTTTCTTGCCAACAACCACAACTGGCAGTCGCAAATGGCTCTACACAGAGCACGCCCTCCCCCCACCATTGTGTACCTCTATGCTTTAGAAGATGGAGAGCCTCAATATCCGAAGCAAAAATGTCAATTGGAGTAAAGATCCTCGAATATGACTATAATTTTCCACATATCTCCACACAACTTTCCTTGGATATGGTTCGTAGTCTATAGGAGTATAAAAAGCACTTGATGCGAGCAAGCAAATGGTGTCTCGCCAAAGATAATGGCTTAAACCTATGATCTGAGTACAAGAATGATAAGCTACCATCCTCTATTGGTGCATTGACCTATGGTTTGACGCTTGATGCATCGTCTGTGTGGATTATAGGAAAGCTATCTGCGATGGATGCATTAGAGGATAAGGTCTATGATGCACAGGACGTGATTGTTTTCCATCAAAGAGGCAAGGGGCCAAACCAAGTTGTACCTTTTCCATGGAAACAAAATATCTTGATTATTGCCTTACACAATTTTACAATCTACAATACAAGTAATTATAAACATTCATAGATAATCATGAATACCATTGGTTTATTACATTTAGTTGATTTAATGACTATTTTTTGTATAAAGTTGAATTAGTTTACCAAATTAAAATGGGAAAGCTTTGTCAGTTGGATCAAAGAAACTTTTTACAGGTAATTTCAAAGTATTAACTTAAAAATAAGAAGATATTTGATATAAAAATGTTTGAAGAAACTACTTGAAAATTTATATTAAGAAGCACTCTAATGTTTTATTGCTTTATAAACCTTGGTTGCTTTATTTGACAACATGAAATTTTAGAACCAAAACAAAATTTTGAAGTTAGTTCTGTTTTGAGTCTATTAAACCTTGGTTAAATTCTAGTTCTTGAAATTATAAAACTGATGTTAGCCAGTTCAGGTCTATGATTTGCATGAAAACCGATCCGACCAAAAACTATTAGCATTGATTTTTCTGAAGCTGATGACATTATCAACATTGGTTCAATGGTTGTCGGTGATATTAAGCTCTACATATCATCGAAGTTGGCTACTAAGACTGATGTTGTTAACATTGTCAGATAGGCTTTTGCCGATGTTGATAGTTTTGGCCTACAAATATAAGCAATGGTTAAGGAAATATGTTAGTGTCATGTCTTCCAACTAACACAAAAAAATTATTAGTAAAGTGCGTATATCAAACTTTTAAACGATGTTCATACTATCCGTTAGTTGTAGTCGATGCCGATAATCAATAATGTTCTAGTGAATACAAGGAGAACTCTACAAGAGATACCTTGAATAGCTTCATGCAAGCAAGCTAATGGCAATGACATGCAGAATTCAATACAGCATTTTCACTTCTCATTTTCTAATCCATAATTAAAAGGCTCATTATCACGCCTTCATCAACACAGTGCTTACAAAACTAAACCAACTTATGAGACAAGTAACTAAAACAAGGCAAGCGGTTTAAGAACTCTTTCAAAGTGCCAGCATTCGCATAAAATAGAGTAGAACTTTTATGACGATTTACAGTAATCAAGTTTGCCTAGGGCTTTATTCCACTAAAGTCAGGTTGAACAACTCCCAACGTTGGAGCTTTCGGACAATTGAACTTTTTTAAAGATATTCCTAATCAAGGTTTCCTAGGGCTTTGTTCCACAAATAACCCATCAGGGCAAATTTCGCAAGCCCCACAGAATCAGAAAACCAGCTGCTTCATCACAACCCATATCTGACCCACACCCAAAACGTATCTAACCACATTATCATGGAAATAACCCAAAAAAGGAAGAAAACATTGCCGTGAAGAAACAAGGGAAACGAACAAATGTACCTCTCCCGTCGTAAGCTCGGCCCGATCCATCAACATGAAAGCTGCAGGTCAAATAAGCATCAAAACACAGATCTAAATGCAAAAAATTCGCAATAGAACGAGAACTTCCCAAAACTCCTCGGAGCCGAAGCTACCGATCCAATAAAATGATTAACGAATCAATTGCAACCTGATTTCTTACAACAAAAGAGGAAATAAACCAGAGAGGAAGAGCCCTTACTTCTGAAATGCCTCGGATTGTGTAGATGCGGGAAGTAGCGAGATGAATTTGATGAACAAAATGGGACTACAACTGAAAGAGAGGAGGGAGGTTAAATGGCTGGCGTCCATTTATTGCAGGCTCGCAGCAACTGCGGCGTGCAGCCCCAAATCCACGACGTCCACGTGTAACCGGACCGGATCGGTTGGAACGAACCGATCTGATTCAATATCAAAATTAAAATAATATTTAGATAAAAGGCATTTTAATTATAAAAAAGTATACAATTTATTATTAAAAATAAAATATTAGCCATATTTATATAGAAATATTATAAAATTATATATTTCATATTATTTTTTAATAAAATTATATTATAATTATAATTTTAAGTCTTAAAATTATAATTTACAATAAAAAAATTAAACCTTAATAATGTAAATTATTTTAAAACTAAAAATTAAATACTACATTTTTAGAGCCTGATTATTTGTAAGATTTATTTTAACAAAAATAAAATTAAATTTAGATAGAAATATTTTTATTAAAAATTATGAATAATATGAGATAAAATTAATTATTATGTTGAGATATGTGAGGAATGTGATATAAAGTTAGTTATTATTTTAGTAATATATTTAGAATATGAAATAAAGTTAATTTTAAATATTAAATTTTATATGTGATATGATATGTCTATTTAAAATTAACTAAACTCTTAAACAAACATGACATAAATTTTAAATTTTAACCTTATATTTTAATTTTCATGCATAAATTATATATAAAATAACTTTAAATACAATCTAATAAAATAAAAACTTCTATTATGAATTATAATGTAAGGTGAACTATATGAATTTTTTTTACACTAAATTAAAGGTACATAATTACAATACAATGTACATAAAATAATCTAATGATGATTCGAAATGCTTGGCATAGAAAATTAAATAAAAATTAAGCTTTAAATTAACAAGTTCTCTGCCTTTATGTTAAATAAAGGGCAAAGTGCAATCATAAAAAAAGGCTTTAAAATATATGGACCTTCAAATAAGTGATCTATTTGATAATAATAAGTACATAATTGAACACACACAAATACAAATATATTTTATTCGTGAGAATTACTACAATAATTACCAACTCAAAAGAAAAATATAATAAGTCCATGACTAATATGTAGAGAAGCAAAATAAGAGCAAACTCAAAAAAATATAGTAAAAGAAAAAGATAAATATGGATAATTAGCTTTACATTAATTCATCATAAATCGATGAGATGACCAAACAGAGATATGTTGGAAATGAGATAATTCATTAACCCACCATTGATCAACAGTTACTTCGTGTAGAAACTCGACATTGCACCAAGCTCTTAGACCGATATGGCATTGATCTACTCCACGTGTCGATGCAATGGCAATAGTGTGGTGGCGACAGTGTCGGTGCAAAAAAGGAGGGCAATGCCAGAGAGAATGGATAAAAAAGCACTAGGAAAAGGCCATAAGGAAGGGAACTCATCTCAAGCACCTCCACAGTGATAATAGGCCAGTACAAGCCTCTCACGGATTGCTCAAACTGGCAACATCCAAGCAAAGAAGAGGCGAGCGACCTGCGGAGAGCTTGGTGGCGATGGCGACGTCTCACGTAGAGACATTGGAGGTACTATAGTAGGGGTTTGCAGGGCTTGCGCAGACCATGGGTCTAGGTGGGTGGCTTGCTAGCGCCTCCGACATTGGCTTTGATTGAGAGGTAGGGATTGCAGTGAGGTCAATGGAGAAACCCAACGATTGTGCATAGCAGTATAGATTAGTGGCAAGGCAGTCAGGAAGCCCCTTTCTAACCTCCTTCCTGTTTGGAGTGCGGCAGTGGCGACGACTAGATGCCGCATGTGGTTGCTGCAAGCTGGTAGGAGAGGTCCCCTCTTTCTAGGGTCTTACCTACTCAAAAATCAAAACTAAAAATTAAAAACCCTAATTTCGACATTCCACCATATATATACTTGTGACCCCTTTAAGCTGAATTCTTCATTTCTAACAAACTAAATTCCCACCTACCCAATCAAACACCTTAATTGATGGCTAGGATTAAATTGTTTGATGATAAAACAAGAGGCGAAAAGAGTTGGGTGGGCTTATTTAAGCCCAAAGCTCTACTAAATCTCAACAAAAATTTAATTTTTTCTCATTTTTGTTTTTGTTTTGACCCAATTAAAAAAAAAAACTCTCAACCCTAAAATCTCAAATATAATATATATAATAACATAATAATATATAACATAGTATTGTATAATATACATAATAATATGCACTAGATAATACAAGTCTTCCTCGAGTGACATATTATGTTATAGTCAATATCAATATCGGGAATACTTTGCATCAACTTGTGAATCATAAATATTATCTATAAAAATATACCAGTAATTTAATTTATAATTTTTTAAGAAATATCACGTAAAATATATTATTTTATAAAATTTTATTAAGATATACATAATAATTCATCTTTGACGATGAAATATGTAATTTTTTATTATTAAAATGTTCTCCATGTAAGTTTCCCAAAATCAAATTACAAATTAAATTATACCTTCATATAATAATTTTTATATTTTTTTATAATATTTAAGAATGTTTAGTTTAATGTTATCTTAATATTATAATATTTTCGTAAAAAAATATTTTAAGAACCTTATTGCTTGACAACTTTACACTCAAATCATATTATGTGTTTCTAAATATTTGTGTTATAACTCATCTCGAGAGATTTGGTTCAATATTAACTAAATATTTGTATTATTAAAATATTTATGTTATTTTAAAATTATTATTTATTTGGTTCAATATTATCGTATTAAAAAATGATAATAGAAAATTATTTCAATATCATCTTTAGATCTTCATTATAATTAAGGTGATATTTAAATGTACTTTAGAGTAAAAATTTTATAATTTTTAACAAAATTATCTAATTATATAATCAAATAAAATAATTAATTTTTCAAATAACATATGGCATAATATCATAATAATATTGAACTAAATACTTCCTTAAGATATATGAATTCTTTCATTAACATATCAATACTTAATCGTATAAGTTATGTATTTTTTTGGGTAAATATCATCGAGATTAGTGAGGTTAAGAGATAATATTAGGTAAATCTACGATTTTGAAAATACTTTATTTAGATTTTTGAATTCCTAAATAATTTTTAATTGAATATGTAAAATCTAGATAAATATTTTAATCCATTTTAATGAATTCATAATTTTTTCATTATAATTAGAATATAATTAATTTTAAAAATAAATTTTTATATTAAAATACTAAAAATATCTCTCGAAGGAGCACAATGCCAGTACTGCAATGAAAAAGGTAAAATGATAAATTTAAAATTTTTATTTTTTAATAATATTATTAAAATTATTAAAATTAAAATATTTCGAACGTTTAGAGACCAGAGGAAAAGATAACCAAAATGATTGTATGATAGTGCACTAACCTTGGGATTTGAATTATATTTATTTATTTATGTTTCTTTAAATTTTCATTTATTTTGAGATATTTTTTTATCTAATATAAATTTTAATTATAAAAATTAATTTTATTTTACATTCAACACAAATAAAAATATTAAAATTTAAAATATTTTATATTTTTATATATATTTTAATATTAAAATTTTTTTTATTAAATTTAAAAAATAAAATACTTTTTTATAAAAAAAAATTCGAATTAAACTAGGCCTTAATAATCATGTAAGTTATGATTTTCATATTATCTGATAATATTCTAAAATATAAAATCACATAAAATATATATATATATATTTCATATCACAGGATAATGATTAAAAGCAGAATCAGATCAAAAATAATTTCAAATAAAAACTCAAAATTTTCAATTAAATTATTACTTTTTTCCATCAGCAATTCTAAGTCGATTAAAATCAAAGTCAATTAATTTTAGTTTAAGCTTTATTTTTTATGTCAAATTTTAGGAATTTATGTGTTTTTTATTTAAATATTTTAAATCATAAATTCATCTTAAAATTTTAAATGGTCAATTTATTTATAATTAAATCAAAAGTTAAAATTACAAATATAATAATTAATCTATAATATTGTTTACTTATATTAGTACTCATATACTAAATATGCAATTTAAGTTAATAATATATTAATATTTTATATTAGCATACATATAAAATAGATCATAATTTTATATATATTTTTTATAATAACGGGAATTTTGTGTTTTTTAATTTACATATAATTTTAAATCATAAAATTCATCTTAAAATTTTTAAATGATCAATTTATTTATAATTAAATCAAAAGTTTAAAGTTACATATATAATAATTATTATATATTGTTACTTATGTTAAGTACTATATATAATATAAATATGCATTTAATTAATATATATTAAATATTTTTTTATTAAGCATCAATATAAAATAATCATAAATTTATATATATTTTATATAAGAGAGTATAAAATATACTATTTTCTTTGTTAATTGTAGACGAAATTTCTCTTTATATATATTTTTGCCTTTTGTGTTATTTTTTAATTTAATTATTTTTTGATATAAATTATTATCGAAAATAAATTGCTCACTATGATTGTCAGATGATGTGATTACTAATTTTACTATATTTTCTTCTTCATTATCTGTTTCTTCATGTAATATAAATAAATAATTTATATCTTCATTACAACTAACTGAGTTTAAGTCTGACTCAGATGTATTTACTTCAGATTCACTATTAATATTTAAATTATCTATATCTTCAATAGATGAAATCTCATAATCTATTTCTGATAAGGTTTCTAATTCATTTCAAGGAATAATATCATAGTAATCTGTTATCATTTGAAATTGTGTTTCTTCAATGATTTTTATATCATTTTTACAATTATTTGCATAATGGCCTTCTTCGTCACATTTAAAATATTTACAAGTCTTTTTAGAAAAAGTTGGTTTTCGTCTAAAATATTTATTGTTTCGTTTAAGCTTCTGCGGTTTATATCGTAATTGAAAACATCTATAAAAAGGTTTACGTTTAGAGTGAAATTTATTAGGAGATTGAAATCTATAAGAATAACGTTTTTCATAATACGTTTTTTTGTTTATTATTAGGTAAATCAAAAGTTTAAAGTTACAAATATAATAATTATTATATATTGTTACTTATATTAGTACTATATATATAAGGGGATTTATATACAGAATACTGAATTCATCACAAATTATGCATTTCATCATTTTTTAGTAAATATTACATATATCACACTCTTTTTATATTTCTATTATTACATTAGAAATGTAAAACACATAAAAAGAGTGTGATATGTGTAATATTTACTGAAAGATAATGAAATATGTAATTTATGATGAATTCAATGTTCTGTATGTAAATCTCCCTATATATAAGTATGCATTTAATTAATATATATAAATACTTTTTATTAGCATCATATAAAATAATCATAGATTTATATATTATTTATATAAGAGAGTATATTATTTTTAAATATATTTAATAGATGTAGGAAGCATGGCACATATAAGTATCATTTTATATTTATTTTTCACCATCGTACTAATATGATATTTAGGATAGACTACACATAATAATTATCATTTTTTATTTAATTTAACTCTCCTATTAATAAGGTATTCATCTGGATTTTGTACTAATATCTGTAAAAACTTTAATTATAATGTAAAGATAAAAAATTTTGAAATTGAAGTTTAACAAAAATTAGTTAAAGTACATTAAAAATGTCTAAAATTTAATTATTATACAAATTTGATATTAAAATTATTAATGTAATATATTAAGTAATAAAATTATATGAAATTACATCTTATATATAACTCATACCATAAAATAAAACATAACACTTATATAATAAGTGTTATAATTTTATATAATTATAATTGTCAACATATAGGGCGTGTTTGTTTGTAAGGTTAAATTTAAGAAGATTAAAATTAATTTTGGATAGAGATATTTTTTTATTAAAAATTTTGAATGATGTGAAATAAAGTTAGTTATTATGTTGGGATATGTGAGAGATGTGATATAAAGTTAGTTATTATGTTGGATATGTGAGGGATGTGATATAAGTTAGTTATTATTATAGTAATATGTGTAGGATGCGAAATAAATTTAATTTTTAATATTAAATTTTATATATGATGTGATATGCCTGGTTAAAATTAAACCAAGTTAATTTTAAACCGACAAACAAACGAGGCCATAATATTAAAAATTTAAGTATTAAAAATGTAAAGTAGATTACTTTAGTTATATATAAATATATATGTAATTGCTTCATTAAAAATTTATGTTTTTTATTTAAAATTAAATTTAAGTACATAGGATTGAAATGGCAAGAGCATGGTGAATTAACGAATTAACAATTCAAGAATTTAAAAATTATTTATACAACTAAAAAAAAAATAGTAATAACAAATAAGAAGTAAAATATAGAATGTGATACCATGGCTTAAAAGAGTGGGAAGTGATCACCAAATGATGTTCTAAAAAAAAAAAATTATTAATATAAAGTGAAGTATGTCATCATTCATATAAAACAATGCTCTTAAAGGCAAAATAAACTGACAAACTAACTTAAGAGCAAATGAAACAGATTCAAAATGGCTTGACAATATAAAAAAAACGAACCCAAGATTGAAAAAGAGTCACCCACGAAAAACCTGCCAAAATAATAGCCGGTCAACCAAAACTCGACATTAAAAGAAAAACCACAAACCAACTTCAAAACCCAATTACTTCTAGAAATCAACTGAAAATCACTTGTGTTCGTTAATCGACTACCGAAAATTAGTCGATCAACCACTGTAATTGGTTGACTACTAAAAATAATGCTCTCTTTGGTCAACCAAAAATTACCAAACTTCTCTATTAATGTATAAACAAATAAAACAAAAAATAAAATCAACCTAAAATCGAACTAACTCATCTCAAAACATGATCTAATTGCTCAAGAACTTACATTCACCCAAACTACACATAAAAATCATTATTATAAATTTTTTTTACCTAAACTATAATCATCAAATCTTGATTCATTAGGTCTTTTTGTTTGATTATTACTCTTTAATTTTTACATAATTATTCCTTCTCTCTTTAAGCTCAATGTTTTTATCCATAAATCTCTATAATCATAATACTATATAATTTATTAGTAATATATTAACTTAAATTATTGATTACACATTGACACATTTTCACAGGAGTAACTAATGTAGCAAACTTGCCCCCTTTTAGAACAAACTCTTACACTTTTAGAGCTCTAAAATCTCATCAACTAGGAAATATTATTTCATCATAAATGTGTGGTTTGAAGAATATATCCTTTTTATATATTTTGGAAGAAGAGATATTATATATCCTCTGTGGAGGAATATTGGAGTTTAGCAATTTATCTTTCCAAGGAATATTTATGATGGCTGCAATTCTGCAATTATAAAAGACTGTCTAAATATTTTTCTGAGAAAAAAAATCTGCTAAAATATTAGTTATATATATATATATACTATAATATATTTATTTTCATAAAATGAAAATAAATAGTTAAGTAAAGACATATATGAAAAATAATATTAATACGTTAGATTTGGGATCTTATTTTGCATGCAAACTTAATTCCAACATTTGAACTAATTGCAAATGAGTAACAGATTTTTCATTCAAATTTCATCACGGTCCTTTCTATTTGCATTTTCAATTAATGACGATCGCCAACCTTTCTATCAAACCTTTGCATAATATAGACTTTTACCATTCATGAAAAACATGCATGTGGGACTAATTCTCCGAAATTTTAAATTACACATTTATTAGTTCGGATATAAACACAAAATCGTTTTTCATTTTTTCTTGACAATGAATTGTTCTTGCTTTTGCTAGCCTTTAACGGTGACTCGGCGTGAAAAGTATATTGAAAATTTAATATAAAACAACTACATTTGTTTCTCAAAAGCTGAATATATAGAGTGCACATTTAGTTAAGAAAGAAATACTTATGTTAGAGATGCTGTGACGTCCCTAGCCGTCACACTAAAATGTTTATCTAAACTAGGGGAGAAGGAAGATTAATTCAACAGCGGAAGAGAACTAAATAAATTAAATGCTACAACAAGAGTTCACAATACCATAACTTAGAACAACATCCAGGTATTCAAATAAAGTAAATGAGGCAGAACTACTATTGTCTCAACTGAACACATAGTAAATAAGTCACTCTCTAGGAGGAATATTGGAGTTTTAGCAAATAATTGCTCTCTTCCAAGGAATTTAATTTAATGCACCTGGCCCCCTAAAAAGAAGAGAACCCAATTCCGCCTAATTTATAAAGGACTGTCTAATATTTTTCTGAGAAAAAAAATCTGCCTTAAAAAGTTAGTATATATATCATATACTTATACTATAATATATTTATTTTCATAGAAATGAAAATAAATAGTTAAGTAAAGACATATATGAAATAATATTAATACGTTAGATATGGGATTCTTATTTGCATTGCAAAATTAATTCCAACATGTTGACCAGGGTGAATGCATGACATGGTAATAGATTTTGTGCTATTTGCAAAGTTGGAGTGCGATATTATATACATTCACTTGGATAATGACACTTTCTATCCTTGCATTATCATATTACTGATGGACCTCTCCCCTTCTATCAACTGCATATAGACTTGTCATTATCAGAAACATGCTGTGGGACTAAAATTCTCCGAAATTTCAAATTACACATATATTAGTTTCGGATATAAACACAAAAATGTTTTTTATTGTTTTCTTGACAATGAATTGTTTTTGTTTTTTGCTAGCCTTTAATTGGTGACTTCGTATTGATGCAAGAATACAAATTAACTACCCACATCGCCTATCTCACAGCTATGCCTTAACATGATTGCAGTATAGCGAAACTCCATTTCAAATAAAAGAACCCTGTAACGTACGATTGTGTTCTCATAAAGACTAATCTATATATGTAGCACGTGCATCTATAGTAAGCAAAGAACTATGTGGAGTGATTAATTGGTATCATGAAGAAGAATTAATCATGTGAGTTTAAGGGATATCTCTGGTAATCAATCATTACAAAATAATGAGTGAAACAGATAATGACATAATTAGTAGGATTCAAGCAGGATGATGCGTAAAATGCATGAAATCATCTTCTGTGTGTTATTTGATACATAAAAATTTCATTCAGAATCAAGGGGTAATTATAAAATTTATAATAAGACCAATGGTGATATTATAATCTGAATATTGGACCTGCAAAGAGAAATATATAGAATAAGGTCTTTATACAGGGTATTTTTTTTTAAGTCCAATAATCTACAAACGAACCGTCCTAAAAAAGTTAGAGTTTTGCTCTCGGTAAATTCACATTCAAAAAAAATTTTATCATTATATAAATATTGACTTTTTGAAAGGAGGTTTACCTATTAATATATTTAACTTAGTAGCGGTATGTCATTTATTAAT
>KZ451905.1:1052561-1090612 GCA_002786265.1 Apostasia shenzhenica
CAAGAAGAGTGAGCGTTTTAGATACCTTGGATCAATCATACAAAATAATTAATGGTGAAACAGATAATGACATTATTAGTAGGATTCAAGCAGGATGAGTAAAATGATGAAATACTTCTGGTGTGTTGTGCGATAGAAAAATTTTATTCAGAATCAAGGGTAAATTTTATAAAATTATAATAAGACCAATGATGATATATGATGCTGAATATTGGCCTGCAAAGAGAAAATATAAATAAGTCTTTTTTATAGTATTTTTTTTAAGTCCAATATCTACAAACGACGTCCCTAAAAAAAAGTTAGAGTGCTCGTAAATTCACATTCAAAATAGAGAATATCATTTATAAATATTGAATTTTGAGGTGATACCTATAAATATTTGACTTAGAGGGTATCATTTATAATATTTTTTTTTTTGAAGGTATCAAATTTAATTTTTTTTATAAAAAAAAATATTGAAAACTCAAGTGGTTAGGAACCACCTAAAAACAAAGGTCAACCTTATGAATCTATTTGCAATTAGGATCTTTTATTTATGTATTATTATCAAAACATTTACATCACTAAAATTTAAAAATTACTAGTGAATTAATTTTAGAACTTCATAATTAAGCTTTATATGATTTTTGATCACTATCTATCAAGTAAATTGATATAAAATGCGACATAAATTATATAAAGTATAATAATATTTATGTTAAATAATGATTCGAACACTCAGCCTAATGATAAAGGGAACCTCAGGGACTCAAATGTAATTCACACAAATTTTCCAATATTACCTATCCAGTGTTTTGAAAGTTTCTTTTATTTTATTTTATTTTTAATTGAAAATTCTTTTTAATTGCCAGATGTTAGTTTGGATGAAGAATTTTCATTTCTAATCTCACCGTACTTTAGTATTTAAATAATAATAATAATAATAATAATACATTTTTTGCATTTTTCAGTGGATTTTACCTATATTAAAAATCGCATAATTTTGCTTTCAAATAAAAAATTAAAATTTTATTACACAAAATGTTGCACGTTTTACGAAATAATCAGAAGGGAGATTTGCTTGGAATCTGATTTTTCTTTTAGAAAAAACTTTGAATCTGATTTTAAGTTAAATGTTTTTTTTTATATTTTTTATATTGATTTTAAGTTTTTTTTTATGTTGATATTGATTTTAAGTTACATGTTGATGTTGCCATTGAATGGAACACACACATTACTGTCAAATTGCATTCGAGTGCCCGTGATAACAACTGTATTGTACGTATGTCCTAAGTTTTTGAAAAAATAGCACTTTAGATATTGAGGTTGGAATTTTATTTGTCATTATAAAGTTGCATCTTGCTTAACTATATTGTTACTTGATTAATTCTAAAATCCATTTTTATATTAGATATTACTGTTATACTACTTAATAATTATTTATTTTATAATAAGGACTTAAAATTAATAATAAGGCAATAGATAAAGAACTTAATAAAAAAAAAATTTAAGTTGCATAAATTTAAATAAAACATTTTCAAAGTCATCTTAGATAAAATAATTTTGAGTGTTATTTACGTAAATAAAAAACTTTTAAATATTTTGAGTGTATGTATGTAAATTAAAAACTTTTGAGTTACATGTATGTAATATCCCCAATCTAATGTTGATTTGACTTTTGAGTAAAATTCATATAATTAAAATATTACATAAAACTATATGCTTAGCTGCAAAGAAATATATTATTGGTCAAATTCCAAATAGGTCTCTGTAATTTATATTTATTTAAAGTCTTTTACTCAGGATCTCAATATATATTTTTAAAATTTAAAATAGTGACCTAATAAATTTTTATAAGTTAATTTACGAATTTAAACAAAAGATTTTAAAATATATGAACTGAAATGTAATTATAAATAAACTGCAAAAATTTATCAGTAATTTGTTTTATATTATATTATACTTTTAACATTAAGGTAACTATTATCTTTTGTTATATAAAATTAATTGTGCAACATTACTTGCCCTGTTTGGCGCGAGGACCAAAACAGGACCACAATAGTACTAATTTAAAAAATAACAATAATAATAAATAAATTATTTTAATTATTTTACATAAATTTTAATATAAAAAATAATATTTTACTTCACATACTCAATAATTTTTAATAAAAATATAAACTTTATTTCACATCTTAGATCAAAATACTCGATTTGAATATTTTGATTAGAATGTGAAATAAAGTTGATATTTTTATTTTAAATTGTTGAGTATGTAAAGTAAAATAATATTTTTTATATTTAAATTTGTATAGAATAATTTTAAAAAATTATTTATTATTATTATTGTTATTTTTTAAATTAGTACCATTTTGGTCCTGTTTGGGTCCTGTTTTGATCCTCGCGTCAAACAGGGCTAGCTTACACAAAATTTAATAAAAACAACATTACCTGAATGTGTTATAAATAATTTCGTTTATGTGCAGACATTCAAGCAAAATATAGGAATAAATATGAATTAGATTAATTATGATATTGATAATAATGTACGTAAACTAATTATTAACACGTAGTTCTAGCGCTGCATCCCAGCCATACACGTGGCTCTCAGGTGTCATTAATTTCTTATTTTACTTTTATTCTCATAGGTCTCAAACTCCGGTCAAACTTCGACCACGCGGGTTCTGTCAAACATCGTCCACGACGATCCAGAATCACCTCTAGCAAACATCGATGCCGATGATCCTCAGCTGCACCTGTCACAGTCGGCGTGGCCCGACTGCGCCGTTTCTCGTACAACACACTTTTTTCAGACACGGAAATCAAGGATTCACATGCTTCAGTCATCACGGATCCGTAGAAGCAGTACTAAGATCAAAAAGCTTAGCTCTCCTTTTGTTGCTACTGGTTCCCCCAAAGGCCGACAACGGCATGGGCTCAGCGTTTATTTATTCATTTCCTTTCCGAAAAAACAGGATAAAACTGCGCCACCCGTTGCCTATAAAAACCCTTGAACAGGCTTCAAAGAAAAGGGACATTCTTTTTGAAGAGCTGAAATCTTCTTCTATCAATTTTGTAAACGAGAGCTTGAGATAAAAGAAAACGTTCTCTTTCTTTTTTCTCTCTTTTTTCTGTTAGCTCATTGTACTGATCCTTTTGACCACTATTTTTCTTTCTCTAATGAAATCAATCCTCTCTTCTGTAATAAATCTAATTTCACTCTCTAGATTTTAACTCAAAGAATATCAAATATGTGTCATGATTTTTATCAACTTACTAAATAAAAATAATTTAAGTTATACATTACTCATTTATAAATAATTATTATATAAATCAGTCGAGTTGGCGGATTAACTCTGCACATTTATTAATTGGGTTTGATTCAGATTAGTGACTTTGATTTATTTATTAATTGAGTTAAATTTAGCTTAAATCATTCCTTTCAAAATCCGTCCAAATTTAAGTCAAATCTGTCGACTTAATTTTTAAAAAAAAAATCAAAATTAGAAAACAACATCTAAAAATATATATCAAATAACTACCTAAAATTTCAAAAATAGCGATACTTTTACATCAATTCTAATATTAATTTTTCGATAAAATACCATTAAATCAACACCACAAATACGACATATATTACAATATATATATATATATATATATGTAAATGCATTCTTTATTTTTTTCGAGCCTATATTCCACGTATTTGATTGATAACGATCTGGTTACTCATATATTTGATTTTCACAAATATAAAATTAAATTAAATTCAAATAAATAAAAAATTGTAAAAGTAGTGATCAAACTAATAGATATTAAATCAAACAAGTTTTTTTTTAATTTATTTAAAGGTTAATTACCGATAGACTCCTGCATTCTCTAATTATAATATATTTATGAGTTTAAAAATTTTATTAACAAATTTTTAAATTTTAATTAATATATATTAAAAATCTATAGGGCTACTTAAAAAAAATCCATAGGGGAGAGAGATTGATACTTCGCAAAAGAGAAAAATGTAAATAATTAATTATATTTTATATATTTTAACAAAAATATATATATTTGGATCAAAATAAATTATAAATTAATTTTTAAATTTTTTTATATTATATTAATTAAATTATAGAACCTATGAGCAAGATTTTAAATTTCATAAATCAAAATATAATTAAGAGTTATACAAATTTACCAATAAGTTTTTTAAACTTATTAATGCATGCAATTAATAAACTGTTGTCTACATAAATGTGACTAAAATTTTAAAGGTTATATTTTTCACATATAATTTAAATTTTATGAATAACAAAATGCGTATATCACTGTATAAAAAATAAAAAATATGACAATAATAGTCGAAGAATAAGATAATTATTACATCTAGATAAATATTGTTATTAAATTTTTTTTAATCCTACATTTACTAATATTCTAGCTGGTTTTATTTTCAAGAAAAATATATAAAATATCTTTCTATTATAATTACAGAAAGAATGGTCAATCCGTGGAGAAAAAGTCACGGATCCTTAATTTATCTCCTTCGAAGACATATAAAAGAACTTTCGAAAAGGGAAAATAAATACTGACTCCCTTGGTAAATATAAATATATAATCAGAACGTAATATCGACTTTGGTGGAAACTGCAAGTAATTATAAATTAGATATTTTCATGCCTTTAAGAACATATAATATGATAAATAGTTTATGAAAAATAATAGGAGAGTTACATCATAACTTTTCCTTAATATACGTCATTCGAAAAATAGTATCATATATCTATAATATGAAGATTTCTCTTCATAATACTACAGAGAAGCTTCAACAAGAAGAGGAATTCTCCAATATTTTCTTCAACGATATAAAGAATTTCATCCGAAATAATACAATAATTTATATTCTATACTAGAGATCATATACAAATTCAAAAATATATACTTTCCTCATATTATTTTGCAAAAGAGAGAAGTGTAAATAATTAATTATATTTTATATATTTTAATAAAAATATATATTTGGATCAAAATAAATAATAAATTATTTTAAAAAAAAAATTATGCCATATTAATTAAAGGGGTAATTTCACTTAGGCCCCTGAGGTTTACTCGACATGCAACGCAGGTCTACAATTTTGAAAACATACCAGACAGATCCCAAAACTTACTGTATAGTACATTGTGATCCTTAATATTTATAAAAAAATTTCAATAAGGTCCAATTAAATATCTTCCGTTAAACATTCCTTTAAATCAAAATTTTAATTAAGAAATCATAATTTTTTTAAGGGGGATTTACATACAGAACACTGAATTTACCACAAATTACGTATTTCACAATCTTTTAGTAAATTTACACATATCACACTCTGCTTATGGGTTTTATATTTCTATTGTAACAATAGAAATGTAAAAAGAGTGTGATATGTGTAATATTTACTAAAAGATGGTGAAATACATAATTTGTGATAAATTCAGTGTTCTGTACGTAAATCTCTGTTTTTTCAATGTGAAATTACAATTATACCCTAGCTGGTCCTCGCATGCGCGGGCGTTCACGTGCAGGTGGTCGGGTGCGAGCGGCCATTGGCGTCCATGCGCAGGCAGCCGCCTGCACTGTCGCGCGCGCCAGCCTCTGCGTGCGGCCCTGCTCATTGGCGACGCTGCGGCGACCCGTGCGCTGGCGCCCTGTGCGCCGGCGTTCGCGCGGGGATGATGCCTGTGGCCGCGAGTTGCGAGCCGCCTGCGCGCGAACGCCAGCACAACAGGCAGCCAGAAATCGGAAATATAGAAGGGCAAAAAAGGCTATTTTCGTAATTTTAACATCATTTAACGGATACTGTCACAGAAGGACTGCAATGACCTATACAATATGTTTTGAGAACTTGTCTGGCATGTTTTCAAAATTGTGGACCTGCGTGCAAGTCTAGTAAATTTCAGAGTCCTAAATGGAATTACCCCTTAATTAAATTATAGAACCTATGAGTAAAATTTTAAATTTCATATATCAAAATATAAAGAGTTATACAAATTTACCAATAATTTTTAAAACTTATTAATGCATGCAATTAATAGAGGGATGTCTACATAAATGTGATTAAAATCTTAAATATTATATTTTCCAATGCGTAGGTAACAATTAAAGTTTTAAATAAAAGTGAATTTCCTACATTAAAATTTATTATTTTATATATTATTTGTTAATATTTGATAAATTATCATATTTTCTATACTGTGCATATGATTAATTATTAAAAATATTATATTAGGCATACTATAATTACGGTATATAGATAATATATATATTTTATAGTACTAAAAATATAATTTATAAAATATAAATAAATAATATATAAAATAATAAATTTATTATGATATATAAGCAATTATTTCTCTAAATAATGTACAGCTAAATTTTTATTGAATAATTACATAAATATTATAGGTAAGCGTGAGAATGACCCGAGTTCAAGCCGAGCTGACCGCGACTTAAACTCGACTCATTACAATTCGATTTAAGTTCAAGCTTACTCATTTAAACTTCAAGCTGGCTCGAGCCTTAATCTTGCTAACACAAGCTCTCTGTGAATTAAATTTTTTTCAAAAGAATTCACTCAGTTAGGATATAAAATTAAATTAATCATATTCACAAGATTTCTTAAAAATTAGTTTAACAATGACTAACATATATTTATATATAAATAATAAAATATTTATAATAAATAATTAAATATATATTTAAATTTAAAAAATAGAGATCGAGTCAAATTGATCTGATTTGATCATGTCTCATGGCTTGACTTAATAAACTCGTGTTGCGCTTGATTAAAGCTAAATATTGATCCAAACAGCGAGCGACTATCGATTTTTGAGCAAAACGCTTACCCTGATTATAGTAAATTTATTATTTTATATATTACATATATATTTAATAAATAATATTTCACATATTATAAAAATATATATTTTTTATATTATAATTGTGATTTATAGTATGTATAATATAATAAAAATATATATAACATAATTTATTAAATATTAATATATGAATGATTAGATTAATACGCTATGCAGATAATAATAATATTTTTTTTTGGGTCTGGGGCTCTGTTAGCCCAATAGAAGGTGCTTGGTTTGAAGTATATTATTATTATAATTTTTAAATGAGTTAATAAAATATTTTAAAAATATTGTTTTTGTGCTCTAATCTATTTATTCAAAAAAATGCTTAGTGTACAGTGAGGTTCCTGAATTTAAGACTTAATAATACACAGATTTACGTTATAACATCAAAATTTTTGAGTTTTAATAAATTATTAAATGAATTTTTTTATTTTTTATTATTAAATTTTTTTTGAAATTACTATTATACTCCTCCTCTTTTCTCCTCTCGATCCCCACGCACGTGCGAGGATCGGGAGGGGAGAGGGGTAGGATATAATGATAATTTTAAAAAATTTTAATAATAAAAAATTTGAAAAATAACTATTTTATAATTTATTAAAATTCAAGAATTTCGAAATTATAATTTTAAAAATATGAATTATTAATTGTTAAATTTAAAGAACTAGGTGTAATTTACCCCCAAAAAATTCTGTCGTCCATATATTAGAAACCACCTGCCCCTACAGCTCTGCTACGAAGATATATCAGCGCTGCTTTAGGGGAAGAGAGAAAGAGAGAGGAAGGAGAGAGAGAGGCGGAGAAGGGAGAGATGGAGGTGAGGAACAAGAAGGTGTTGCTGAAACATTACATAACGGGGTTCCCGAAGGAGAGCGACATGGAGGTGGTGACGGGGACCATAACATTGAATGCGCCGGAGGGTTCGAAGGCGGTGGCGGTGAAGAACCTGTACCTCTCATGCGACCCATATATCCGAAACCGAATGACCAAGCACGACGAGCCCTCTTACGTCCCCTATTTCATCCCGGGCGAGGTCCTTTCCCTCCTGAATTCTTCTTTCTTTACCTTATTCACCTCTTCTTTAGGGGTACTTCACCCTCTCTTTTTTCTTTGTCCTGTTGTTTCTCTTTCTCGTTTTGAATGTTGAAAGCTTGATTTTTTTGAAAGATCGATTTTACATAACAACAACAACAACCAAGCCTTACTCCCACTAGGTGGGGTCGGCTACATGAATCCTTTGTTTCCATTGCGCTCTATCAATTACCAAATTCTTATTTAAGTTTAAGTAACTAAGATCTCTTCTTATAGTTTCTAGTCATGTCTTCTTTGGTCTCCCTCTTCCTTTTGGTAAATGGGCAAGATCCAATAACTCAATTTTTTTTAACTGGGGCTTCAATCGGTCTATAATTTATATGTCCAAACCATCTAAGCCGACTTTCTCTAAGATCATCCTCAATTGATGTAACACCAATTTTCTTTCAGATATACTGATTTCTCATTCTATCCTTTTGTGTATATCCACACATCTACCTCAGCATCCTCATCTCTGCAATATTTATTTTAGGGCAAATTACACCCAGGTCCCTGAGTTTAACACTTAATAACGCCCAGGTTCATGTTTTTAAAAATTAACATCGAGGTCCCTGAGTTTTAATAAATTCAAATGGGCCCTCTTTTTATTTTTTTATTATTAAAATTTTTTAGAATTACCATTTTACTCCCTTCCCCTCTCTCTCTGCTCCTGATCTCGCCACAAGCGCGGGCCGTGCGGCCGCCGGCGGGTCCGGCGGCTGCGCGACTTGTCCACCGGCTGCCGCGCGACCCGCCGGCGTCCACTCGACCCCCCAGCGGCTGCGACCCTGCCTCATGCGCGGGATCGGGAGGAGAGAGAGAGAGAGGTGGCCCCTCTCTCTCCTCCCGATCCCGCGCACGCTCTCGGGCCGCGCGACTTGACGGCGATCGCGGATCGGGAGGAAAGAGAGAGAGTTGCAGGAGTAAAATGATAATTTTAAAAAAATTTAATAATAAAAAGAACCATTTGATAATTTATTAAAACTCAGAGACCCCGATGTTATAATTTTAAAAACGTGGACCTTTGCATTATTAAGTGTTAAACTCAAGGACTTGGGTGTAATTTGCTCTTTATTTTATTTGTATATTTCCTTTTTGCATGCTAGCATTCAGCATCATATATCATCGTTGGTCTTACTACAGTTTTATAAAATTTACCTTTAATTTTAATTGAGATTTTTCTATCGCACAATACACCAAAAATTTTACATACTAATGATATAAAGATTTTCTTATGAACTGGTTATTCTTCGTTCTATTGAAGACTAGGAGTCTATGACTATGAGTGTATCTCCGTAGTTGCTTTAAGAATGACCACTGATTAATATAAAATTGGGAATGCACTTCTCTTTTGTCCACTTAGTCCAAATGGAGGAAGGGCCCCAACCCATATTTCTTTTTTTTTTTTGTTCTTCGACTTCGCAACCGAATCAGTTTGCAAGTTCCTATTTAAATCATGTGCTAGTTTCATTTCTCATATATGTATATTCCATATTTTCTTGATTTATTTTTTAATTGACACATGTATTTCACAGAAATAAAGTATATGATTTCAATAATACATTATGTGTGCGCAATAATACTTTGAATTTATTTGATTGAAGTATATTTGTTTGTTTGGGGTTAATCACAGACTTTGACTGGCTTTGCTGTGAGTAAAGTTGTGGATTCTGATCATCCAGACTTCAAGGTGGGAGACTTTGTGTGGGGCATGACTGGATGGGAGGAGTATAGTATTATAACCTCTCCTGAGACCCTCATTAAAATTAAATACACTGATGTTCCTCTTTCATACTATACTGGCCTTCTTGGTAAGTAACAATATTGATCTTCAGTCTTTATTATTGCTTGATTATATTTTTTTATGTAGCTTCTTTCTGATGTTCATTTTTCCCTTATAAGAAAATTTTTTTTTTCTCTTTGATACTGCCTATAAATGCTGTGAATGAATTTTTGTGTACCACATGACTGCAGCCTTAAGTACATTGCCTGGGAATAGGATAAACAGATGCTACTTGATGCTTGACTTCCTTGTTTGGCATGAGCCCGAAAATGGGCAAAAAAAATATCTTAATAATATTTTAAATTTATTATAAATTTTAATAACTTTATTTCACATCCAACACAAATTCCAACCTTAAAAATCAACTTTATTTCACATTCAACACAAATTCCAACCTTAAAATCAACTTTATTTCACATCCTGCATACCTCCCAATATTAAAATAAATTTCTTTCCCATCAACTCTATAAAATAAATTATTTTCTCTTTCCTTACCCAAATTTATCCCCCAACCAAACGAGCCCAATGTTAAATGAGCCTGTTTTAGATATGATGTAGTTGGATCTGATTGAAATTGTGTTGACCCAGGCCACTAGCCTGATTTACCACTCCTGTTGTTGTACAACATAAGAATATTTGAAGTCAACCAGAAATTTTAGAAATCTTAAATTTATATTGTGGAACATGATAATCAAATCCCCTAGTTTTCACTTGGAATTTTTGATTTCATTCATTTGTATATTTTTTCCAATTTGTGCCTTGCATGCAACAAGATGAAATAAAGCAATTTCATACACTATACAGCTTAATAATTTCCAATTATAACTCTAGGTCGTTGGAATACATTGTTCCATTTTCTATCATCTAGTCTTAGCCTATATGTTTATCTTTTGGGTAAATTACATCTAGGTCTATGAGTTTATGGCATAATATCACACAGGTTCACAATTTTGAATTATTAACTTTTAGGTCCCTGTTTTTTAATATAATCATCAAATGATTCGTTTTGTAAATTCTTTATTAAAATTATAATATTGCCTCCTCTCTCTCTCTCTCTCTCTCTCTCTTGACGGCACTTGGCAGAGAGGCTAGCATCCAACGAAGTGGCTAGCCATTGGCGGAGGAAGCAGAGTGGGGCAGGGAGTTGCCCGCCTGCAATCGGGTAGGAGATTGAGGGAAGCCAACCCCCCTCCGCTGGCGGCTTGCCCCTCAGCCCTCTCTGCCGGCGGCTGGCCACAAAAGGGGCAGATGAGTTACTTGCCAGCAGAGAGGGGTGGAGGGTCTACCTGCCCTCTCCTCTCCCTCTCTCTCTGCTACAGTAGATGGGAGAGAGAGAGAGAGAGGACAATATGTGTGCTTGATAATCAATAGTACTGTCTTCCCACCAATGTTCTAATTAGATATCTCCTTTGGATGGCCCAACATGCTATGATCCATGTCACTTTTTAAACCTTATTCAGATGTGCGTGCTTGTTGTCAAGGTTTTGAATCGAACCAATCCGCAGATTCCATTACCTAGCTAACACATGACCACTTTTATGAAGACATTACAGTTTTTTCTGAAGCATTTGACTTTTGGTATGCAAAGTTTTCATTTGCATTATTGCGACTTTTCAAATTGCAGGCATGCCGGGTTTAACAGCTTATGTTGGGTTTTATGAGATCTCCAAGCCTAAGAAAGGGGAACATGTGTTCATCTCAGCAGCTTCAGGAGCCGTTGGCCAGCTTGTTGGGCAATTTGCCAAGCTAACGGGCTGTTATTTGGTTGGTTGTGCTGGCTCTGATGATAAGGTCTGCTAAAACTTACTCTCTCTTTTTGTTGATAGATTAAAAGTAAGAAAATCAAACTTAACTGAGCCATTGGCCCATGTTCTTTGCATAGGGGCGAAAAACTGAAGCTGCTTACTTGATTTGTCTTCTGATTACAAACTTCTACTTGTTTGAAAGCTTTTATGAACTGTGCAACTAATGTGCGCTGTTTGTTCCTTCCCTTGTCATGTTAATTTTCAGGTCAAACTACTCAAGGATAAGTTTGGATTTGATGATGCTTTTAACTATAAGAAATGTGACGACCTTGATGCAGCTTTTAAGAGGTCAGTTTTTGCCTTGAGAGACTTTCGAGCCACTGAATCATAAGTTTAGCTCAACCATATGCTTCATTAAATCATTCAGCTGCCTTTCCAATTAGGATACCATGCGGAAAACGCATGCGTTTTTTTTTTCTTCTTCTTTTCTTTTCTTCTCATGGATACCATTTTGAAATTCGATCATCAGAAATCATATCTATTTTCAAAAATGGATGCTCTGAAGCCATGTTTCACAACACATTCTAAGCAGCTTAAACTTAAATTTTTAAGCACTTTAGAACCCTTTTAAATTTCTTGAATTGTAAGCCATTTGATAGATGGCTCCAAAGTTTTAGGCTTTATCTGATTCAAACCGCTTCTGCTTATAATTTTTTCTAAATTGTTTGAATTTCACGCAGCCTGAATTTTAATTTATATTTTGGGAATGCATGGCAGACTTTATCTCTATGAAGATTTGGTAATGCACTTTGATCATTTCACAAGAGAAAAATTGTTCCCTGGGTTGAACTTTTTAGCCACAATGAGACTACCTAATTGTTGTATGAAAATCCACCGTAATCTTAACAATTTTTTTTTTTTAAATTTTGTAATGCTCTTATAGTATTCCCACATAACCTTTGGGTCTGCTCATAGAAAAATCTCTCAAATTGACTAAAATCAATGCACAGCACTTGTATATAAGGGATCAAGTAATAGAGTGAAGAAGAATAAAAAAAAGAAATAACATAACGGCCTTAGTACTACATATAAGCATGATATGTATATGAGCATTCTGATAATACATATAAGTAATGAATTACTGATTATACGAAGTACTATCATGTTTAAGCATAATACTATCATTCTTATACATAACATATACTTATATTATCTAAAACTCTGTGGTTAATATCATTTCTCTTTTTGCTATTGGGTCCTGCATATTTGGACATGTTGCATTGATAGTTCTCAAGAAATGACCTAGTATATGCCCCAAACACAATAACTTGGAGGCTGGCCTTGTTAGTAAGATTTAAAAAGAAAAAGAAAATTGTATTGATCCCACAAGTTACATAAGTAGGCATAACTCATAATGACTTATTTGAAGCAGGTGTTTTCCAAACGGCATTGACATCTATTTCGAGAACGTTAGGGGAGCAATGTTGGATGCTGTCCTCCTGAATATGAGAGTCCACGGCCGCATAGCCGTTTGCGGGATGATTTCTCAGTATAATCTGGAGAAGCCAGAGGGAGTCCATAACTTGATGTTCATGATCATGAAACGGCTCATAATGGAAGGCTTCATGATCTTCGACCACTACCATCTTTATCCACAGTTCGTAGAGAGCATCATGCCGCACATAAAGGATGGGACTATCAATTATGTGGAGGATGTGGTTGAGGGACTAGAGAATGCTCCCAAGGCCCTCATTGGCCTTTTCACTGGCCGGAATGTTGGCAAACAGGTGGTGGTGATCTCACGAGGGTGAAGGTAGTATAAGAATGTATGACATGAAAAGGCATATGTTATTATGTTTGTTTTGCTGTTTATGGAACTTCTCTTAATTTAGTGGGAAGGGAGCTTGTCTGGAACTAGAGTCTCAGATTTGAATCCACACCACTATAATTTTCAATTGGGTAGAAGAATTATGGTATTTGGGGCAAAGAATAAAAAATGAAATGCTTGTAATTTGGGGTGCTTTTCTGTAAATTGATGATAATAAAAAAACTTTGTTAGAAAGTAGTCCAAGTTTCTTATCATGTCTCAAAGGTGTGGTGCTTGATTTTGGATAATAGTCGGTTTCAGGTTTGAATCTCATTAGCCTGATATTGGATTTTCAGGCGAGGAGAACTTATGGTATTTTCGGTATTAAAAATAAAAAATAGTATGTCATGAAGGTTTTTTTTTTTGTTGATAGATTGCATTTAAAGTCCTAGGCATGGGACTATATTACAAGTGGGTGTCACAACTTTTAAAATATTTTAATTTTGGTCTCTTTGGTCGATTGTTGCTAGCATTTAGGGGTTGGTTTTTTTATTTAGACTTTTCGAATGGACTGTTGAAGCTCGTCACATTTAATGGCTTTGTTCATTTGGTCTCATAGTGTAATTTTTTTTTATAGAACTCATAGTGTAAATTTTCTGAAAAGAGAGTGCATAGTATAGAATATCAAAATTTTTGTGATTGTAGTTAAATGTCTTTTCTTTATTTTGTAGTTTGGCAGAGTAGTGCATATTTTGCAACTAAATGTAGAATTTTTTAACATTTTAATAGAAATTTGTTGTTAATTAAGCTTATTTCTTATAATTGGTTAACATATATTTTTAAAAAATTTATGGAAGGATTTGGAGTAAAAGATATTTTATCTTTGTATTTTTAAAATTTAAAAATTCTAATTTTTAAGGTTGAGCCAGCTGGAGTATGGAGAAGAGAAAGACTGTATAAGTATTGATAAAAGAAATTATAATATAATCACTATTAAGTAATATTTGATTAATTAATTATAATTTTAATTATAATTTAATATAATCTGACCAATTTAAATCTATGTATTAATGAAGCATAAAATAAATTCTAATGAAAGCATCTTTCACAAGGGTACAACCCTAAAAAGTCTGATATCTTCTTTAAAAAAATTAGCTCCGAACGATATGATACATGTAGGCCAGTGATATATACTATTAGAAAGCAAAGGGTTATAGATATACAAATAAAATGGTAAAAGAATTGATAACTCGAGAATGCTCAAGCAGTGCTGGCTTCGCTTAATTTGAAATCTTCCGTCACTTCTTTCTCGACGGATTCGAAACTAAATTTTTCAAAAACTTAATATATGCTCTAGACTTAAGTTATCATGTGAATGAGCAAATTTATATGTAAGTAAATATATATATATATATAATATGCAAAATAATTATTAGTTTTTGATAAAATTAATATATTATTAAAGATTATGAATGATATAATATCAAATTTAATTTTAACTTAATGATGTTGGTCCACTTGCACACCCAAGAGGGGGGTGAATTGGGTGCAATTAAAATTTTAAAATTTGATTAATATATATGTTAAAAATAATTAAGTACTTGTAAAGTTACTTATTATTGTGGAAATTTTATTATTTTCAGGCAAGAGTGTTCAAACAAATCTTTTCGGTATGAGCAATTGAGCAATTTTAAAGTAGCACATACAAAAGAATAAGTAAGAGTAATATGTATATATATATATATATATATATATATATATGTATAGATGATATATAAAGTTATACTCAGTATAAATATAAATATATATAGAAATTTAATTTACTAATATATAAGATGTGAAGTATGTGAATATGAGTTTTTTTTTAAATAATAATAATAATATATTATATATATATAGTATATGTATATGTACACAAAAAAAAGATAACAAAAAGTCAGAGAAAAAAAATTTACAGTGAAGTAAAAGTTAATGTGCAAAAAGAAAAAAAAATACAGTAAGTAAATGTTAGTTAAAAAAAATGTAGAAAATAAATGTTAGTATTGCAGTAAGTAAATGTTAGTGGTACAGGAAAGTAAATGCTAGTGGTATAGAAAAATAAATATTAGTAAATTAGACGCAGTAAGTAAAATTGCAGAATGTAAACTTAGTGATTAACTGACTTAATTATAGTGGAATGAACAAATCAAAGTATTCTTAATTGTTGGGCCCTGTTAGGTAAATTAAATTTAACTAATGTACTAACCTGATTCCGTTCCACTGCTATAATTAAGTTATTTGGATCCTTAGTTATGTTAATTAAATTTGGGGATAAGTAGGCCCAAACTTTAATTAACTAACCTACCAATTTTAGTTATCTCACAGAGTTTGGATAATTTAAATTATTAAATATTTTGAATTAACTCAATTTATTATGTCTAAAATCTGATCGCTGAAATTTTACTTTGAAGCTTTGAAAATAAAATAACTATCTAGTACACTGGCCTCTAAATAGTATAAAAAAATAATACAGAAATGAAAGAAAACACTCGATGTATAGTGGTTCGGCTATTTTCTTGCCTAGTCCACTCCCCTTTGTTTTTCCTTCGGGGTTCCACTATCCCAAGCTTGTTATGACCAAACTCAAGCCCTAATACAAGAAGGAAACCTATGCCTTTTTGGTCTAAAGACACAAACCAATCTCTAAATCTTTTTTACCGAGGAAAAGGAATAACCTCACATCTCTTTTTACTTAGGGATAAGTAAGAAAAATCCGTCTCCGTGCAGGGAGACTCAAAGCCAAAAATGAGAATAGAAAATAATAACCCTTATGGGTCATACAAGAGATAAATTAACTCAATTTAAAATTTAATGAAAGCTCTATATACAAGAAAGCCAACTCAATTTTCTGGAGAAAATTTTAGTATTATATTTCTCAATGTTCTGTGAAATATAAAAAGAAGAGAAGAGAGATCAAACTCGATGAAATATTTTTATACGATATAAAATCTCATAAATAGAAATTTCAAATAATTTTCTAAAAAATAATACTTAGCAAAAACATTTAAAACTTTTTTTTATAGATGCAATCGTATCCACGTAGTGTATTGTAAATATTTTGGAATTATTTAAATTTTGTACGATTTATAAAAATTTAAAAACCGAAAAATAAATATAAAATTCTAGAGAAACATTCATTCACCAGAAAATTCTAAAAATATTTTTAGATAAACTAAAAGCTCACAGAAAGATATAGTAAAAATTTCAAGTTATTTGGAGCTGAAATGAGTAGTTACAAAAATTCGTAAATCTTTAAGAAAATTGATTCGGAGAGAAAATAGAAAATACTTGATTAAAAACACCTCCGATGATCCAAGAACTCCTAGAATCGACTCTCAACGTTGTTAACAAAAACTTTGAACTTGGGGAGAGAATTTTTCAGCTTAAGAATTAGAGAGTTTGAAGATTAAGTTGGCCAAAAAGAGGAATTAACTCAAAATTCCTCTTATTTATAGATTAAATGAGGGGTAAATTGGTAATTTGAGTATTACAACTTTTATAAATTAATTGTGGACAAAACCAGGCACTTACCATATTTTATGGCTGATTTTATGGAGTAAAAGAAGGAAATAAGAATTAAAAAAATTGGTGGAATTCAAAATATCGAGTAATTCAAACTATCGAGTTTTATACGAGTTGAAAGCATCCAAAATCGATCACAAAAGTATTTCATAAAATTCAATTAATATATTTTTGTAAGTAATTATTTAATTTTATTTATGATTTTTAATTCATTTATTATAAGTAGTATATATGTATATATATATATATATTTGAAAAAATAGATTTTATCGATTCAAATCGAAGCTACACGTTAAATAGTAAAATTATTGATTAAATTCAATCAAAAAATTCAAATATTAAAGATCGAAGAAAACACGTCATTAAAAAAAATTTTACTAGTGCAATTTAAAATTTTTCGAAAATCTTAATTTATCCGAAAAATAAATAAAAAGCATATAAAAATAAAAAAATTTCAAATAAATTTAATTATATTTATTTTAATTTTTTCCAGATAAATGAGCCATAAATTTCTTGCACTTATATGATTGTCTAAAATTTTATAGAAAATGCATCTTTGAAGTTGACTTTTTGACTTGATGCTTCTTTTCTCAGCGATCTTGTTTTTTTTTTTTTTTTGGCTTGATTTCATCAATTTTGAGTTAAAATTATCTCGACGATCATCTTTCTTGATCCTGAAAAACTTAAGTACAATATATACTAATATTTAAAAAATAATTAATCGAGTATATTATTAACGTGTTTATTTTCATCAAAATTAAGAAGAGTTCAACAAATGAAAATTAGATCGATCCATGACTTTAAATTCTCTTTTTAATTTCTTAAGTATCATTCAATCGTTTTATTTAATTTTCTAATTCCCGAATAATATTTGAATGTATTTACATAAATAACCCTTGAAACTGCCGTATCTACATATTAACTTCAAAATTTTAATATTTACAACCTAAACAATTTTGATATTTTTATAATATTTTTCAGCACAATTTTCTTTGTTTACCTAATATGGGTAATTCCAGGTAAATCTCCTATTTTATTGGAGTTCACAAAAATAAAAATATATAATCTAAATTTATTCTGCTCAAATTTTATTACTTAGGTCTTTTTTAATAAATTATATTAAATTTAATCATTATATTACTGTTTAAAAAATTAAAAGAGCATGTTTATGTAATGCCTATAATTAAAGAGAGTAGAGAGTGATCGCTGTATGATATTTTTAAGAGAAAAAAATTACTGAAATAAACTGCAACTCATAATTAATTTTTATGTCGATAAATAGTAATGAAAAAAGCATAAAAATAAATAGTCATACATTAAAAAGTAAAAAAAGAATTCTTGTGTTATATAAATAGGTAATGTGAGCTAAATTGTAAGCATACTTAAGTCAGAGTAGTACTGGGATATGTGACTTTTTTGGAAGACTATTCAATCACACAATTCTTAGAAATCAAAACGGGTAATATACCTCTACATTTGGATCACACGTTATTACTGTTAAATATTAAAAATATATTTAAATATTTTAATTACTATCACAAATATTAATTTTTTTTCTTTTCTATATTTTAATTTATAATTGTAATTAATATCAAAAAAGTATAATAGTAATTGTAAATATTTAAATATGTATTTAAAATATTTGAAAACTAATAATTTGATGATTAATTTAATTAAATTGATAATAAAAATATTCAAGCGAAAAACTTTTTTGACAAAAAGTTCAAGATTAAATATTTTTATTTTTTGAATCTAGATGATTTAAAAAAAAAAAGAATTATTATAATAGTTTATAAGATTAATGTAATATCCAGTAGATCTATGAACTTAATTTTTTTTTTATTTAAATCTCTAATTTTGACATTATTTTCGGTTGTGTTCCTTAGATAAATATAAATATATCAACAGAAATTATTTTAACAGATTTCGTCAAATTTTGTTAACATTTAACATAATTAAATTTTAAATCTAGAAAATTATGCTCATCAACTACTACTAAAGTCGTTAATAACATAAGATGATAACGGTATCACACTAGACGGATGTTGTCGAGGTGAGCAGAGAAAAAAGAGAAGAAAGAGATCAAAGAGGAAAATAATAATTTAATATTTTTATATTTATTTTTGAATAAAAGTCTTTGAAATATTTTTTAAAAAAAATCAGAAATTTAAATTTTTAAATTTATGGACTAGTATGATATTAACCCTAACAGCAGGGACCTGGATAATTTTTACCCTATCATCTATTAAAGAGTAATTCTTTAATTGTCGGCGTAACACCTTCCTCATCCATCCATAGGCCATCGCCACGGAGCCAACCATCGGAACTTCCCCTTCCTCTTCTCTCCTCTTCCTCGCCAGAACTTGGAAATCGGAAAGGAAATCAAAAGCCCAAAAGGTCCCCCTTACGCCCAAGTCCTGGATCGATCTTATCTTCCCTGGTGGGAGATGCTCAGCTACTTTTAGGTTGAGACTTATTGACTCCGATACCATTTTATGTCAAGAAGATAGTCGCATCGTCCCTGAGGTATCTCTAGGATTTCTGCTGCCAGTTTTTCTTGTTGCCAGATGGGGAAGAACCAGGCCTATAAAGCTATGCAGAGGGCGAGGCTCTCGGGTTCGGCCGCGCCAGAGGAGGTTGAAGACGGAATGGTTCGTAGCTTTCCGTACTGTTTCTTTAATCTTCTGATTCGCTAGCAGTCGACGACTTTAAAGAGTAAATAGTTTAATTCATCTTGAAAGTTGAAATTTTTTGGAGTGCAAAGTGGATAATTGGTCGCATTTTGAGCTCAGTTGTTGAAGGCGGTGATAGCCACTTCGGCTTCATTCTTATTTCTTACTGTGAGCTTCATTTCAAATATTTTTGGATTTTTGTGGGTACCATTGCCAATTAAATTCTTGAACTGAAGGGAAGGTATCCTTCAGTGCAATTTAGTCAGGACTGCTGGGCATGGTTCTTGGCTATAGTGATCGTTTTTAGAATTCTTATTAAGACCCACGTCCTGTTTATTGTAGTATGACATTATTGTTGAACTTCTGTGCTAATTAGCTCCTCTGTCTGACTTGATAGCTGAGAGTTTCTCTTGGGCTTTATGAAGTTTCTATCTGGCTATTGAACTGGAAAACTTATTATCGTGTCAGTTCAAATCTTACTTTTTGAGTTTTTATCCAGGACTTGAGATCTTGTCATAATATGCTAATTCTGCTTTTGACTGAACTGTCTTTTTCACCCCTTCATTTTCTTGTAAATGTAATCATAATTTGAGTGTATTTGTTTGCAACAGCTAATTTTAACATGATTAAAATTAAACTTAGATGAAGATATTTTTTTTATTGAGAGTAGTGTATGATGTGAAATAAAATTAGTTATTATATTGGGATGTGTGAGAGATGCGAAATAAGTTGGTTATTATTTTGATATGTGTACGATGTGAAATAAAATTAATTTTTTATTTTAAAATATATGCATGATGTGAAGTATAGTTAAAGTTTAATATTGAAATTTGTATATGATGTGATTTACCAGATTAAAGTTAATTTCAACCTAGTTAAACAAACACAGTTAATATGCTTAATTCTGCTTCTGACTTAACATCTTTTTCACCCCTTAAATTTTCTGTAAAGGTACCTTGGGCAGAAAGTCTTTTGTGGGGAACATCCATCATTTTTCGTTGGCTGACTTGAAGTACTGTAGAATTTGGAACTGCTAACATTTTCTTTTCATATTGTGTTAATTTTTGTCTCTAGAAAGGTGATAATGTGCACTATTTATGGGATTAATTAATATTTTGAACTGCAGTAGCGAGCCAAGAGAACAAATTACAAGACTGCTTAGAAGGCCATGTGCTAAGGAACCATTGTCAATCTGCTGCCCATTTTTATGTTATTTTTTCAAGTGCGGGAGCTTCAACTTGGTTGCCATTTGATTCATGCTTGATTGAAGAAAGTTTTGTTTAATTTTCCAGATTTCAAATGTGATATTAAATTGAAACCCAAGTTGATTCTTACCACATGCCTTTGTAACTAACTTTGGCAACTTATGCGTTAGTAATAACTCAGGGACCTACCCATTGAACCCATGATTTTTCACTTATGAATCAAGAAGTTGAATGAAAGGAAGAAGTATGTCTGCATTGATGTTGCAACATTTTTTACTCAAGACTGGTGAACCTCTAGATCTGATTCCTGAAGATGAAATTGTCTTGATATGAATCTACAGAAGTTGATTACTTCAGAATCTGGAAGTTCATAGTTTTGGAATCTATAGATGTTGATTACCCACTATATAGCTCATTTTGGCAAATAGTAATTCAACATAAATGAATTTGTATAAGTATGATAGTTGAGAGAAACAATTTCAAGATCATTTATCTTGCTTTAGGGTGATATAAAAGAGTATGTTCTAGGCTAAGCCAATAACAAGTGTTTGTTTTTTTCATCATAAGAGAGATAATAAGGGCAATGATTTGTCTTTTGTGGCACTACGCATATCTGAGTTAGTATTTCCTTTTCTCCAGTCATGGTACTGCCTTGTTGGCTTTGCATGCTTCGAATTAAGTTACATTGTGTCATATGCCTAATTTTCCAACCAATTTTATGGTGATGCAAAGTAAATTAAGGTTAATTGCTTTTGATTGCACAAACTTTTCTAGTTTTACTGATCTCATTAGCACAGTGTGGAATATACCTGCTAATATTATTCTATAGTAAACTTGAATTCTTAATGCTTTTTTAACTGTTCAATGTCATTGCATCATGACCTTGGTTTCAAGTTCCTACAGAATGTTGTGGCCAGTCGATTGTGGTCTTTGCTAGGCTTCAGCTTTAGTTAAATTTCAGCCTTAATTAGATATCTGTGAGTTTTGGATTTAGTTAGCCCCCTAACGTGTAAAGGCTTTTAAGCATAAAGTATCATGAAAACTCATCAACACTGGCTATATCTTAAATGCTTATATTGACAGAGTGCTTGATTGTCTAGCTTTCATCAGTTACATTTATGCGTTACTTCATCCAAATGGTTGAATTTTTATTAACAAGGACCGTCGCAGGTGGACGGTGCTTTTCATTCACCAGAGTGGCATGCTGCTCGCTTGGCTAGTCTAAATACATCCCACACGATAACTTGGGAAGAATTCAAGAGAAAACAAAAGGTGATACATTTCAATATGTAAAAGGTGTCCTCTTCCTCATGAGGTTCTTCTGTATCGGATGGCCTATTGTCCACACGTTGAATCCTTGATGACTTGATCTCTTTGCTGAAAAACAAGTTTTTTTTTTTATAATATTTGCAAAACTTCTTCATTTATATTGCTAAACTTTGTCTGCTAATTCAAACAGCTGGGATTATCATTTGCTTCTGCTGATTTGGCTAGCTTAAAATGCTTGCGATTGTTAATTCAGTTAGTGTTGGCCAATAGGGAAACTGGATCACATACGCAGCATATGTTCAAGTTACAAACTGCAGATGGCTTCAGTTTTAATTAAACTAAATAAAATGAGTGTTAAGCATCTAATAAGTTTAATAAATATGAGAGATAAACAGGGCTGCCCAGAAAGTGGATGGTGACGGAGAAAGGAGAATGTGTTGTCGATTTGGGAGACACCCATGTTGTACCTTTTCTCTACAATTCTAGAGGGAAACTTCTCTTCCTAAGTTGATGAATATTTGCCTTCTATCATAATGTGAAAATTTATCTCCACGCATGCATGAAGGCTTGATTGACTAGAAGTCTAGCATGTAGGCGTCTCCTCCCATTTTTGGAGTTTTTTAACTATTATTCGTTAAAGTTCTCCTATCCTTGTACAGGTTGATGTTTTATCCTAGTTTCTTTGGAGATTTTTGTCCCTTTGATGGAAGCATGCATTTTATTGCCTACAGGAATTATCCTCTTCTATTAGTATACACAATAAATCTGGGTGTTGATCCTTTTGGAATCTATGCATTTGACGACATATTGCTTTCTTTTATTTTATTTTTTTGGAAATGCTTTCTATTGATTTCTCAATTTGTGTCAAGTCTATACTTGTAATAATTTATGATACAATGTTTATAAGATTAATTTCCATGCTAAATTAAGAGGTGGAGTTTTCTATATTAACAAAAAACTATTTGAATTATAGTTATCAATGGACACAATTGTATTTGGAGGAGCTCTTATATAAAATTTTTGCATTGCCAAGTTTATTAACTGCCACTCTTCTATGCTGCAGCCAAATAGCATTATACTCTAATCACTGCAGTTCCTAATTTTCAACTTCATAATCATCATATTAAGCATTAGTAATGTATTTAAGTTTTATCTAATTAAATGTTACTATCGCAGTGTCATGGTAATTAGTTTTTTTAATTCCAGTTCCTCATTTCTAGCTTTATAACTAACTGTCACTAGAAGCTTTAATAATGTTTTCAAATTAAATTTAATTTTTGCAAAGGAAAGTTTTTCAAGGTATTTAATTTATAATATTATTTAGGATAATAAATTCAAATAGTACGTACTCAATACAACATAAATTGAAAAATATCACCTCTTGTATACGACGTAATAACTAGGCTACAATGATTAATTCATGATAATTAGGTTATCATGGTTGATTTATAATTTCATATGTATCACTCATAATTTAATTAGATTTATTTTAATTAAAATTTTTACTCTTAAAAAGGATTGTTATATTATTTGCAAAATAACAACATTTCATCTCAATTATTTTTCATTTTTTCCCTACACAAACTTCTTCCTACAAGTTCTAATCATTGTCCAAATTAAGAAAGAAATTTTTTAAGCAATAGAGGCATCTAATAATGGAAAGAGCATACGTCATATTCTTGTTGTACATTCTAGCATTTGCATGATGCATTCTTTTATGTGAGTTAACATACTCATGTTTTTTAGTGATTGCATCAACCAATTTCTTTAAAGATTCATTTTATGCTATTGAAACTGTAACATCCCATAATCTCAATGTAGAGGTATTGTTCGCTTCGGCCAATTTACTATAGCAGAAATCTTATGTGGGTTGACTGAAACTCCTTCAGCACTTACAACATGCCCCAGCAAATGGATGCTAGACAGCCAGAACTCGCACTTTGAGAATTTAGCATATAGCTGCTTCTCCCTTAGCTTTTGTAATACCAAATGCAAGTGTTGCACGTGCTCTTCATGACTTTTTGAATATATTAGTATGTCATCTATAAAGATAATGACAAACTGATCCAGATAGGGCTGGAATACTCGGTTCATTAAGTCCATGAAGGCAGCTAGAGCATTTGTTAGACCGAACGACATTACCAAAAATTCATAATGCCCGTATTTGGTCCTAAAGGCTGTCTTTGGAATATCCTCTTCTTTCACTTTCAATTGGTAATACCCAGATTGAAGATCTATCTTAGAACATACTGATGCTCCTTGAAGTTGATTGAATAAATCATCGATTCGGGGAAGATGATATTTATTTTTAATCGTCAAGCGATTAATTTCACGACAGTTAATGCACATTCGAAAACTACCATTCTTCTTTTTTACAAATAACACTGGAGCACCCCAGGGGGAAATACGTGGACGAATATATCCCTTATCTAGTAGCTTCTGCACCTAAGTATTTAATTCTTGCAACTCAGTAATAGTCATTTGATATGAGGTTTTAGAAATAGGCTCTGTTCCTGGTATAAGGCCAATTGCAAACTCCACCTCTCTCTGTAGGTAAATCTGGTAATTCATTTGGAAATACGTCCAGGTACTCATTCACCACTGGTATCACTTGCAACTCTACTGAGTCAACCTTGGCATACATAACCATCGTCAAGTATGCAACACATCCTTTTCTCATTAATCTGTGTGCGCGCATTGCTGAAATCAGTGGTACTTTCCTTCCCTGACCATAGTATACTATATCTGAAGATCCTGGGAGATGGACTCGAATTTCCTTCTCCCGACAATCAATAATCACTTGATATAAAGACATTTAGTTCATTCCTAGAATTACATCAAATTCAGTAATAGGTACTACAATGAGCTTCGATTGAAATTTATGATCTTTAATTTTAGTCACCTCATCGACTCCCCCCTTTACTCATATCGTTGCACCAGTTGGTAATGCAACGTTAAGCACATCGTCTAATGGGTGAACTTTCAAGGATAATCTCCTCACTATATTCTATATTTTCGGAGATAAAAGAGTGTGATGCTCCTGAATCAAACAATGCAACCATAGGTAAGTCACATAAATATATTATATCTGTCATAGTAGACGCGCCTTTTGGGGCAAAACCGTGAGGCTAATGATGAAAAACTCCGTAGTTAAGCGTGCTTAGGCTAGAGTAGCACTGGGATGGTGATTTCCTGGGAAGTGCTCAAGTTACGCAGTTTTTCTAAAGCCAAAGCGGATAATACCTCTACATTGAGATCACGAGATGTTACAATATGGTATAAAAGCTGACCTCCCGTAGTACGATGTGGTTCAAGGACGAACCAGGCGGAAGCTGGTGGTCCTGTGACGCCCGTGGTCGAAGAGGGCCGGGAGTGATCGCCGAGTGATATCCAAGAGAGGGCCATAGGAATTAATCGTCCCCACATCGGAAAGGGAGGGAAATCCTGAGCTGTATAAGTAGATAACATGATCTCAAATGGTAGAGGCGTCTTTTGGGGCAAAATCGTGATACTAATGATGAAAAACTCCGTAGTTAAGCATGCTTGGGCTAGAGTAGTGTTGGGATGCGTGACCTCCTGAGAAGTGCTCATGTCACGTAGTTTTCCTAAAGCTAAAGCGGATAATACCTCTACATTAAGATTATGAGATGCTATAATGTGGTATTAGAGCTGATATCTCGCAGTACGATGTGGTTCGAGGACGAACCAGACGGAACCTGGTGGGCCTGTGACGCCCGCAGCCGAAGAGGGCGGGGAGTGATCGATGGGTAATATCTTAAGAGAAAGGAATCACTGAGATAAAGTATGGCTCCTGGCAGGCTTCTAGGCCGAATAATGAGTGGTGAGAGGGGCACAGGAATGAATTGATCCACATCGGAAAGGAAGAAAGATCCTGAGCTGTATAAGTAGATAACGTGATCTCAAATGGTAGATGTACCTTTTAGGGCAAAATCGTGACGCTGATGATCGAAAACTCCGTTGTTAAGCGTGCTTGGGCTAGAGTACCACTGGGATGAGTGACCTCTTGGAAGTGCTCAAGTCACGCAGTTTTCCTAAAGCCAAAGCGGATAATACCTCTACATTGAGATTACGAGATGTTACAAAAACACTTAGTTTTTCATGAATCTTTGAATAATTTTCCTTAGGCATTGTAAATTTGCATTCTAATTGTTACATATGCTAATATAATCTTCATGTTTTTTGGTTAAATTTTTCAAAATTAGTTTTCTTGTTTTCTTTTTTGTTACTTTCATTGTCAAGCATAATTTTCATTACCTGTTATTTATCACCTTTCCATGCTCAATTTCTAATATTTTATAATTCTTCATGCGTCTTCTAATTTGAGATATAATAGATCAGGTACCTCGTTGAAGTCTTTATCCTTCGATGCCATCAAGCATGGATTGTTTTCCTCCTTTCTTGATTCATTTTCTCTTGAGAAAGTTGTATCTGAATCGCACCATGTTGCCTTTAGAGCTGTCTTTTTCTTTTTCTTCTTGTAGCTTTTTCTCTTCAAGTTGGGGGAATCTTGTTTATGTGACCGGGCTTTCTGCACTTATGGCAAACAATCTCATCGTTGACTTGGATCTTTTCTTGGTTTTGATTGGCTTCCTTTGAGTTTTTTTTTCTTCTTTAGAAGTTTTGCAAATCTTCCAAGATGAGCTTTCCTTCAGGCTCTCTTCTCCGCTTGATCCTATAGCATGTGGGAAAGCATTTTTAGTGTTATCCCCTTTGACTTTTTCAAGAACAAGTCAGATTCTTCTATAAGACATGATGGTTTTCGTATTGAGCTTGGCTATGCAAATCTCTCTAGGTATCCATTATTAAAAGACCCTTCCACCTTAACGCCATTCACTAGCTTTATTGGTGTATTGTAGTGTTGTGTAATAAGATTCTATTAGATGAAAATCGACCAATTATAAAAGTCTAAACATTCTCACTTTCCAAAAAACAAAAGATGTATTTTTGAAAAATTTGGTATGCTCATACTTATGTAAAATCAAAAAACTTGCATGATAGAATCGATTGATAAAATACAAGCATGCAATCTAGGCCTTTGGGGTTAACAGAAATTTTTCGTGCTTGATGATGGCCGATTGACCACCTAGAGGGTTGCAAGATTTTTGCCTAGCATTTATTAGGTGCAAAGGAATTGCGATTTTATCATTTCTTAACTTATTTGTGATTTTTTTTATTTGGGCGGTTTTAGTATCTTCCTAGATAGTTGCCAGAATAGATGAAGGCCTGATAAACACTAATGTTTAGTGGCTCCAGACACATGTATGACACATCTTAGATAGTTCAACTTCCTATATTAATGCAGGTTTGAGAAGTTATATCTCAAATCACATTTGTGACAATTTATTTTTTGATAGGTGAACATTTACGTCTATTTATTCTAAATGAGTAATTTTAATATCTAAATTCCTTTTTCTAATAGAATTGTAGTAATTTAAGTTTATTCTAGCACATCGCCCCATCAGTTCATCTTCCGTGGTGAAAAAGCAAAATCAAGATGTTGAGATCTTCACCTCTGAAGTTATTATGCTATTCTTGAAAAGCTCTAGCAAATAAATTTTAAGATAAGAAATTCATGGCTGATGCTTTTGAGAACTTTGATCAAATTCATAAATAATTCAAATCTAGTCTCTAAACTTCTAGGTACGCTACTTGTTAGGAAGTTAGCTTAAAACAGTTACAAAATTTCCCACATTTTCTACATATGGTAGTTGAAAAAGTACTCCTAAATGTCTGCATCCCTAAAAAGGGATCTTACTAAAGTAAGAAAGGGATAAAATGAAGTTGACGAACGTATTATTATGCCATTGACGGCAACTTTCTGTTGTCTGAGCAAATAAAACATCCTCAGTTACTTCCATTAGTTAGCACCTTGTACATTGAGGAGGAATACAGATCATATCTTTGCGTGTGAGTTTCATGGCATGTGTTTTTGAATCCATTGTGTTTGTTTTACACGTTAAGAACTTTTCTTTTCTTGCTGACTTATTTTAAATATTTATATTTTGTCTCTCGATGAGAGTTTAGGCATCTTGGATTTCTTTTGCCTTTCCATGCTTTGTATTACTTCCACTCTCTTTGTGATTTTCAGTAAAAGTTTTTTGCGTTTGCTTAGCGAATTGTAAATGTTGATGGGTTGCTGATTCCAGAAGGCAGCACTTATTTCATAGTACCATCTGTATTAATCCGCCTTACTATTGCTGTGTTCCTCTGCATGGCACCTCATAATATTTGTTTAGGAAGAGGAACTCAAAAAGGGTGAGCTTGAGGCTGACAAGGACAGAATGATGAGAGAATATAGGGCACAGCTAGATGCTGACAGAGCTCGAAAGCTTGCTGTTGGAAGAAACCATTCAGGAATCAAGCTGCATCACAAGAAAGGTACTAACTGTAGTATAATATCATTTTAATTTGTATGGTTGACAAAATCTTATTTGATTATGAATAGTGATAGTATGTTTAAGAATATAATATTTTAAATCTTTAGAAGTAGTGTAGATAGGAAGGGAAAGGAAAACTGCCCATTCATTTTTGTGCTTACCTTTAGGATTTTTGCATCCAGAAAATCTATTGGATTATGGTAACATGGATACATCAACAACATGATTTTTGCAGTATATGATGGAAGAAACCTTCTAAATAGCCATCTTAAATAAATTTAAGTAGTCAAATACAAGCACAATAGTTTATTGACATATTCCTATAAAGATATGACAAACAACAAAGATAAGCAATGTTAAGATGATAGAGATCAGCAACAATAGGGCAACAAATGCAAAGGATTGGCTGCCTCTGGGATCGTAAAGATTGTGAATATATGCGCGGACAAGCTCTTTCAAAGGACTGATGCTATGTAGCTAGTTGAGGTTATTTTGGATGGCACGTGGATTCATGACAGAGGGGTCAATGTATGTGAGACTTAGTGTCTCAATTAGTTGGAGTTTGCCATGAGTTGTGCTAGGAGAAGGGGGTAGTCAATTGTTTGTTTCTTCTTACATGAACCAACAAGGAGGGACGGGATCGTGTCGTTAGTTGAGTGGGAGATGGGATGGGCTCATGCGACCTACGTGATGGACGAAGAACGAATAGAAGGCACTCAAGTTGATTTTCGCATGAACATGTGAAAAATGCATGCTTCTAAAGTCGACATGAGAATGAAATTAGCTTATGGAGGGTGAGAAAACAAGGGGGGTGCTCACAATTGTAGGGTTTGTGCTGAAATTAAGGAGTTGAGGAAATAACTGATATTATATTGGGATATTTAGGATTCTCACCCAAGACTCCAATCATTTCCTTCACTAGGATATAACACAAATAATATTCAGGTTTTGCTTTGTTCCATCAAACTCTAATATTATTAGAATGTGGGAGAGCCTTTTTGTAAACCTCATTAGAGTAAGATCTGGAAATGTAGAATAAAGCAATCAATAAATGCGGGGATACAAATATCAACTAGACCAACCTAACTTGGGAAATTTACTATTACAAATTATAAGCATCCCAAAAATTTGAACAAATATTTCAGGAATCTTCAGTTAGTTTGATCAATGTCCAGTCACTTCAAATCAGGCAAATCGTCCTCTATCACATATCTGTTCAAATCAATGCCCCAAATCATATCTTGACTGTCAGCTGTAGGTCCTGCCTAGAATGACTTAATAGTATTATGCATTATTGTCCTCGCCGAGGCATCCTCTATATGAAATCCATTGGCTTACGGGCTACTGTTCCTTGCTTTACAGGGTGCCAACATCTGATTACTTCATTTTACACTTTGTACTTGGGCATTGCTTACAGAAGCTACGTAAAAAGATTAGGCTTATTTTTTTTAGTTTTAGTAATTTCTTAGTCTTTCCACTCGTCTGAGACCATCTTCAACCCATTATTATGTTCTATTATTTTTGATTTTCTGAAATATAGCTTGCTTTCCCTCATGTGAATGCAGCGAAGAAGGACAAAGATTCAAAAAAGCGAAACAGCAGGAAGAGAAAGGTCTTCTCTATTTTTATTTTACCTATTAAGTAATTTTGCTTAATTTTTATTTGTTGCATTCTGCCAATCTTGCCTTTAATTTCTCAAAGTATGTTTTTCGTTTTTGTTGCTTTTGGAGTCCAAGGGCTTTACGCCTTTTCCACTAGGATAGAAAGCCTGTGGTATGTATACGTTGCTCTATGAGATGTTTGTTTTGTTACATTCAAATTGTTTTTTTTTTTCATTCTGCCTACGGTAAGATATATCCATACATAAGGACTAAATGCAGAACGTCATTTTGACTATCTTAATGTTTAATGATTGTCATTATCTCTGCTTGTTTTAGGAAGGATCCATTGATTTATGGTCAACAACATTGTGATTTTTCCTGTGGAAGGAATTCTTATTAGTTATAGCTTAAAATCTGGAACCATATTCTCAGAATCTATACTGTCCTTTTCCCGGATCAAATTTCCTTGTGTCAGTAGGTTGTTGTCGCTTGGGTTTTTGGGAAATAACAGCTTTTGTTGTCTTCTATTTTTGCCAAGCTCTTATCTATGATAAACTTTGAAACCATCTTTGTTAGGGTCCTGTACATGGGTTGGTGATGCGGGGAAGTATTAGTGCTGCTCAGTGCTCATCATATATATTAATATCCTATTAGGCGCTATCTATCTATTTTGATCTAGACTAAGTACTCAATGCTGGAGCAAACATCGTGAAAGTGATTCTAAGCAATTCAGTTTAGAAGGTTGTCATTCTGGTTTTTGTTTAATTTTTACATACTGAGTTTTACGTCTACTTGAGCATATTAATCTGAAGAATCTATATACCTATGATATATATATTTATGTTTATATACTTATTGATTGGTTCCCTCTCCACGCTCTACCTTAATTTCCTGCCTAATCACACGATAATTCCGTACGGTAATATCTATTTGCTCTTATTTGACATCCATATTTCTATGCTTTGGTGAAATTATGGAAACACGGGCTAATGTGTCTGAGGAGAATTGGTGCAGGGTAATGTTGAAACCATGATTTAATAATACTCACAATAAAACCCTATAGAAACATACTGTGTAGTTCTGTTAGTTCCCACCCAGTATTGATATATCTGCTCTACTAGAATGCAGTAAGAGTATTCTTATTTTTTTTATGAAGAGATAGTTGTGACAGCTAGTAGAGAACATAAGTATGATGGTGATCTTAATATTTGGTATTAGCAGTAACAGAAGGTGAACCTAAGCTGAGGCTTTCAATTTTAAAGTAAAAAATGTCGTCATGAGATTACATTTTTTACTATTGCAATAATAAATTGCAAGACTGGCAACTTTAATGAGTTATTTCGATCTCTCTATACTGATGGCATACATTTTGTACTTTGTGTTTGGAAATGTACATGTTTTTTATTTCTATTATACTTTCAACCAAGTTTCATGGAAGTAGCTCTGGATAACCTAATAACTCTTTTTTCTTCATGTATGCCATGGAGATGCCATTGTGATGGCAATCCACCTACTGACACGAAGAATTTTTGATGTTCTTATTTTAGTCTTAAAGGAGAGTCGAGGATTGATTTTCGAATTAAATGAGAGAAATTTTATTTATCTAGTATTTTAATATAGGGTAAATTGCATCCAGGACTCTGAGGTCGGAAGGGCATTGCAAATTGTTTTCAACATTTTAAAAATCTCGATTTAGGTCTCTGAGATTGTAAAAGCTCTACTGTTTTGATCCTTATTTCAGAATCTCATCATTTTTTCTATTTTTTCTCGATAGAAAATGTAAATTTAATTATTTTTTGACTAGTTTAAATCATTTAAACATTCTATAGGACCATTACACCCATCTATTCTTACCATTCTTTAAAAATTTAACAAAAATTTTAAATTTATCTCTTGCATTATCTGTTTTAAAAATTTAAAACTAAAAAATATTAATATTAATTTTTTAAAATTACATTCTAAAAATTTGAAAAAGTTAATAAATGAGAATAATCTTATAACGTATTAGTAAAAAAGTAATAATTATTTCTTAATTAGGACCAAAACTGTAGTGCTTTTGCAATCTCAGGGACCCAAATCGAACTTTTTAAAATGTTGAGACCAATTTGCAACGCTCTTTTGACCTCAGGAACTCGAATGCAATTTACCCTTTAAAATATAATGATAGTTTGTTTAAGTTTGAAATTTGAATTTCAAATATTAAGGATAATTAGTTTTGAATAATTTATTTTTGTTAGTCTTGATTTTCTCTAGATTAGTTGGGATGAGGTTGCTATAAACAGGCCCTATATCATTGTGTTCATTACACTTTGATGGATGAATAAACTTATCTATATTTTTTCCCTTTTGTTCTCGTCTCCTCTATTTCTTTTGATTTTCTTCCTTTTCCCCTTTGTGATTTTGTATCAAATTGTCCTTAAAGGAAACAAAATCAACAACAAGGGTTCAAAATTATACTATACAAGTTTGTTTGCAGGAGAGCCATTTGGATAAATGTATCATATTTTCATGTTGATAGCTTGAAAACAAATGCTACATAATTTGTCATTCTTTTCTTAGCTGGTCAACATTGTTTAGGGCTATCATTTGCATTTCAAGGTATTGTTGAGGTTAAATCTGATTGAACATAGGCATTAAACTTGCTTATTGGACTTTTCTTAATATCATTAGTTGTTCCATAGGGGAAGCAAAAAACAAGCTTTGCTCCCCTTTTTGAAAATGAAGAAAGAAAGAAGGGTCGAAGTTTAGACCACAAAGGCGATCAGAATGGTACCCGAATCCATTTACGATCCCGAGTTTCTAGACACATCGCACTTACGCTCAATTCGAATGATGGAAAATTCATATACTTGTTACAATTAGTGAGGACAAGCCTGATGGTTATACTATCCTTGTTTGCGATAACTTTTCTCAAAACTGAAAGAAACCTCTAGTACCTAAGCTTTATTATAACCGGGAATCTTATTCTGCTAAATTGGTGAAATTTGTAGGAGTATATTTTGAAGTAATTGTCAGTCTACTTGAAAAATTCATCGTACTAATGCAAAACATAAATCTAATTCTTAGAAATGTGGCTTAAACCATTAGAAGATTTTAGAGAGATTTTTTTTTTACTTGTTTTTTTTAAACTTGGATTTAAGGGGTTTTAATTGTATGGAAAATAGTGGAGGTGTGCTATTATGTTCTATTTGAGGATGTAGCTTGGAGATGGATAAAGTGGTTTTTGGTTATTTTTCTGGCAACTATAACCTTATTGTAAATGATTTAGCTTCACCTATATTGCTCATATTAATTCTGCAAACTTGAGCATGGTGCAAAACTGAAATGACTACCGCCTACTGAGGGCTTGAGAAATCTCTGATTCAGAATTGTAATAGGCTTTTAGATGAAGAATGAATTAGAGGATTTCTCAATTCTACTAAACCTCACCATGTCTTGTGGTACTTTATCCATGGTTTTTAAAAATTTTACTGATATATCCCCTTTACTTGTTAGAATGATTATTGCTTTTATGCGAGAAAGAGGGGCCACCCTCTATGCCTAAGTATTCCTCAATCATCAATAGCGTACAAATACCACAAGGGAAAGGTGTAAAGAACCCCATCGGGGAGTGCAATTGATATCTCTTTTCTTTGTAGCATTACTCTGTAGAGAGAGGATAAAAGCCTTGGAGGATTTGATGAAGTTTGAAAAAGATACATGCAAAAACAGGATATCCTATCCAAATGTCATTCTATGACACTGTTCTATTCAAACCATATATGGGATATAAGTAAACAGAATACAAGTTTCTTTTCATGTTGGCCAGTACTTTTTTGAATTTAAACAAGTATCAGAATATCTTATGGTATAATCTCCAATAATACCCCGAGGATCTCAGAAAGATATGTTTTCTGGGCTTTTGATTCCCTGTTGAAAAATGAGCTTGGATAGTTATATTGGAATTTGGAGGCAATATTAAGCACATTATATATATATATTTTTTTGACTGATCCCCAGTATAGTAGCATATAGTAGAAACTTTGTATAGTTCATCTTTTGCACCTGCTTCAAGGTATGACAATTAATTAAAGAATCTATATCAGGGAATGAGATTCTTTTCTTCTTTTATTGCAAATTTGGAAACATTTTTTTTAAGCATTCAAATCATGAGTCACCACCCATGAGCTTAGCTAAGCATTTGCAAAAGCGGATTCGCCTTGTTTCATTCTAGCAGATCTGAGGGTAACAAGGTTATCAAGCAAAATCATGTTTTTCTTTGGTGTCGGTTTAATGACTACTAGCTAACACCTTCTTGTCGGAAATTTAGTGAAACCAATCCATTAAAAAATGTCCTTTTTACTTCCAAAAACAAAAAAAGGCTTTGTTACCCCAAAAGCTCCTCTAAACCCATTGGCTGAGCTTCTTTGTATTTATTGCATACCTGCATTCATCGTACTCAAGTTAGCAGTCATTGATAAGCGTAGTATTCAAGTATTAATCTTTATATTGCAGCACAAAAGGAGGTCATCTAGTTCAAGTTCCTGTAGTTCATCTTCGGAATCTTCAAGTAGTGATGACGATGGTGAGAGGGAGTCAAGGAGGTCAAGGTCAAAATCACGGTCCAAGAGAGCAAAGAAGGAGAAGAGGCACAGGTCAAAATCCAAGCATCGATGCCGCGACAGCGAAGAAGGTAGCGGGCCGGTTCCTCTTTCAAGTTTTTTCGAAAACGTGAAGAGCTAAACATCATTTCAATAAATTAAATGTCTCGAAGCTAATATATATATTTGTAAAAGTGGTTCTCTTTATCTTAAAAATCATAACTTTTTAGTATCTTGGCCCTCCCTATTATTTATGTTCTTTGATGAGGCGAATTGGATTGGTGAATCAAGGAGGTGAATGGAATGATCTTGTGTAGCTACATTTTATTTGTATGTCATTAGTTTATGACTTGAAGAACTGGTTCTTTTTGTTTGGTTGATTGGATGATCTACGTTTCTTGCATTTTGTGCCGTAGATTGAAAATTTTGTAGGAGCCATTTTTTATTTTTTTTATTTTTTTTATCTCAACACTAAAATATCTCGTGATCCAAATGTAGAGTTATTTTCGGCTTTGGTTTTAGAAAACTGCATAATTTGAGTACTTCCCAAGAGATCACCCATTCCCAGTACTATCCTATCCCAAGCACGTTTAGTTTTCATTAGCCTCACAGTTTTGCCCGTCTTTTTGGGCAAAATCGTGAGGCTGATGATGAGAAACACTATAGTTAAGCGTGTTTAGGCTGAAGTAGTATTGAAATGGGTGACCTTTTGGGAAGTATTCAAGTTATGTAGTTTCCTAAAGCCAAAGTGAATAATAACTCTACATTTAGATTACGAGATATTACAACGTGTGACTTTCAATTAAATACCCTCTGGTTTCCAGCTTCTCCTCCATTCAAGTTTGAGTGCCATTGATATGAGGTCGTTCATATTACCCATATTATTATTGTTGTTTTTCCGCTTTATGCTTTTTTTAAGTTCATCATCATATGTCAACATTAAATATAGATACCACTTCAATTGGACCAACTTCGTCTCATTGATACAATCATTTTTAATGCCAACGATCTCATGCTTACTACTATTTTCAAATTCTGATTGTACATATGTTTCTTCCTGCACTGTATTCTGATGATTTTCCTTACAGGCAAAATAGAAGTATCTAGCAACAGAAATGTAGAGATAGAAGCTGAGATTTTCATGATTCTGCTTGAATAGGTTGATTTTCTTAGCCAAAAACTAGGTTTATCTTCCAAGTTTCCTCCAAGGGAATAATGTGCATGAATAAAAGATTCATCTAGAGATAACCTTTTGTTCATCATCATCAAGTAATTGATGGCCAGTTTGCATTTTACAACCAAAACTTTTACAACATAAAATGAGCATCCTAACTTAAGTTTAAAATATACGATTTTTCTCAAATAAAAAGATCAAATGCCTCTTATTTTCTCTCCGACTCTCTTTTGGCCAGGCAGTCAGAGGAGAGAAAGATGGATATCAAAGATATCGAAGGTATGCAAAGGTACATTAAAGAACAGATTTAAAAAAGGTCGCCTAACCTTGAAAACAAGAGGTAACATACCGAAAACACGTGTCTGTATTGATCTAGATTTGGTTTCATTGACTTCTTACATTTCCTTTTCGAAGTCTGAGAATTTTGCAGTAGATTTAAAGCTTGATTTGCAAGATAATCTGATCATGATGAATCCTCAAACTTCAAGTAATCTTGCTTGCATATGAATAGATTATGTAAAATCTAAAGACTTCTAAACTTGCTTGTAATGGCATCTCTTCAAGGCAGAATTAAATATCTGATTTTAATGGTTAAAGCTATTGATATTGAGTTTAATATCTAATAGATTTATGTTACAAGGATACAAAGTTATACAAAGATGAAGGTTTATGCTGGCCATTCTTCCATTATGGCCTGTTAAGAAACAGACTAACCTGTTTATTCAAAAATATTATTGAACATTATATTCTATTCTTATATTTATATATAGTTGAATATTGCTTGAAACCTCTTCATTATTTAGTAGTCAGTCCCTCCTGATTAATGCCTGCAGGATTTTAGTTTAATACCCTTGAAGAGCATCATATGAAGCTCAATCAAAAACGCATTCGGAGCCGGCTCTAGAAAAATTCTTTGGCTATCTAGTTTCTCGTTGCGGCTAGGGGTGTGCAAACTATGGTTTAAATCGAAAAACCGAACCGAACCGTTTAAATTTAACGGTTTGGTTTGGTTTAGAATCTAGCGGTTTGGCGATGGTTTGATATTTTGAATATTTCGGTTAAATTGTTTGGGTTCGGTTAAATTGTTTGGGTTCGGTTTCACATGTTTGGAAACCAAACCGACCGAATTAACCGAATAACCCACTTATTTATATTAGGTCAGTTCAGTTGGCAATTTGTCGATTTGAGTTCGCTCGTAGACGGGTTCGCGAGAAAGAAGGCTGATTCGACCGACCGAGAAGTTTCAGATTATTTAGGGTTGCACGATTTGCGCGGCTTGCGCTTCAGGTCAAAGAGTTGCAGACCAAAAATATGATTTTAACCAAACCAAACCAAACCGAACCGATATTTATTTGGTTGGTTTGGTTTGGTTTATAATATAATTTGGTTGGTTTGGTTTTATTAAATTTAAAACCGAATCCAATCTTTTTTTTTTGGTTTGGTCACCAAACCAACCACTTAAACCGAATGCACACCCCTAGTTGCGGCATTGAGGTGATTTGTGATAAGCTAGAAGAGTTCGATAACATATGCCATCCATGAGGATTACTACATAAGTTAAACATTTTGCTGGAAGAATTAGAGAGAACATTGCTCTGACTAGTATCTTAACTCAGGAGCTTTTCTCATGATGTTATGCTGAATTACAATATAAATGCTGAACAACTCAAGTATGACATTATGTAGGGAATAGTCCTACAGGTTTGTGCATCACTAACTTTCGAAATATGTTTTTGCTTTCTCCTCCTCGTCATTTTTACTTGAAAAAAATATTTTACATGTTCTCTTTATCACTAACATTCTTTTCGTTCGGCAATTTAGCTGTGAAAATAACGTTTTGTTAAGGATTGAGCCACTTAAAAATAGACTTTACCGCCTTTTCACTTTCACCACCCACTTGCTCTGATCGGAGAACGCAATAGCAAATCGTTATGGCATGCTCATCTTGGACTTCCTTTTCTTCGTATTATGCATAATTTCTAAATATGGTTTAACAACATCTATGTCTCGATTAGCATCAAGAATCTACTCACCATGAATAAAAGCAAAAAAAAAATCGCATGTTATCATTCTCATTGCCTACTACTATTTTAGATCGAATCGAAATCGAGTTGATCTAAATGAGCTGACTAATGAGCCAAAAGTTCAGATCGGTAATGATTTCAAGTCGATTTTGAGCCGGGGTAGGCTCGGCTCGATCCAGCTCGAAATCGGCTCAAATTAAAATACATTTTATATTATAATATATATATATATATATATATAATATGTAAATAATATATATTAAATATAATATATATGTATGTTAT
>KZ451905.1:1093090-1221274 GCA_002786265.1 Apostasia shenzhenica
TTTCGAAGTCTGAGAATTTTGCAGTAGATTTAAAGCTTGATTTGCAAGATAATCTGATCATGATGAATCCTCAAACTTCAAGTAATCTTGCTTGCCTATGAATAGATTATGTAAAATCTAAAGACTTCTAAACTTGCTTGTAATGGCATCTCTTCAAGGCAGAATTAAATATCTGATTTTAATGGTTAATAGACTATGTTACAAGGATACAAAGTTATACAAAGATGAAGGTTTATGCTGACCATTCTTCCATTATGGCTTGTTAAGAAACAGACTAGCTGTTTATTCAAAAATATTATTGAACATTATATTCTATTCTTATATTTATATATAGTTGAATATTGCTTAAAACCTCTTCATTATTTAGTAGTCAGTCCCTCCTGATTAATGCCTGCAGGATTTTAGTCTAATACCCTTGAAGAGCATCATATGAAGCTCAATCAAAAACGCATTCGGAGCCGGCTCTAGAAAAATTCTTTGGCTATCTAGTTTCTCATTGCAGCATTGAGGTGGTTCGTGATAAGCCAGAAGAGTTCAATAACATATGCCATCCATGAGGATTACTACAAAAGTTCAACATTTTGCTGGAAGAATAGAGAGAACATTGCTCTGACTAGTATCTTAACTCAGGAGCTTTTCTCATGATGTTATGCTGAATTACAATATAAATGCTGAACAACTCAACTATGACATGAGGTAGGGAACAGCACTACAGGTTTGTGCATCACTAACTTTCGAAATACGTATTTGCTTTCTCCTCCTTGTCATTTTTACTTGAAAAAAGTATTTTACATGTTCTCTTTATCACCAACATTCTTTCCGTTCGACAATTTAGCTGTGAAAATAACGTTTTGTTAAGGATTGAGCCACACGGGGAATTAAAAATAGACTTTACCACCTTTGACTTTCACCACCCACTTGCTCTAACCGAAGAACGCAATAGCAAATCGTTATGGCATGCTCATCTCGGACTTCCTTTTCTTTGTATTACGCATAGTCACTAAATATGGTTTAACAACATCTATGTCTCGATTATCATCAAAAATCTCTCACCATGAATAAAAGCAAAAAAATCACATGTTATCATTCTCATTGCCTACTACTATTTTAGATCGAATCGAAATCGAGTTAATCTAAATGCGCTGACTAACGAGCCAAAAGTTCAGCTCGGTAATGATTTCGAGCCGATTTTGAGATGGGGTAGGCTCAGCTCGATCCAGCTCGAAATCAGCTCAAATTAAAATACATTTTATATTATAATACATATATATAATATACGTATATAATATGTATGTATGTCATATAATATAAATATATTATAAACCAAGCCGACTCGAGTCGAGCTTACCAAGCTTGAAAAAAAGTTGAGATTCGATTCATTTTCGAGTCGGCTCGAAAATAAATCGAAATTGGCTCAAAGTCGAACCTTCGACTTCGAGTCGATCGATATGTGATCTTTCAAATTTCGAGCCGGTATTGGCTCAGCTCGAAATCGGATCGACAACAGCCCTTCCTGCTCACACAGTTTTTCACATAAAATCTCGACTGTCGACATTAATTATTATTTTTATCTTCACTTCATCTTCTCTGATCAATATTCATTTTTGCGTTACACATCGAGATCAAGAGAGAGAGTACTATTTTTCACATAAAATCTCGACTGTCCACATTAATTGTTTTTTTTATCTTCACTTTATCTTCTCTGATCAATATTCATCTTTGCGTTACACATCGAGATCAAGAGAGAGAGAGAGAGCATCAGTTTCTTTGAGCTTTAGGAAAACAACAGTCTCTAATAGTGTGCTTGAAAGTTGAAGCGTCAGAGGTATTAAACGAGGAATAAATTCATTTGATTAATATTAATATGAGCATGAGAAATTATTAGTGACAAATATATATATATATATATATTAAATATATTCCTAACTTAAATTCACCATGGAGCAAAAGCCCCTCGTAGAAAAAATTATTGCATTTGAGTCTCGCATCACATTAGCATGTAATTTGGCGACCAATGCATGAGCATTGTGCGTGGGATCGAGGATGCGTGAAACCGCACCTTCTAATATTTTTTTCGTCTTTTCGCATAATTTTGATTTTCTTTACTAGCAATTTTCTCCTAATCTTATATGATTTATTTGTGTTTGCATATCTTTATGAAGCAAAAAAAAAACACATACAAAAAAATATTTAGAAAATTATTCACACAAAATATCATTTTTAGTATGAATATTTTTTATATTTTGTATGAGTATCATATTTCTATAATCCAAAAGAACACTTGTATGAAGCGAAATAATATACATACAAAATGATATAATTGCTCATACAAAATGAAAAATTGTACAAAACAAAAAGAAGACGATGCGAAACGTCATTTCTATGCTGTTTTGTGAATGGCATGATTGACAACTCTCTATAGTCTTGTAGAACGTGAGTATTGGGCGCTGAACGGCCAACATGTTGTGATGTTCAAATACGATAATTTTTCCCTTGTCCTACGTCACAGTCAGTTGAATTTTATGTAATTACCAAAATTACTATTGTGAAATTTTATTATGGAGGCGTTTGGTTCGTTGTTATCTTGGTGTTATGTTATGTAATATAAATGTCATGATATCTATATGTCATCTTTTAATATTAATTCAAATGCCTCCTAAGTTACGACTATAAATAACACTGAACTTGAAGTGCTCGAATTTTGAATCCTGATTTGACTAATGCGTAAATTCTGTACGTTAATAACTAAAAATTGGATCTTTTGAGGCACCACACAAAAATCTCTTTATTTTATGGTAAAAATTTAATGATTGTTAATGGAAATAATTAAAAATCACATTTTTGATAATCCTATTTAATGTGAATTAGGATATTTATTTATATCCAATTCAGCTAAAGTCAATTCATATGTTAACAAAAAAATATCTCATTTAATTTTCACCTTCAAAGTACGCCAACACAAGACTTGGTGAGCATGAGCAGCCAAACTATTATGGTAATGGCTGCGCGAATAGTGAATTCATTAAATTTTAATTGAAGTAATTAAGAGAGAATTAATTAATTATTTTTAAAGAAAACAAATTATTTACATACTACATAATTAATTAATTAGCTATTTTAATTAAAATTATTGATTTAATTCTTGCACTCCATAATCATTTTCATAAAATGATGCTTAAGGTTCATTCTCCAAATTTACGTACAATACTAATTTAATTCATGTTTGAAGATCTCATTTCAGAGTAAGACGTCAATCATATACGAAATGAACATTACACACTTTTATCTCTGCACGATTATTATTTTGGAGGAGACGACGTTGAAGACCAAAAACATTCTGAGTGTTCAAAACTGCTGAGTAGTATTGACATGATCGATGATATTTTCGTATGAAATCGAGGATGAAGGGGTTCGACTTAATTTGATATCTCTAGATTATAAAAGATTTATAACATCCTTCTTGTAATTAAATAGACATTGATATTCATAATCCTAAACTCTATGATCTTGATTTCTTTTTCAAAACTTTCTAATCGTAAATAAAATAAGATAAATTCAATAAAATAAAATATTATATGCATTAATTTGTAGATGATTCAATTCAAAATCTATTTGATTTAAAATTTAAATTTTGGGTCAACATAAATTTGATTCAACTCATGAAAGCATGAAATTAGAGCAAATTGATGATGGCTTCTTATGCTTAATTTTCCATGATGCTACCATTTGACATATATAATAATATTTATTACATCTCCTAAAATGATTGCTTATAATGACTTGGGGAGTGGTGCCCATGTTCATTGATTACCTTATGATTCACTTAGATCTTTAACCACATGATATCTTTATTATAAATAAATATTTAATTAAGATCTTAATTAATTTCAAAAGTATTTAAGTATATACTATTCAAAATCTTAAAAATTGCACTACTATTTAAATATATATCATCTTATATTTAAATTTTATAAAGAAAATATTGACATGTAGAGATAATATTCATTTAAGATTTTATGTGATGTGTAGATAATTATGTCTTGATTTTATTATACGAGCAATCGATGCGGTTGAGTTTTCTATTTCATGGTAATTAGGACTTATCATCAGCTAACTTGAACTCGATTAAAAATATTATAACTTGATTTGAAAACGACTTAATAACTCAAAACACGTATAAAACTGAATGAATTGACTTTAAATCCATGCTAAAAAAAATAATTGGAAAATTAAGATCTTGAGAATCATGCATACATAAGAACTCAAATTTGAATTGTTTTGAGTTCAAGTCGATAAGAATTGATCGAAATGAATTTATTTTGAGCCGAATCTAAATTTTATTGGAGTTGACTTAAAATTAATATTTAAAAAAAAAATTATTTCATAAGTATATTGAGCAGAAACTTGATGAGCTCTCCTTTCATTATCTTGCACTCAAGCACGTTGATATTGTACGCATGCATAATAATAATTTAATAAAGGAATAGTGTTAACAATTTGTACATATTTTAATACAGTTGAAATAATTTAGAGCGAGTCACCCTGAAATCGAGCCACGGCTTTTTTTTTGAGTCAAAGATTTGAAATTTGGCTCGAACTAAAACATTTGAACCAAGATCTCATTGCCAGCCCTTTGTATTCGAGTATTAATTTATAGATACGTTTTGGGTTAATTTAATTCATACCGAAATATTCTATTTAGTAAACAAATCGAGCAGGCACCGACACCTGAACTATTCTTACCACGAATTCGTTCACTAATTACATTCAATAAAATTCGAATGAGTTATTAAGACGACTTTAAAGAGTGCAAATTATTTTTTAATAATCTAAAAAAAATACTTGTTTTACCACGTGTCAGTTTAATATTAGTATCCTATAAAATGGCAATAAAAATATAAAAATATGCTTCTTATAGTATTTAATCAAATATGATATTAGCAATTACGTCAATAAATTTAATAGGCATAAATTCGTGAAATAACATGCATGGCTCTTTCGCTTACCTTCCATTAAGGCAAAGGCCAAGATATAACGTGCACCAATATTCCATATTCACACTAATTTTGAATTCCAATTTCAGCCCTTCACATGAAATCCAACTTAATTATATCAAGGACAAATTATATTTCAATCCCTATATTTCATGTGGCCTTCCATACAAATTATTTCATTTTGAAATATTATGCAAATATTTCTTCTTGACTTTGAAGCAGAAACTTAAGCGTACATATATATATATATAGTACAAAATATATACTATTTTTTCTCTTATTTTTTTAAAGGTAAAATTAGCTCTTATTTTCATCATTTTTTTATGTCTTTAAATTCACTTAATTAGTAGACATAAAAGATGAGGATGTCTTCTATTAATAAAAAAATACATAAAATTTAAAGACAACTGTCAAGGAGTTGATGGAGTTACTGCATGTATGAAATAATTGGAGGACATGAACCAGCATGGAAATGCTCATAAACATCCTGGACTTGGATGTAATTTACGCTTTCATCAACTGTCGTTCTATATAAGTAGACGACCATGAGAATCATTTCCTTCATCAGTCTCAGCCGCCGGAAAATGAATCAAACGATCTCCCTTCTCCTCTGCATCCTTCTCAGCCTCTTCTCCTTCTCCGCCGATGCAATGGCGGACTACAACATCGTGAACTTCGGCGCCAAGCTCGACGGACGGACCGACTCGGCGGCGGCGCTGCAGGCGGCGTGGAGAAAGGCCTGCAACGAGACGCTGTCGGCGACGGTGGTGGTCCCCAAGGGACGGTTCTTCGTCAGCCGCGCCCTGCTCCAGGGCCCCTGCAACAATAACGACCTGCGGGTCGTCATCCTCGGCACCATCACCGCCGACAGCGGCTTCTCCTCCGCCTCCGAGTGGATCACCTTCAAGTACGTCCAGGGCCTTTCCGTTCAGGGCGGCACCTTCGACGCCCGCGGGCAGGCCCTCTGGGCCTGCAAGGCTGCCCGCCGGAGCTGCCCCTTTGGCTCCACCGTATGTTCACTATCAGCTCTCTCTGCTCGAAAACAGAGCATTAATGCGGCTGTTACTTAAGTTGAATTAATTGCGATTATTTCAGGCCGTGACGATCAGCGGGTCGAAGGACGTGCTGGTCAACGGGACGAAGGTGATGAACAGCGAGAACTTTCAGATGGCGGTGATCTTCAGCCAGGGGGTGACGATGCAGGGGCTCACCATCACCGCGCCGGCCAACAGCCCCAACACCGACGGCGTCCACGTCCACATGTCCACCGGCGTGACCATCACCGGCTCCTCCATGAGCACCGGCGACGACTGCATCTCCCTCGGCCCTGGAGTCACCGACGCCTGGATCTACAACATCAGCTGCGGGCCAGGCCACGGCATCTCTATCGGCAGCCTCGGCTGGTCACCGGGAGAGCCCGGCGTGGAAAACGTGACGGTGAGCTCGGTGGTGTTCACCGGAACGCAGAATGGGTTCAGAGTGAAGACGTGGGCGAATCCCTACGGCGGCTTCGTGAAGGACATCCTCTTCCAGCACGCCACCATGATCGATGTTCAGAACCCCATCGTCATCGACCAGAATTACTGCCCGAACAACAACTGTCCCAACAATGTAGGAGACATTGATATTCGGATCAAAAACAAGTTTAACTATAACTGTCACAAAAATTATCATAAAGTTATATGTCTGTGTGCAGAACTCGGGGATTAAGATCAGTGGGGTGAAGTTCAGCGAAGTGGAGGGGACGTCGACGACGGAGGTGGCGGTGAAGCTGGACTGCAGCCAGAGCAACCCGTGCCAGGGGATCGAGCTCGACAACATAAAGCTGAGCTACAGCGGTGAGAATATGCAGGCGGAGGCGCAGGCCTTTTGCCGGAACGTTCAAGGGAGAAGCACAGGCTACGTGATTCCTCCGAGCTGCCTCTGAGAATCGCGTCTCTTCGTCTGGTGGTTTGAATTCTAACGGTCGGCTGTCTCCGGTTAGCTGCATCGTGCCCTGCTTTAATGGGCCGGCTAGTTCTTGAGAGACAAATTGGGCCAAGCCCATTTGTATTTTACTATGAATTAATTTGGTCAAGAAGAATTATAAAAAAAAAAAAGGTCAAGAAGAAGACCAATAACAATGGGGAAGCTAGAGAATTTTTTTCTAATTCTGTTAAACAGTTGCTATCTTATTATGTAATTTATAATATGATGCAGAATTAAAAGTTATTGGTTGATCTTTATATGTTAACAGTGCTAGCACAAAATTTCTATAAGGGCAAGTCCATGATGTGATCAACCTATCAATCGTTGAACAAAAAGTTTAGTGCTCACCAAAGTATTTCTATGAGATGACTCAATTTTGTGGATGTTTCATCACAAGACATCCCAAGCGTGTATCACAAGAGCGCCTTGTGAGTCCACTTAAGCTTCGTTGGGCCCCATGCTAGTAGACGATGTTGCCTCACACATTCCTTTTTTGTCTAATCTTCACAATACTGAACAGTGACGTAATGATCCTTACCATGCTAGCATCTTGGAGGCTTGCAAGTGCCAATGTTATTTATTCGAATGATAGCATGAGTAGCGTTGAAATGATTAATATGACTAGAACCACGAACCATCAATAGCCTAAAGCAATTCTGACATGAGTTGTAAATTAAGTCTGTTACATCTTTTTAAAGACTAGTGAAGATTTGCTAGAAGCATGGTAAAAGCTTGAGGGATCCTCACTCAGTCTATAGAGTTGAATGCTAAGATAGAGAAAGCAAGTAATAGATATCACTTTGCTTTCCTAAACAATATTGTCAACGGACCCCGCTAAGATTCTCTGAAGAGATATATTGCAGTAAATAATGGAACTCACGAACTATGCCAAGCTCTACCTCGGATAAGATAATAAATGACAAAAGACAAAGCCAAAAAAAGAGGTTAAAGAATAGAAAAATAAAAGGATCTTCCGTATAGTGCAAGGTTCTCAAAATGAGCTGAAAGGAAAATGGAGGACTAAAGAATAGACCAATGATAAGATTATTGTTGAAGAGGGTTGAGAATGGTGGAGAGCCTGATGGCTTAAGGTAGTGTATCACTAATCAAATGATAGAATATTTACCATATATAACCCTTTCGGATCTATATGAGGTCCAAACACCAAATTCTCCAACCCATGAAAACTACAATAGTAACAAGTACTTTATTGATCATGAAGATAATGACTACAATATCTAATAATGCAAGGCATACTGAAATTTAAGAGCGCCTTATTGATGAATGACACTTGCATAGCTTTAAAAAAAACTTGAATTCTTGAAGGGAAAGAGAAACGAAGAGGAAAAATGATGTTGGCCTCAACAAAAGGACAATTAGCAGACTCAATCACAAGCAACATCGCCTAATCAGTAAAGAGAAGAAGAGCCAAGAGACAACTAAGTTCCATCATGAAACCACCTAAAAATCAACAATGTCATCCACACTATTTATGATACGGATTCATAAGCCAAGTGGTATGTATGTAACTTTGACTAACAGTAATGTGACATTAATGGGAAAAGCCACGATATTCCCCAGGATCTTAGTATAATATGCCAAAGGTTCCTTCTTCAAGGTTGATATTTTTAATAAGCTTTCTTCGATAAATTTTTTATTCTTTGACTCTTAATATTTCTTGGAAGAGAAGCTATGAAGCATGAGTACGATATGACGATACGGATACGATATGATACGGATACGACGATACGTCAAACTTAAAAAAAATATGATACGGATACGTCAGGATACGACTGTTATATTTATGTATAATACGTCATATTTTCTTATTTAAGATATAAATCTATGGTAGATTATAATAACTTATACATTTTGTTGTTATAATTTTTAAAAATATCTTTTAATTTTTTTTTCAAATTAATTATATTTTTAATATCACTAAAAAAATATTATAGATAATTGAAATACAAAAAATAAAAATATCCTTCAACAATTATTAAGTTTAAAAGATTTAAAATTAAAATAATATTTTAAACTTTATTTAATTACTTTCAACTTATCAGAGATCATCTAAATGAGATGAGAGTTTAAATATACATCAGTAAATTAGTTTCAGTCTTAATTTAAATCCAACCTAAATTAATTAACTCGATGCAAATGACATATAATTGAAAATAACATAGATAATGTAACATAAACTCATATATACTAATCTAGTTAAAGTAGATATATGATCTTCTCTCTCTTAGTCTTAACTAAATAAATAGACAAAATAAAAAAGACACAAGTTCTATCATTTTCATAATATGAGTTTGATTAAAGTAAAAAAAAAGTAATTGGTGTTTTATAGAAGGAAAGATAGTATGGTTGATATAGAAAAACTAGATAATACAGTTGCTTGCGAATACCAAATTCTTCTATTGCCGAAACACTAGTGTGCATTAAGTATTTTGCAATCTCAATTGTGTGAGTTCAGTATATCTCTTAATCTTATTATTTGAGTCTACGTGTGAGTTATGTTTTATGTATAATATATTTTTTTATTTTTATCGTGTAGGCCAAACTAACTATTTCAATATTTTTTTCTTTAATTAGAAGTATCGGACAAGTATCAGGCAAGTATCAGGCGAGTATCGGATTTTTAAAAATTAAAAATAAAAGTTGATACGCTACGTGGCTAGTCAACTTCACTGCTGATTCTGACCTCGCGAGCTGCGGTAGTTGGCAACACCACATCCACCCCCACATATCTCGACCGGCAGTATTCGAGGACCATTATCATGCACCCCCACATATCTCGGACTGCATGATAATGGTCCTCGAATACTCCGATCATTGCCGACCGAGATATGTGGGGTGGCTGTGCTGTTGCCGACTGCCGCAGTTCGGGTGAAGTCAAAATCAGCAGTGAAGTTGCAGAGTTGGAAGACAGCCATTCTTTTGCTTGCTAGCTGACTGGGCCTGGGCAGTGATACTATTCTTTTGTTTGGGAAGCGCTAGACGTGAGACTATCTGACAGTTTTGGAAGAAGACGTGCAGTAACTTTGTCGAAGATGTACTCAACTGTGCCGGATATGTGGCAATCGCGATAGAATTGAACGTCTCTATGGGCGTACAGAGTGTCTTGATAATCGTAGATTACACATCGATGACACACGGATAGTTTTGAATTAGAGCGGAAAGCCACCGCCTGATCTACCACTAAGGTATACATGATGAGATCTGAAGAGAGGAGGCAGAGTAGGCCTGAGTTTTAATAAATTATCAAATGGAACTTTTTTATTTTATTATTATTAATTTTTTTTTAAAATTACCATTATACCCCTCCTCCTTTGAGAGAGAAAAGAGGAGAAATATAATGGTAATTTTAAAATATTTTTAATAATAAAAAAATAAAAAAGACTCATTTGATAATTTATTAAAACTCAGGAACCACAATATTATAATTTTAAAAACCTAGACCTATGTGTTATTAAGCCTTAAATTCAGAAATCTCGGTGTAATTTACCCTTACATTTTTTACCATAAAGTTTTCCTCGTAAGGAATATGTAAGAAAAAAGCAAAGTTTTAAAACTCGATATTGATCTCAATTTCAACTTTGCTTATAAAATGAAAATAATAATTTTAATAATTTTGACATAATACAAGTCGTGATCTTTAGTCTTTTACTAAAAAAAATCCAATTTTTAAGAAATATTATTCTAAAAAAGTGAGAATTTTGGCGAAGTGAAATATGTTAGTTTAGAATTGATTTTGATTTACTGAATAATTTCAATAAAATTAAAATTGCGTAAAAAATATAGGATTATTCATATGTATGTCATAGCAAATTTACATAGTTATGTACAACAACAACAACAACCAAACCTTAATTCCACTAGGTGGGGTCGGCTATATGAATCATTTGTTTTCATTGCGCTCTATCAGTTACCAAATTCTTATCTAAGTTTAAGTAACTAAGATCACTTCTTATAGTTTCTTGCCATGTCTTCTTTGGTCTCCCTCTTCCTCTTTGTACATGGGCAAAATCCAATAACTCAATTTTTCTAACTGGAGCTTCAATCGACCTACGACTTAGATGTCCAAACCATCTAAGCCGACTTTCTCTAAGTTTATCCTCAATTGGTGCAACACCAACTTTTTTTTGGATATACTCATTTCTCATTCTATCCTTTCGTGTATATCCACATATCCACTTTAACATCCTCATTTCTGCAAAATTTATTTTATTTGTATGTTTTCTTTTTGCAGGCCAGCATTTAGCACCATATATCATCACTGGTCTTACTACAGTTTTATAAAATTTACCCTTAATTCTGGATGAGATTTTTCTATCGCATAATACACCAGAAGCATTTCTCCATTTACCCATCCTGCTTGAATCCTGCTAATAACGTCATTATCTATTTCGTCATCATTTTGTATAATTGATCCAAGGTATCTAAAGCGCTCACTCTTCTTAACAATTTGATCACCAATTATTACATCTCCAATATAAGTATTTCTTTCTTGACTAAATGTGCACTCTATATATTCAGTTTTTAATCTTCTGAGATGAAAACCTTTAGATTCTAGAGCATTCCTCCAAAGCTCTAGTTTTACTTTAGCTCCCTCTTTAGTTTTCTCAATAAGGACAATATCATCTGCGAAGAGCATACACCAAGGCATTTTATCTTGGATATGTCCAGTCATGACTTCCATAATCAAAGCAAAAAGATACGAACTTAAAGCCGAGGCTTAGTGTAATCCAACTGTAATAGGAAAATTCTTAGTCAAACCTCTTTGTGTCCGAACAGAGGTAACAACTCCTTCATACATGTCTTTAATAACTTGAATATAAGCAGTGCAAATCTCTTTATTTTCTAAAACTCTCCAAAGTACTTCTCTTGAGACTTTATCATAAGCTTTTTCCAAATCAATAAAAATCAAATGTAGGTTTTTCTTTCTCTCCTTAAATTTCTCCATTAAATTTCTTAATAAATGAATGAATTTTATAGTAGATCTACCTGGCATAAAACTAAACTGATTCTCTGATACCTTAGTATTATAGCGTAACCTTTGTTCGATCACCCTCTCCCAAAGTTTTAAAGTATGACTCATTAATTTAATTCCTCTATAATTAGCACAATTTTGTACATCGCCTTTATTCTTATAAATAGGTACTAATATACTCTTTCTCCATTCATTTGACATCCTTTTAGTCTTCAAAATCATATTAAATAATCTAGTGAGCCAAGAAACTTCTTCATCTTCTAAGCACTGCCAAACATCAATTGGGATGTTATCTGGTCCTACTGCTTTTTTATGCTTCATCTTTTTTAAAGCTTTTCAGACTTCAGCTTACTAATACGTTGGATGTAAGAGTAACTTTTACTTTTTTTTTAGGGTGCTGAATTCTGTAAGAGTAATTTATAAATTAGTTGTCTACCGCTAAAAACTAATAAATTTCAAATGTGAAGTACTAATATAAAAAAAGTAATATAAAGTACTACTGTAAAAGAGTACAGGTAAAAAAAATTTCACTATTAATTATTGAAAAAATTTTGTAATTAATTTATAATTACTATTTTGTTCTTATAGAAAAGTTACTATAGTTTACCCAATATTAGATAAAATATCTCTCTCAATAAAATTTAATAGATTTTTAATTTTATCTTTTAACACATCTTCAAATTTTTATATATTTACTATTACAAATTTTGTATTACTTGTCGTTGCCGCCTCACCATCGTCATTGCCTCATCGTCGCCGCCGCGTCACTATCGCACTCACATCACCACCATCACCGCCTCACCACTACTTCGTCGTTGTCACTGCTGCTGCTGCCTTGCGCCAATGCATCACTGGGATAGAGAAAGGGGGAGAGAGAAAGAATGAGAAAGAGACTGAGGGAGGGGACAGGCTGGTGGCCCCCATCAACCTCATGCAGGAAAGAGAGAGGGGGAGGGAGGGGGTGGGCCACCATCCATAACATATGAATAATAAGAACTAGAATTTTTATCGATTCTGGAACTCATAAGGAAGAAAATAGATGGAATCAAATATGTAGTATTTATAGAAAAAAAATATTCGATTATTGAGGAACAATCAATATACCTCCTTCCACGCAAGTGTGACCTTGCACAAAGGGAGGGGGGAGGGGGGAGGAAGAGAGAGATAAAGGTAAAAATAAAATTTTTAAAAATTTTAAATTGTATTTTTTAAATACTAACAGAAATTATCAATAGGAACATGTTATATAATAATAGCAATTTATAAGAACCTTAGAGGCCGTTTGGTTCGGGGGTAGGATAGATTAATCAGGGGTAGCTTACCCCCGTTAATAACTTACCCTGGCTGGGGTAAAGGGTTTAATGCAATTTTCTATTTGAATAATAACCTGGGTTAACCTGCGATAAGCATAAATTCTGTTTGGCAAATTAATAACTTAACTCGGGATAGTAAACAAAAGAAAAGATAAAATTAAAAAAATGACATTTCAAATTCATAATATAATCAGTAAATATAACCAACCGCTCGCGAAGCGTAATTCACATAGGTCAATTTATAATTCATAAGGATTTATGCGTAATTCTTCTTAATTTTATGTCTTAACTATAAATAACCAGTTTTGCTTTGTTAACGGGTAATTACGTGTTCTTATTTTTTGACTTACTGCTAATTATCTCTAAATTTTATTATTTCATTACTTATTTTTTAAAAATAAGAAGTTTTTTATAATAAAAAATAAGATTTTTTTTAATGAAAAAGAAATAGTTAAATCCGAATGATCCGACCAAGTAAATCGTACAAAGAGGTCGAGCCCAATGTGGTTTAAAAATAACAAAGAACGGTCTATGAAAAAAAAAAAAAAGAGCAGAGAACGCCATCGTCTCTTTCTTCCGCGAAGCCCCTTCAATGGCCGACTCACAGCCATTGGAGCCATATGTTGCAGAATAATCTGCTCTTTGTGTAATAATGAATAATACTTTGTATAGCGATCTTTGTAGCGAGGCATAGTTATAAAGCCTTCTTCTGTAATCGCAAATACATGGAATAATAATGAAACCGTTCTTTTCCTCTGTCTCTGTTCTTCTCTTTCTTTCTTTCTTCTTCTTCTTCTTCTTCTTCTTCTTCTTCTTCTTCTTTTCTCCTTCTGTGATTCTTGGCTTTAATGAATTCTACCTTCATATTCTATATGTTTGCTGGTGCTCTTGAGAAGCAGTTGAAGTGATATTCATCAAAGCGCATCAAGTGGTATCAGAGCCACCGATCTACGGAAGCTCAAAGAACCATGGCAGAAAGTACCCGTTCTCACGATCTCAAGAAGTTGGAGGGATCTTTTCGACAACTTCTTAAAGAAGCGATCGATCATCAGGAGGAGCGCATTCAAAGGGCGGAAGAACAGAACGAGCGATTGGTTAAATCTTGGACGGAGTCAATGGTATCAATGGAGCTTCGACATCGTGAAGAGATGAGATCTTGGAAAGAATCTTCAGCAATTTCAATGGGTAATTTGAATCCACAGCAAACTCTTGGAGTCGCGTGCAATTCTCATCAATCTTTGTCAGGAAGGTCAGCACATTCTTATTTCCTTCCTACGCGTTTGGCTAAAGTTGAACTACCTAAATTTTTTGGTCAAGATGTTAGAGGTTGGGTATTTCGGTGTGAGCATTTCTTTGAAATAGACAACACCCCACTTGAATTCCGATTAAAACTCATATCTATCTACTTAGAAGGGAAAGCCTTGTATTGGCATCAGAATTTTCTTCGGAGTAGGGGAAATGCAGTGAGCTGGGAAGAATACAAAATCGCCATTAGTCAACGTTTTGCTGAGAGAGCTTATGAAGACCATTATCTGATCTGATCACTTTAAAACAAGATAGAACTGTGAATGAATATTTGGATAAATTTGATGAAATCAGTAGTAAATTGAATCTGAATGATGAACAGATTGTCAGTTTCTTTGTCACTGGATTAAAGGAGGAAATTCAATATGGGGTGAGATTGTTACGTCCTCATAATCTAAGGGAGGCTGCCAATTTGGCAAGTATTCAGTTGACACTTGGAGCAGTTAATCGCAAAGTTAAGTTTCCAGTTAAGATGAGTAATAACTTACCTCCTTTGCTTCCTACCCCAACACAACCTATAATCAATAAAACTGTGAATCAAAACCTGAGAAGTTTTCCAATTAAGGATGCTGCTGGGAAGGTTTTATCTCAGAACTATATTGATGAAAGAAGAGCTAAAGGTTTGTGCTATAAATGTGATGAGAAGTATTCATTTGGGCATAAATGTAAAAATCAATTATATCTAATTCAATCGAATGAAGAGGAAGCTGATGAATTAGAAGATGTCTCTGAAGACCTTGCTGTCCCTGAAGTTGTACCTGAAAAAGAAGAAGTGGCGGAAGGCCCGCAAATTTCATTACAAGCTTTAACTGGTTTGCCGTCATTTAATACTATGGTTGTGGAAGGGATGATTAAAAAAAAAATCAGTTTTTATCCTTGTTGATTCAGGCCGTACTCATAATTTTGTGGATCCAGAATTAGCAAAGGCAACTCAATGTGAATTGGAAGAAATTGCCAATTTTCAGGTTACTTTAGCTACTGGTGCTCGTTATGAGGTGACTCAACTAGCAAAAGAAGTGGTGTGGAAGGTTCAAGGGCATATATTTAAGGCGGATATGATGATTCTTCCTTTGGGCAGTTATGATGTGGTATTGGGAGTATAATGGTTAGCTACACTAGGGCCGGTATCATGGGATTTCTTAAAATTACAAATGAGTTTCCAGTATTTGGGTCAGCATGTTGTCTTGACGGGAGTAAGAAAATAATATGTTCGAATTACAAATGGAAAGAAGGTCTCTAAAGTAATGCAAAATTCTTCTATGGTGTTACATGTGCAGTTGCAATCTGTAACAATAGAACAGAAATTATCTACAGAAGGAACTTGTACTCAGGCTGAAATCATAGATTTGGTTGACAAATTTAAGGATATATTCACCGAATCTTCTGGTCTTCCACCCTTTAGAAGTCATGATCATCAGATCACTCTTAAAAGTGGTGCTGAGCCAGTTAATGTACGGCCTTATAGATAAGCTTTTTTAAAGAAAACAGAGATTGGAAGATTGATGGCAGAAATGATGGCAGCTGGAATTATAAGAAACAGCACTAGCCCCTTCTCATCGCCTGTAGTTTTGGTTAAAAAAAAAAGATGGAACTTGGAGATTATGTGTTGATTACAGGGAGTTGAATGATAAGACAGTGAATGTTAAGTTTCCAATTTCAATCATAGAAGAATTATTAGATGAATTACATGGCTCTATTTTCTTTTCCAAGCTAGACCTGAGGACTGGTTATTGGCAAATTAGAATGAAGGAAGAAGATATCTATAAAACAGCATTTAGGACTCATCAAGGGCATTATGAATTCTTAGTAATGTCATTTGGTCTTACAAATGCTCCTTCTACTTTTCAGAGTTTGATGAATGAGGTTTTTCAACCTTATCTAAGAAAATTTATCTTGGTTTTTTTTTTTATGATATTTTGGTGTATAGTGCTGACTGGATTTCACATTTGCATCATTTGGAGACTGTATTCTTGTTGCTGAGAACACATCATTTACATGTAAAGAGAAGCAAATGTTTGTTTGGCGTTAACAAGGTGAATTACTTGGGGCACATAATTTCTGCAGATGGTGTGGAAGCTGATCCAGAAAAATTAGAAGCAATGAAACTTTGGCCACTACCTAAGTCTGTGAAAGAACTTAGGGGATTTTTAGGTCTTATAGGTTATTACAGGCGTTTTATTCAGAATTATGGTCAGAAAGCCAAACCTCTCACTGTATTATTGAAATTAAATGGGTTTCAATAGAGTGAGGAAGCCAATGCAGCATTTGAACAACTTAAAATGGCAGTAACATCACCACCTGTTCTAGCTCTTCCAAATTTTTCAAAAGAATTCTTATTGGAGACTGATGCATCAGGCAATAGTATAGGAGCTGTTCTTATGCAAGAAGGAAGACCAATAGCTTATTTCAGCAAGGCTCTGTCAGGTAAAAATTTATTGTTGTCTATATATGAGAAGGAAATGTTAGCAATAGTAGCAGTAATACAAAAATGGAGACATTATTTGGTGGGTGTACATTTTAAAATACATACCAATCAAGAAAGTTTGAAATATTTGATGGAACAAAGAATATCTACCCCTGCTCAGCAGAAATGGATCGCAAGGCTAATTGGTTATGACTATGAGATAACTTTCAAAAGAGGAGTAGATAATAAGGTGGCGGATGCACTGTCCAGAAGAACATTTTCATCTACGGCAATACAGGGCCATATTGTTCAAGGAATTAGCACAGATCTGATGCAGAGAATACAACAGTCTTGGCAAGCAGACTCTAAACTACAACAGCTAATTTCAAATCTACAAATTAATCCTGTATCACCATATTCCTGGAAGAATCAACAATTACGAAGAAAAGGAAAATTAGTTGTTGGGTCTAATTCAGAATTAAGATTTTATATTGTGGAGATGATGCATGCGGATGCAACTGGCGGTCATTCTGGAGCTTGCAACAATGAAAAGAATTAAAGCAGTATTTCATTGGAGGGGGATAAACAAGCTAGTGAGAGCAATGATCAAACAATGTGAGGTGTGCCAGCGTAGCAAGTATGATGCTTCAGCATATCCAGGTCTTCTGCAACCCCTCCCTATTCCCAATAAAGCATGGTCAGATATTTCGATGGACTTCATTAAAGGCTTACCTCCTTCCAATGGCAGAAATATGATTCTAGTTGTGGTGGATCGTTTAACTAAGTATGCTCATTTTATAGCATTTTCTCATCCTTATTCTGCTTTAGAAGTTGCTCAGATTTTTTTAGACAATGTATTCAAGCTGCATGATATGCCAACTACTATTGTAAGTGACAGAGATCCGGTATTCATCAGTAAATTTTGGAAGAATTTTCTTAGACTTCAAGGAGTTGCCCAACATATGTCAACTGCTTATCATCCTCAAACGGATGGTCAAATTGAAGTGGTGAACCGTTGTCTAGAAACTTATTTGCGTTGTATGACTTATGAGAGGCCAAAACAATGGGTAAGATGGCTACCTTTGGCAGAATGGTGGTATAACACAAATTATCATTCTTCTATTAGAATGTCTTCATATGAAGCTTTATATGGTCAGTCAGCCCCTCTGTCAGCCCCCTACACAGCTGGTGAATCGGAAGTGGATGTAGTGGATCGAAGCTTATCGGCTCGTAAGACGGCCAGAATTATGTTAAAAAAGAATTTGGAAATAGCATAAAATAGGATGAGACAACTAGCTAATAGAAAGAGATCAGAGCGCACTCTTGAAGTAGCCGATTGGGTTTATGTGAAGTTGAAACCTTATCAGCAAGACTCAGTAGCTCATAGTGTTAGTCATAAGCTTTCTCCCAGGTACTTTGGCCCTTTTCAAGTGATTGAGAAAATTGGGTCAGTAGCTTATAAATTCAAGTTGCCAGAAGGTTCAAAAATTCATGCTGTTTTTCATATATCTATGTTAAAAAAGCATGTGGGTAATCATCCAGTAGAAGTTAGCTTTCCATCTATGTTAAATGATCATGGTCAGGTGGTGCTGAAACCAATAGCAATTTTGGATCGCTGGTTAATAAAAAAAAAGAATAGAATCCAGGTACAGCTATTAATTCAATGGTCAAATGCTAGTAAAGAAGATGCAACTTGGATGAACGTGGAGGTAATGCGACAAAACTTTCAACAGTTTAATTTGAACGCCTGAGGACAAGGGTATTCTGCAGAGGGAGGGTATTGTTGCAGAATAATATGCTATTTGTGTAATAATGAATAATACTTTGTATAGCGATCTGTGTAGCGAGGCATAGTTATAAATCTTCTGTAATCACAAATACAGGGAATAATAATGAAACCGTTCTTTTCCTCTATCTCCGTTCTTCTCTTTCTTTCTTCTTCTTCTTCTTCTTCTTCTTCTTCTTCTTCTTTTCTCCTTCTGTGATTCTTGGCTTTAATGAATTCTACATTCATATTCTATATGTTTGCTGGTGCTCTTGAAAAGCAGTTGAAGTGATATTCATCAAAGCGCATCACCATACGCCCTCCAGTCGCCGTCATCGCGTTCAATCTGGTATTCTCTTTGCCGTCCACAATCCTTCAGGTTGTCCACAGCCCTTGCATCTTCTAGCAACGCGCGATTTTGAGGTTGTCATCGAGGAGATTAGGGTTTGTGGCTTGTTGACTAGTATCGTTCGATGACGCTTGCTGTTACGATTTTTCTATGGCTTCTCCTCCTGCTAGAGCTCGAGCGGACTACGATTACCACATAAAGCTTCCTTTTGATAGGCGATAGCGGTGAGGGATTCTGTTTATCTGATCTGTTTTTTAATCCTATAGCTTAAAACCTGAAGCGGCGCCGTCATCCGGCAGCTAGCGCCAACAACCTTCCACCAACAGCTCGTAAAGGCTTCGTGCGCGAGAGACACCGTCATCTCAGCAATCTCCGCCCTTACCCCAGCATCGCGGATGGGGCAGCTAAACCCGGGGTAGGCGGGTTAAGAGAATTCCGTTGGGTTTGTTAACCCAGGAGTAACAAAACACATTTTTAAGTGTTTGGTGGCGTATCGGATACGTATCGGGGAGTATCGGGGAGTATCGGTATCCGATACGGATACGATACAAATACGTTAGGCTCCACGAAGTATCGACGCTTCATAGAAGAGAAGATATGCTCCGCAGGGCTAGAAAATAAGCACCGCAAAAAATTTTGTTAAACTCAAATACCTCTATATAGTTTACCTGCCATATATATTTTTTTTTTCCAAATAAAATGATTTAATATATTAATTGGCACACAACTATTATTAAATATAACATGTATACACATAATATGTATAAATAATTAATATTACTCAAGATATTAAACTTTGAATTTTACACTACTCAATTTAATTAAAAAACAATGTTAATTAAACTCAACTCAAAATCAAAGAAAATTTAAATACGAGTATTCCAACTCTCTCAAACTCAACTCAACTCAACTCAACTTCCTTAAAATAAAAAATAAAATCAACCACTGTCAGTACCCTTCATCCCCCTGCCGTCCACGGACGCAGGCGAGCATTCGTCCATGGCTTCTTCTAACCGCACCGCCTCGTTCATGTCGAGGACTGCGCTCGCCGGAGAACTCATAAAGAGAAGCGTTCCTCCTGAGCCCATGGGCAGCTTCCCACCGCACTCCAAACTTCTCCGGCGGTGGCGTGAGGAAGCCACGGGCGGCGGCGCTTGGCCGTTCCGGCAGTCCTCTGAGCCTCTCGGGCTGCGGCGTGAGGAAGCCGAGGCCATTGAACTGGTGCTCTGAAGCTTCAAGCATAGCTGCTGCGCCGGAGGAGAGAGACAGGTAGTGGCTGCGGCTCTTCTTTCTTCTCAACGCTCGGTAGACTAGAGGAATAAGTCCCTCCATCTTCTATTCTCATTAGTGGGTGAGGTACCTCTTCGTGTTTGGCCATGCTTTCCTTATATATAATTTTGTCAGAAAGTCAAATATTTCATCACTCACTATTATTCAAAATCATTTTACCTAATTACTAATTTAATCTATATATATATATATATATATGCACGTACATAAATAACAACACTCTTATTACCCTGTTTGACGTGAAGACCAAAATAGTACTAGATTAAATAATAATAATAATAATAATAATAATAATAATAATAATAATAATAATAATAATAATAATAAATAATAATTTTTTTAAATCATTCTATATAAATTTTAATATTAAAAAATATTATTTTACTTCACATACTTAATAATTTTTAATAAAAATATCTACTTTATTTTACATTTTACACAAAAATATCAAATCGAGTATGTTAGTGTAAAAAGTAAAATAAAATTGATATTGTTATTGTAAATTATTGAATATGTAAAATAAAATAATATTTTCTTATATTAAAATTTGTATAAAATGATTAAAAAAAATTATTTATTATTATTATTGTTATTTTTTAAATTAGTACTATTTTAATTCTTCTGCAAAACAGGACCTTAAGATATTAATTTGTGGGGTTTATCGCTTCCTATGAGGGCTTATGAGAATGTTCAATTTAGAGCTAAAAAACTTAAAAGTTAAAATTATTTGAGATAAATCTTAGCAAAGGGATGTCAAATTCAAAGAGATGGTCTTTAAAGAAGTTACTAGGATAGAGTTATCCTCAAAGAATATGCTATTAGTTCTTTGATAGAAGGCAAAAACAAAGACGAAGAATGAAATTCTCTAATGAATTAAGGTGATTCCTGTATGGTAGAGAAGAAGTTCTTGCAGCCATAAAAAAGCTATTTGTTTGATGAATTTCTCGACTATAAGTGTTAAAACGAGAAACAATCAAGATTTTTTACGTGGAAAACCGGCTGGCTGAAAAACCACGGCTTCTTTTCGAGGAGGCTTGAAAGATCACTAGAATGACTTTTCTCTTTTTGGTTACAGTATGCTCAAAGGATTTTTTTTTTGGATCCCTCCTTGAAGGCTGTTTACATGAGATATATATACTTTGGTCTGCTCTGTCCAGTCGTTTCAGCCAAATAAACTACAGTTCTAGTGACGGCTCATTTAATGCCTGCAGACTACGATGTGACCTCTGATGTACGATGTACGAGTGGTATGGCCTGTCGGCGGAAAAACCTCCTTGTCTCCACAGTAGTACGGTCCCCAACGGTCAGGTGGCCGCTAGTTCAAGTCTCTGGTTTTCGCCTTGAGCTCTTCGGCGTCTGCTGTTCGGGATGATGCGTCTCTTGTTCGTTGTGGAGGGTTTGTGACGTTTGATGCTGCGTAAGCTTCCACGTGGACGGTCCGGATGGTGTGGCGCGGATCCAGATATAACATGTCCCCCGATAGTCGTGAAGAGCATTGATGCGCGTGCCCGGTTGCCACGTGGCTATGCGAGGCCTATATATATACTTGTGGAATGTTGGCCGGGTCCCCTGTTGACCCGAGGAGAACCGGTGCGATGGACGTGTTCTTGGGCATAGCTGAGAGTCTTCGGGAAGGAAATCCTGGGACTGGCGTCCCGGCCAAGCCGGATCAGACAGGTGCAAGGCGGCCGCCTGTTCGGGAGGAGGCGCCGAAGAAACCGAGGATTCGTCTTTCCAATGTAGGGGAAGGCACTCGTGTGATACCTAGATCTCCTGAGGGTGACACACGAACAACCCCTCTGGCGGAGAAAGCGATCACGGTGGCTGATGATGAAGTGCTGCCAAGGAAGGTGGCCGCGGGTGATCGGCCTTCTGCGCCGGCTCAGGGGGTTTAGGATGTGCCCTTGCAGAGGCGTAGTAACGTGACCCCCGTCTCTTCTTCTTTGGTCCCTTCTGCCGGTCCGGAGTCTTCACCAAGGGGTCAGAGAGGCTCTGCCTCCGTCAGTTCGAGCGCGCAATATTTTGCGCACAACGTCTGATCGCATCTTGATCAGATCGAGAAGCGTCTGGCCAGCAGGGGCCAGACGATAGCTCTTGAGGAGAAGATGGAGGAGGTTCTCTCTCTTCATCGGAGACTGGAGCCATCCGAGGCGGAGAAGACGTTTATGGACCTGGAACCAAAGTGCGCTCGCTTCGAGGGTGATTTGGAGATGGCGGTCGCCGAAATTGAGGAGCTGAAAAGGGAAAAGGCCATGCTGATGTCCCGCCTCGAAGAGCTTGAGGAGAAGAACCGCCGCTGAAGAGAATTTGCGTTGGCTTCTCGGGGTCTTCTTGCCGAGTCGGAGCCGGGACTTTCCTTATAATCTCTCCTCTCCTTTTTTTTTTACTGTAAAACAGATTATTCTAATGGAATGTTTGTGATGTGTATTCGGTTTATTTATACATATATCATACTTTTTGACGTGAGTTGTTTTTGGGAAAAACGAGGTGGGGTTTGTGTCAGGCTAGTTTAGGTGTTAGCCCTCGGAGATCGGAACCGTCGGTTCCAAGGACTATAAAAGAAAAGGGGGGGAGGGGCCGACCGTAGCTCCCTTCCGCTCGCTTCCTTCTTGTTGTCGCTTCCTTCTTGTTGCCCTAGTGTTTTCAGGATGGTTAAGAAGTTGTGCAGCGGAGCGAAGGATATGTGGAGTGACTACCATGCTCTTCGAGGTGAGCTCTGTGTCCTACCTCCACATACTTTCGAGACGGAGGTGTTGCAGGTGTGGGGTAGGGACCCGGAGGTTGATTTAGAGTACCCACTGGAAGGGACAAGTTTCAGGGCCTCGCCGGAAGGGAAGATGGCAGTATCCTCCACCACCTACATGGCGGGCTGTTTCTTCCCTTTCAGTCGGAGTTCGTGAACGTTTTCAACCACTTCGGTGTCGTCCCCATGCAGCTCCCACCGAACGCTGTCACCATGAAGTAGCCTTGCCAAGGAGTTGCGGCGTCGGCAGATCCCTTGGGACATTGAGATCTTCAAGGAGGTTTTTTGGTGGGAGGCGAATCCTCGTCTTCACGGATGCTTCGTTTTGAAAGATAGGTACTGCCAGGTGTTCAAGGTGAGGGACACCGAGTTTGAGGATTGGTACAAACGATTCTTTTTCGTTGGGACTTGCAGAGTAAGATTTGGCGAGCCACGAAGAGTAGGTGAGGCGAGATTTCTGGGAGAAGGGATTGGTTTTGAGGACCCTCATTTTCGGGAAGTGGATGAGATCCGAAAACGTGTACATGATGCAGAAGACTACTTGCGCGAGCTCGAGGCCGACGTGCGGGAGCACACGGGTGAGTTTGGTCTGCTTACGCCTTTTCCTCTTTTGTATGCTAACTTTGCTTTTCGGTTTGTGTTGCAGGCCAACCAGAGCTCGAACTGGGGTGGTTCCGACTCCGCCAGATAGGGAACAAAAGGGTTCCCCACGATCGGCCGGGGCCTTCTCGTCTTCCGGCGAAGAGGAGGCGCACCGTACCTGGGACGTCAGCGGAAGGAACTTCTTCGGCGGTGCCTCTTGCTTTCGAGGAGGGTGATGATGACTTGGCATATATAGACGATATACAGGTCAGTGATGATCCCGAAGAGATGCAGGGGAGGCGAGAAGGTGAGATTGGGTCGGACGTCGAAGCGCCCGATTCTGTTGGTCCGGGTGTTGAGTCTGGGGGAGGAGTTTGGGCCGAACACCCCAGAGTTGTTCCCGAAGGGAGGTTGGATTCAGTGACCAGACTTGGAGCTCGAGCAGCTGATTCTTTGGACGTGGTGAGGCATCAAGTGGAGCAACTTACCAAGGAGGCCATGGCTCAGGAGAGGAAAGCGAAGGAAAATGGCCTTCGGTACTTGGAGTCAGAGCGTCAACGTCGCTTGGACGAAAAGCGTCTTCGTTCGGCGATGCGGAGTTTGGAAGAGTCCAACCGTCGGGAAGCCGAACTTCAGAAGCTTTTGGAGGAGACGTTTGTTCAGTCGGAGCGGGTCTGCGAGAAAACGCTCGTCGAATTCTGGGAGTCTCTCGAGTTCAAGGCGCTTATCAAGGGGGCGTTGGAGAGTTCGGTGAACATGCTTGGTTCTGCTCTCCTAGATCGAGGATTGGTGAAGCGTGAGGACCTTGAAGGGTTGGATATGATTGAGTGTATTCTTTCCGAGAGCCGTTCGTACCGGTGTCCCTTCTTCGACATGTCAGCTGAGAGGATGGGGCGGATGTTCGCCTTTGTTTTGAACATGAAGGCGGTCATCCCTCCTACTGAAGCCGAAATGGCAAGGTCCGCCGAAGGGGTTCCAGCTCCGGAGGAGGATCCAGCTTCACGTGGAGAAGGGATTTCAGAAGGGACTTCGGAAGGACCCTTAGTCGTTTCTCCACTCCGCTCGCGGGATCCACTGCAGGACGTACCATAGACTCCTGGTGCTGACTTGGTGGTAGATTCTGAGGAGGAATAGTGATCTTTGTAACTTTTTCCTTTCTTTTTTGTAAAACAACTTTTGTGGTGCAAAGTTTCTTGTGATGCAAAGTTTTTGTTTTTGCACTAGATTTCTGTTTGTGAAACCTTTTGTTTGGTTTGATTTGTTGGCACTTCGAGAACGCTAAGTTAGGATTTTAGGCCAGGGACTTCGAGAAGGGGAGTGCCCTTGACTGCCAATCGCCTTGGCGCTAAGTTAGGATTTTAGGCCAGTTGCCAAAAGATTTGTCTTCATAAAACAATGTGGTACAATTGCTTTATGAGTAAAATTTTCTGATGTCGTTGCCGCTCCAAGTCCTTGGGAGGAGGGTCCCGTTGTGCCTTGATAGTTTGTAGGTGTTGGGGCCGAGCACATTACGGATGATGAAAGGGCCTTCCCAGTTAGAGCTGAGCTTGCCTGATGTCATATCACGGCCAGCGGTGTTTTTTAGTTTCAAGACCACATCACCTTGTCGGAATGGTCTTCTGTGGATGTGCTTGTTGTAGTACTTTTTGATTCTTCGCTTGTGTTCTGCTTGTCGAAAAGTTGCCAGTTCTCTGTGCTCTTCGAGGAGGTCGAGTTCGAATCTCCTTGCACTCTCGTTTTGCTTTTGCCAATCAAGAAGAACTGGTGGGTCGAAGGTGCTAGCATTTTCGACCCGGGGGGAGTATATGTCCAATTCGAATGGGATGAGAGCTTCTCCCCCGAAAATAAGCGAGAAAGGTGTTTGACCCATTGCTGCTGTTGGCGTGCAGTTGAGTCCCCAGATTGCCGCTAGGAGCTCGGCTGCCCATGATGAGCCAATCTTGTCAAGTCGCTTTTTTAAGGTGTTGAGGAAGTTTTTGTTCGATGCCTCAGCTTGGCCGTTCGATTGCGGGTGTCTAACTGATGCAAAGCTCAGGTTGATGCCGTTTTTGGAGCATAGAGTTCGAACGCCTCGGCTGGTGAAGGCGGTTCTGTTGTCGCAGATTAGGGAGAGGGGAATGCCAAACCTGCACACGAGCTACGTCCATATGAAGTTTCTGACGCCCGTGCTCGTTGGTTGTGCCATTGGCTTTGCCTCGACCCATTTTGAAAAATAGTCTGTTGCCAGGAGCACGTGGCGTAGGTTCTTCCCTGACTTCGGGAATGGTCCCAAGAAGTCAAGACCCCACATCGAAAATGGCCAAGAGCTGGTTATGGGGTGTAGTTGACCTGCTGGTTGTCTAGGTATTTTTGAGTAGAATTGACACTGGGGGCACCTTTGGCTGAATTCTTTAGCATCCTTCTGGAGGGATGGCCAGTAATATCCTTGGCGTAGGACTTGTAGGGCGAGGTTTCGCCCTGCGGCATGGGTTCCGCAGTCTCCGGAGTGGATCTGTTCGAGTACGATTCTTGAGTCCACCTCACGGATGCATTTGGCCAGGGGGAGAGAATAGCATCTCCTAAACAGTTGTCCCTGGGAGATGATATATCTGACAGCTTTCACCCGGAGCCTGCGAGCCTTATTCCTGTCGTCTGGGAGCTCGCCCGTCAGGAGGTAATATCGGATGTCATCCATCCAACTTCCGGGTTTGGAGTTGACGTCGAAGATTTGCGGGTCTTTGAAGGCGGGGAACAGGATGTCTAGTGCGTCATCATTTTCTTCCTTGGCGAGCTCGTCTGCCAGCGAATTCATCTCGATGGGGAAGTGAAATAGGGAACCCTGGGCGAAATGCTGGAGGAGAGTTTTGGCGAGTTGGAAATACCTCTTGAGCACTTCATCCTTTGTCTGGTAGGATCACGTTAGCTGGTTCACCATTAATTTGGAGTCACTGTAAACATCGAGTTGTCGTGCTCCGAGTCCCTTGGCAAATTTGAGTCCAGCAATGAGGGCCTCATATTTGGCCTGATTGTTCGTGACGGGGAAGTGTATCTTCCTTGATCTTTGAAGTCGAATTCCCCAGGGACTGGTGAGGACGATGCCGACCCCTTGGACGCGCTCGCCGGAGGCCCCGTCTACGTGGAGGGTCCAAGGCTGTGGCCTCTCTCGGAGTTCGGGTTGTTCAGCTGTTGTGAATTCGGCAATGAAATCGGCGAGCGCCTGGCTCTTTGTGGCTGTTCGTGGGAGGAAGTCGATATCAAACTCAGAGAGCTCTACTGCCCACTTTTGCAACCTTCCGGAGATTTTGGGGGAGTAGAGTATTCTCCGGAGGGGCTGATCCGTCATCACCTTGATGGGGTGAGCTTGAAAGTAGTGGCGTAACCTGCGGGCAGCAGAGATCAGTGCAAAAGAGAGTTTTTCGAGGGGAGGGTACCTCACTTCGGCGTCGTGGAGGATGTGGCTGATGTAGTGGATCGGATGTTGTCGGACGGCCTCTTCTCGAACAAGTACTGCCGACACCGAATTGTCGGTAGTGCTGAGGTAGAGAAAGAGATCTTCGTCTTGGACCGGGGCAGAGAGCAGCAGCGGTGACAGCAGGTATTCTTTCAAGGATTGGAAAGCTTTCGCACAGTCCTCATTCCTTGCCTGGTTTTCTCCTCAAAGAATTTTGAAGAAGGGAAGGCAGTGTTCGCCGGATTTCGAAATGAATCTGCTGAGTGCCGTGACCCTTCCGTTTAATTTTTGTATGACCTGGACCGTTTGGGGTGGCTTCATCTCTTGTATGGCCTGAATTTTCTCAGGATTCGCCTCAATGCCTCTAGTCGACACCATGTGTCCCAGGAATTTACCGTATGACGAACCGAAGATGCTCTTGAGGGGTTTGAGCTTGATGTTATAAGCTCGGCAAGTGTCGAGCGTTTCACGGAGGTCTCCGAGGTGATGCTTCACACACTTGCTTTTAATTAGCATGTCGTCGACATATACTTCTATGTTCCGCCCCCTCTGATTCTTGAACACAGTGTCAATCATGCGCTGATAGGTCGCACCTGCATTCTTCAAACTGAATGGCATCACTTTGTTGCAGAAGGTTCCCTGGTCGGTGATGAACGATGTGTGCTCTTCGTCATCTTCGGCCATTCGGATCTGGTGGTAGCCTGAGAAAGCATCGACGAAACTCATCACTGAATACCCTACCGAAGAATCGACGAGCCTGTCTATTTTCGGCAAGGGGTAGAAATCTTTCGAACAGGCTTTATTTAAGTCCGTAAAGTCCACGCACATCCGCCATTTTCCGGAATTTGTTTTACCACCACCATGGGTGCTGGTCTCTTCTGTGGGCATTTCGACGCACTCGGCGCCTGGTTGCTGAAGCGGGCCTTCGAGAGGCAGAGCTAGAGGAAGGGGTCTCTGCTGTTGAAGGAGGGCTGGTAAGTTAGCGAGGAAAGTGTTCATTGTTTGGGTGAGGGTGGAGACCGTGTTCGTCAGTGTCTGAAGCTGTCGGTCGTCCCTGGTAGGATTGTCCTGGAGTAGGTGTGTCGCTTGTTGTTCTCCAGGTGGTAGAGGAACATTTTGTCGTGAGTGTTCTCCATAGGTGAAGGGATCAGATTTGATCCTGCGAGAGGGGCACCAAATTGTTAAAACAAGAAATAATCAAGATTTTTTACGTGGAAAACCGGCTGGCGGAAAAATCACGGCTCCTTTTCGAGGAGGCTTGAAAGATCACTAGAATAGCTTTTCTCTTTTTGGATACAGTATGCTCAAAGAATTTTTTTTTTGGATCCCTCCTTGAAGGCTGTTTACATGAGATATATATACTCTGGTCTGCTCTGTCCAGTCATTTCAGCCGAATAATTTACAGTTCTAGTGACGGCTCATTTAATGCCTGCAGACTACGATGTGACCTCTGCTGTATGATGTACGAGTGGTATGGCCTGTCGGCGGAAAAGCCTCCTTGTCTCCACAGTAGTACGGTCCCCAACGGTCAGGCAGCCGCCAGTTCAAGTCTCTGGTTTTCGCCTTGAGCTCTTCGGCGTCTGCTGTTCGGGATGATGCGTCTCTTGTTCGTCGTGGAGGGTTTATGACGTTTGATGCAGCGTAAGCTTCTACGTGGACGGTATGGATGGTGTGGCGCGGATCCAGATGTAATAATAAGAGAACTTATTTATATTTACAAATTTGTAACAATTCACTTGAATTAGAGTCAACGCTAGCCCTTGTAGTAGATAGAGAAGAAACGAAAAGTCTAAAGGAGCTAATAGAGAGTCCCTTTCTATAGGAATGTCAGCTTATAAGTATATGTTATTATCCTTTTGACAAATTTTATAAAGTCTGCAGATTAAATTTGGCTAAAGTTTATACACGTGATCCAATGTAAGTTTATGGGTAATAGCATCTGGGTACCTCTAGTTTGATCGTATGTGCAAATAGGTCCCTCGAATATTTAAATGTAGCAAACTGGTCCTCTAGTTTGATGAAATATGCATATAGGTCCTTGGCCGTAAAATACGTTAGAAATAATTTTCTCTCTCCTCCCTCTCTCTCCTGTCGGTTCGAAATAACTTGCTGGATTCCCTCGAAATAACTTTCTTCCTCTCTGCCGGTTCGGGAAACCGCCGCGCGTCGCCCGCTGCCGCTCCGTCGCCCTCCTCGCCTCCACCCCGTCCCCTCCCGGCAGCCCGCCAGCCACCGGCCCACCCGGCACAAGCACTTCGAACGCCCGCCCCGCGCGCCTGCCCTCGAGAGCCGCCCGCCCCCCCGCGCAGCCGCCACCGCCGCGCCGCCCCCGCTCTGCCCGCTCGCCGCTCCGCCGCTCCGCCCGCCTGCCGCGCCGCACTAGCCTGCCCGCGTGCCCTGCACGCCCACCCCCCCCCCCCCCCCGCGAGTGCCAGCCGCACCAGCGCGCGCGCGTGAGGGCGGCAGGCGGCGGGAGCGCGGGCGCAGGCGCTCTGGCGCGCGAGCTCCTGCGCGCGGCGCTGCGTGCCGCGGGCGGCTCGCGGGGGGGGGGGGGTGCGGGGCACGCGGGCAGGCCGGTGCGGCGCAGGCGGCAAGCGGGAGCGGCGAGCGCCGCGAGGCAGGTGCGCGATCGAAGAGCGGGCGGCGTTCGATGCTTTCCGGTGGCCGGTGGCTGGCGGGCTGCCGGGAGGGGACGAGGTGGAGGCGAGGAGGGCGACGGAGCGGCAGCGGGCGACGCGCGGCGGTTTCCCGAACCGACAGAGAGGAAGAAAGTTATTTCGAGGGAATCCAGCAAGTTATTTCGAACCGACAGGAGAGAGAGGGAGGAGAGAGAAAATTATTTCTAATGTCTGTTACGACCAAGGACCTATATGCATATTTCATCAAACTAGAGGACCAATTTGCTACATTTAAATATTCGAAGGACCAATTTGCACATACGATCAAACTAGAGGGACCCAGATGCTATTTACCCTAAGTTTATTTATGTTTGATTATGTAGATTGGATCTTATTATCTAAACAGTATATCTAATAAAATGTCAAATATATGTCAACCATAAGCATTTGATACCCAAATCATACTCATACAACTCTCAATGCTATTAACTTTATGTCGGTAAGTTTTGAGCCAATCCTAACGGTTCCAAATAATGTTCCGGCGGAAGTAGAAGCATTTCAGATTTAAAATGATAGTAATAGCAATATGCTTCAAAAAGCGTGCTTGAATACCAGAAGACCATCACGAGCTTGACGCTGCACCGCCATAATTGCCACAATCTGACGAGAGAAATTCGTGCAAAAAAAGAAGCATTCCACAAGGATGTTTATAAATTACACATTAAGGAATACTTCAAAAGTCAAACCATCTAAGTTTATATTAAATTGGGGAGAGTGGTGGTTTAGTCGCATAAGTTGGTGGAGTGGTTTTCCTCAAAGGAGATTACTGTATCATTTGCCCAACTTGACTACTTAATCCTCTTGAATATTCATTGAGAATTGAAGTCTACATCAAATATAGATAAGCCCTTGCCAATTAATGAGACCTCATTTTCAAGCTAAAGCCAAAGTTGATCCTTCTTAAAAGTATGGTTCTAAATGAATAATGTCAAGGGCAAACAAAGGGTGTGAAACATACAAGATTGTAGACAACTTAAAACTAAGATCTTCAAACTAATTATGAGTCGTGGAAAATACCAAATATAAATGCAAGAGAGGCGACACAATTCTAACCAAATGAGGCCAAAGCCATTTAACCGCTACACTGAGCACATATTCAATATATATTTTTATTTCCAATTTTTATCTAAAACTATTTTTTTCAAACACATCTAAGCAAATACAAAGTGGAAATTGACTTTGAGTTAAAATTATATCATTAATTAATTATTTTTGAGTCGATTTAGATTTTTCTTAAATTTAAAATTATTTTTTAACGTTTTTTGAAAGGTGAACATATTTTTTAAGATGATATTTTTAACGATTTTGAATTTTAGATATTTTTTCCTCGGCCTATTTTCGTAATTATGCATTGCCGCAATTTTAAATACCCTAGCGCACTAATAGATAATAATCGCATAGAATTGTTTTTCCGCATATTTATGCGGGCATCGTCTCCAAATCCACCAAAATTGTTAAAAATTCGTGGGTTATAGCCTTGGCGTTTTGGACAGTCGCATGCACATATTTATGCAGACAGTTCCATAGAAATAAAAGCACGGAAGTTCGTGCGGAGCGGATCGTGGAAATTATGATCTTACGCGAATCTCAAAGCAGTCCTTTCGACGGCCGATCGCAATGGTGATCGCATACACGGATCGCAAAGCAGCTCTGTCTGATTCTGATAGGGAACACGAATCACAAAGCTGGCATATAACAAAAAATTCATTCTAGTTCAATAAAACATTTATTTAAGAAAAAATAAAACACTGAATATTTATTTTTTTAATATCATAGAGTACATATCAATTAAAATTTTTTACATATTATATCCCATATTTTTTTGATGTGTTGGATGTGACTTTAAAACATTTTAATATAATAATAATATTAAAATATTACATGTAGAACAAGATAAAATAAAGTATAATGTATATAAATGTTTCTAAAAATATATTTTAATCCATTTTTATTGATTAAAAAATGATATAATCTGTCAATTAAACTATTAAGAAGCATAGTTAAATATAAAATATGACAGAAAAAAGGTTGATAATGTACAGTGATACTCATGAAGCATAGTTAAATATAATTCTTGTTTTAAAATTATCTTTCAATATTTGATGACACTTATTAAATGTTATTAAATGTAGTATTATTATCAAACTTAACGAGAATTAATTATAATAAGCAAAAGTATGGATCAGCTCAAAATAACTTTTTTAGCACTTTTAAAAATAGGGGAAAATTATTAAAAAAAAAACTTAATCCCATTATTCCCCAGATTTGTAAAAAAAATACACCAAATAGAAAAAAAATGTATACACCAAATGTATAGTCCGAAACAAATAAACATAATCGACAATTTAAAGGGAAAAACACTGTCGTGCACCATTCATGAAAACACTGCCCATCACCAGTATCGGCACCACCAAAAACCGTCACGTTGCACTTCTTATGAAAATGCCGCTCACCCCTTTTGCTCGGCTCTCATCTAAAAGGGATGTTGTCAAAGTCAAAAATACAACTAATCGAAGGTTAGTTTGCCACGACGTTGTTGACATCAAGAAAGAGAAGGGGGACGTGTTGCACATATATTTACTTCCCTATGGTGTATTGGCCTCAAATTTAATAGTTTCATTGACAGAATATTTCTTTTTAACTGTAATTTTCACAAATGTTGACTTGAGATGTGCATAGCATAATATTTTTTCATTTAGAGTGTGCAGAAAATAATATTTAAGTTTCAGATAATTAATACGCAAATAGACAAATTTAATGTGTTGTGCATATAAAAACTAATTCTCTCCAAACACTGTTTCTCATTCTGCAGACTCTGATTTTGGAGAATAGCAACTCACCTTCTCCTCTAAAGCCCTCACTCAGTTTTTGCTCTCCCTAAGCCATATTTGCAAAACATTTGAAGGAGATTTCAAAGAAGGAGATTGTGGTGTTTCTCAAGTGGAAAGAAGCTGAAATTTTTTTGGTTCTATTTTGTTTCCTGCTTCAGAATTTTATATTGCTGCAGTTTTTGATTTCTGGTTTGCTGTGAATCTTGTTTCTTGAGTTATTACTTATTGAGATTCACTAAAACTTTGCTTTTCCTCTTGTTCTTTTTGTTGAAAGCTCATATTAAGTGATTCTTCTTTATTCTCTCTAAAAATTCTGCTCACTGTTTTTACGTTAGTTTTTTCGGAATTATTCAAGTAGACCTTGGCTAATTTGCATGTGCATAGAGTGCCTCATTGTAATATTGATTCTTGAATATGCTTTGTAACTTAAGCTAGCTAGTCTAGCAAAACCTTTCCTTCCTTACTCTATCTCCCTAGTGGAGGTTTGTAGGTTTGCTCAGCTTTGGTTCCTGTAAAAAGCTGTAGGATTGAAGGTTTGCTTGACTTTGGTTCCTTGAAAAAGCCATAGGGTTGTATTGGGTTTGTTCGGCTTTGGTTTCCATAAAAAGCCGGGGTTATAGTGAAATTCTCATTCAAGGTGCGTGGGGAGTGGACTAGGCGGAAGGCCGAACCACTATAAATCTTTTGTGCCTTTTGTGTGATATATTTATGCTGTTTGCTTTTCTCCTTTGTTAAATCCGTTATTTCTGCACTGAGTCCTATTTCTCAAATTGACCTCGCCTTCTGGTGGTACTCTCTGTTCTATTTGTTCTGCAGTCCGATTTGCTAAATCAACCTCTCTGTATTAATTGAATTATCTCTTTTGTCTATTGCCTTAACTTAAAACTTATAAGTTTTATTATTCCCAATTCACCCCCCTCTTGGGAAGCCTTTGGGCCAACAAGTGGTATCAGAGCAGGTCTCTTTAATTGTGTGCTAAGTGTTTACAGGGCTAATCGCCTAGAGTCGATCCATGGCTCTTCCCACTCATATTCCGGATGATGCAATATGTGAGAGGCTTTCGGCAAATCGTCCACCTCTCTTCAAAGGTCAACACTATAATTTCTGGAAGAGAATGATGATGATCTACCTGCAAGGAATGGACATTGAATTATGGGAAGTCACAAGGAAGCCCTTTGTGATTCCCAAAAAGGAAGACAAGGTCACTCCTAAGGAGTTTGCTGATTTAGAGGTTGAAGAAAAGAGATTGACACAACTAAATGCCAAAGCACTCAACCATCTACAATGCGGATTGTCTCCAAGCGAATTCAATCGCATCTGTAATCTTAATACGGCTTATGAGGTATGATCTAAACTAGAACTTACCTATGAAGGTACCAATCAAGTTAAGGAATCAAAAATTAATATGTTAATTCATGATTATGAATTATTTGAAATGCACCCGAATGAATCTATTAAGGATATGTTCACTCGTTTTACCAATATTACTAACGGTCTTATTTCTCTTGGAAAGATATTCACTAATGAGGAACTTGTAAGAAAAGTTTTAAGGTGTCTTCCTAGAGCAACGACTATCGTAGAAGCTCGCGATCTTTCAACTCTAGAACTCGATATGTTGTTAGGGTCACTAACAACATATGAGCTAGAAATGAAAAGAAAAAGAAAAAAGAATGAGAAAGATGAAAGTGCAAAGAAAAAGAAGACTTTAACTCTAAGAGTCTCTTCTCCTACTTCAAGTGTAAGCGACACCAACTCAAGTGAAAATGATAAAGAAAGGCTCAAAGATGAAATCGCCTTAATCTCAAGGCGATTTGATACTCTCATAAAGAAATAGAGACATTTGTTTCGTCGCTCACAAAGAAAGTCTTTCAAAAATAGAGAGAATAAAGAAAATACTTTAAAGGCCAATAAGGATGATGTCATTTGCTACAAATGTAACAAACCTGAACATATAAAGCCAAATTGCCCTCTCCTCAAGCCAAGAAAGTCAAAGAAAAAGAAGGCTCTTGTAGCCACTTGGAGCAACTCAGATGAAAGCTCATCAAGTGATGACAAAGAAGAAGTGACCAATTTATGCTTGATGGCTGACGTTGATGACGATGAGGTTGAATCTACAAACTCGATAAATAAACTACCTCTTATGATGAATTGGAAGAGAACTTAGTTGATCTCATTCATGGTTATGAAAAATTAAAAAATAGGTATTTTCTCTTGAAAAACACACATAGTTCTTATGACTCTCTTTGTATAGAATTAAAAAGGAAAATTAATGATCTTACTTTAAAGAATAATGATCTTAGCATGATTATTTCTAAAGTTTCAAAAGAAAAATGAAATGCTCAAATCTAAGAATATGATGCTTGAATCTAGATGCATGCTTACCGTAAACAATGTTTCATATGTAAGAAATAGAAAGCATGTTAGGAATGACTCCCTAAACTCTTGTCAAACTCATGGGCATATTCCATCTTATGTTATTTGTAATTTTTATCAAAAGCATGGACATGTTGCTTATACTTGCAAAATTAGAAAAGTCATGTTGGCATCCAAAAATTCATCTTATATATGGATTCCAAAAGGCTTATCTCAAGTTGATTATCTTGCTACTACTAATCCAATAGAACCCAAATTTATTTGGGTACCTAAAACCAAAATGTGAGAATTTTTTTAGGTATGTCTCCACACAAGGACCAGTGGAGGCATGTGGCTCTTGGATAGCGGATGTTCTCGTCACATGGTTGGAGATAAATCAAAGTTCATCTCGCTAAAACCAAGAAATGGAGGGCTTGTAACCTTTGGCGATGATACCATGAAACGAATCATCGAAATTGGTAAAGTCGGTAAAGATTTTACAATTTCCATTGATAAGGTCCTTCTTGTTGATAGTCTTACATATAATTTGCTTAGCATATTCCAACTATGTGATAATGATTATGATATTTTATTTGATGCTTCTAAATGTCTTATCAAGCTGAATGATGCTATTATGTTTGTAGGAAATAGGTATAATAATATTTATCAAGTTGATCTTGGTTCTATTACTTGCAATGAAATAAAATGTTTAACATCTCATGTAAATGATTCATGGCTATGACATAGAAGATTAGGACATGCCAGCATGCATACCTTGCATAAAATCTCCAAATTAGATTTAGTTAAAGGTCTACCTAAAATTGCATTTGATAAAGATAGGCTATGTGATGCATGTCAACTAGGAAAACAAACTAGGCTTCATTTAAGTCCAAGTCTGCTATCTCTTCATGCAAACCCTTTGAATTATTGCATATGGATCTATTTGGACCAATTAGGACACTCAGTCTTAGTCGTAAGAAATATTGTCTAGTAATTGTAGATAATTACTCCAGGTTTTTATGGACATAATTCTTGCACATAAGCATGATACTTTTGACTGCTTTAAATCTTTATATATGCGCATCATGAATGAAATTGGTCTTAATGCTTTATCCATCCGTAGTGATCATGGTGACGAGTTTGAGAATGAACGGTTTGAATCCTTTTGCGAAGAACGTGGTATCTCACATAATTTTTCGGCTCCTCGAACACCTCAACAAAATGGAGTTGTGGAGAGGAAAAACCGAACACTTATTGAGATACCACGGTCAATGCTTCATGAGCGTGGACTTCCTAGGTATTTCTGGGCTGAAGCAGTTAATACGGCTTGCTATGTTGTGAACCGTGTTACTGTTCGCTCGGTACTAAAAAAGACCCCTTATGAATTATGGAAAGGTTGAAAACCGAACATTTCTCATCTTCGCGTGTTTGGTTGCAAATGCTTCGTGTTGAATAATGGTAAGGATGATTTAGGTAAATTTGATTCAAAATCCGTTGAAACTATTTTCTTGGGATATTCTTCAACTAGCAAAGCGTATCGTGTTTACAACACGAAATCTATGTTGGTTGAAGAATCCATTCATGTTGATTTTGATGAATCTAATGCCAACTCTCCAAAGAGAGATGATGATCCTATTGAAGGTATAGGTCTTGAGAAGCTAAGCTTGGAAGGCGGAGAAACAAAAACTAAAGAAGAATCTCATCATGATTGTGTTCACACTCATGGAAAGGAAGAAAGTGTAAATGAGTTGAACTTACCATTAGAATGAAGTTCAAAAAGGCTCATCCTCCAGAGTAAATAATTGGTGATCCATCACAAGGAGTACGCACTAGAGCTTCCTTCCAAGATGAGGCAATTCATTCCGCTTTTATCTCTCAAATTGAGCCAAAGTCCTTCAAAGAAGCTGAGAAAGATGAGTTCTGGATTCTTGCCATGCAAGAAGAATTAAAACAATTCTCTAGGAATGATGTTTAAGATCTTGTATCACGTCCCAAGGGTCACTCCATAATTGATACAAAATGGATTTTTTGAAATAAGCTTGATGATTCCGGTATTATTATTCGTAATAAAGCCCGTTTGGTTGCTAAGGGTTTTACTCAAATCGAAGGGATCGATTTTGAGAAAACCTTTGCACTTGTTGCTCGGTTAGAAGCTATTCGCCTTTCGCTTTCATTTGCATGTTATAAAGATTTTCGATTATTTCAAATGGATGTCAAGAGTGCATTTCTTAATGGCTTTATTAACGAAGAAGTTTATGTCGAGCAACCACCCGGTTTTATCGACTTTTTTTCCGGATCATGTATTTAAACTTAAAAAGGCTCTATATGGCTTGAAACAAGTACCTCGTGCTTGGTATGAGAGATTAAGTAAATTTCTTGTGGACAATGATTTTATCAAGGGACAAGTTGATACAACACTGTTTACAAGGAAACATGACAAAAATTTCATTGTTGTACAAATCTATGTGGATGATATTATTTTTGGTGCTACTAATGAATTCTTGTGTGAAGAATTTTCCAAGTGTATATCTAGGGAATTTGAAATGAGCATGATAGGAGAACTTAATTTTTTCTTGTATTGCAAATCAAACTTCCCAATGGCATCTTCATATGTCAAAGCAAATATACAAGAGAGTTTCTCAAAAAGTTTGGCATGGATAAGTCAAAACATATTGGCACTCCAATGAGCTCATCTACAAAGTTAGAAAAGGATGAAAAAGGTAAAAGTGCAGATGAAAAGCTCTATCGAGGTATGAATGGATCATTACTTTATTTAACCGCTAGTAGGCCAGATATCATTTTTAGTGTTTGCATGTGTGCTCGTTTTCAATCGTCTCCTAAAGAATCCCACGTAACTGCAGTTAAGCGGATCTTTAGATATTTAGTCGGCACTCACTCACTTGGTCTTTGGTATCCCAAAGAAAGCACATCAAACTTGATAGGATACTCCGACACTGACTTTGCAGGTTGCAAAGTTGATCGTAAAAGCACATCTGGTACTTGTCAATTTTTTGACAATGCTCTTGTGTCTTGGTCTACTCGTAAGCAAAATTCTATCGCGCTATCGACAGCCGAAGCGGAGTATGTGGCAGCAGGTAGTTGTTGTGCACAACTACTCTGGCTGAAGCATCAATTATTTGATTATGGTATTGATCTAAGTCATATACCTATCAAATGTGATAACACCAGTTCCATATGTTTAACCAAGAACCCAATTCAACACTCACGAACTAAACACATAGAAATTCGACATTATTTCATTCATGATCATGTTGAAAAAGGTGATATCTCCTTGGAGTATGTTCTTACTAGTTTACAACTTGCTGATATCTTTACCATGCCATTGCATGAGGATAGACTTAACTTCATAATTAAAGAAATTGGTATGCTAGATAGCTCAAGTCTATAGAACTCTTGCCGTGATTAGCCATTGCATTGATATTTTTATATTATATTGTAATGCATTTGACTTTCTAAGTTTTCTCACTTACACCAAAATCTCATTATTGCTGGATTTTTTTCTTCATTCCATCTCATTATTGTGTCAACCTTTGATTTTGCTGATCACTTGCTCAAATTGTACTTCATGTCTCTCAGATTTGTCTTTCCAGAGAAATTTGGCCGATTTTAAAAATCGACCTCAGAAGAAATCACCCAGGCCAATTTTGAAAATCCGCCATTTCTCTCGGGAAGTTGATGTCCAAAGGGCCAGCACTACTTGTTTGACCCATTGACTGACTCAACGGGCCAAACCCATCTGGCCAGGTCGACTCGCGCAATTTAAACTTCGGGCCGACTGTTTCTTCTTTGGGTCAATAGGTGAGACCCGTTAACCCGACAGCTCAACCGCATGCGTGAATTGGGACGCGTGCCCACGCAGCGCCTCTTCACACGCGGTTATCATTTCCCATGCTCTCTCTCTCTCACTCTTTCTTACTCTCTTTTCTTTCTCTCTCGACTGTGTCGCTTCCTCTTCCTCTTTTCTTTCTCTCTCGACTGCGTCGCTTCCTCTTCCTCTTTTCTGCTCATCTCTAAACCCTAACCTTTCTCTCTATGGCTCCCTCGAAGAAGAGAGCTGCTCCCTCTTCCATCTCCTCTTCCTCTGAAGCAGACTGGTCCTTAGCGCATGAATCCACAGCCTCAGACTCATTTGCTGACAGTCGCCTTAAGGCGCTTGCCCTAGCGACCGTGGAATCCTCTCCCATCTGCTTCCTTCTGCCTGAGGAGGCTAAAAAACACAAAGGTCCTTCTCCTTCCTCCTCCAAAAAGATGAAGAAAAAGCTGGCTGCCACGGCTTCTTCCAAAAAGGTGAAGGTGGAGATCCCTCCGACCAAAGCTGCAATGAAGAAATCAACACATGCAGAGAAAAAGAAGAAGAAGGCTGAAGGTGACTCACCAGCAAAAAGAACCACCAGGTCAGCCGCAACAAAGACGTCAATGCCTGAACCTGTTCCCACTACAAGTAAAAAGGGAAAGAAATTGCACAGGCAAGGTAAATCTTCTGCTGCACCTGCTTCTGCGCCTCCCTTCACCTCCAACAGGAAACAAAGGCTAAGGCCTAGGTTTGGGAAGACTGTCCTTACTGGAAGAAAGCCCAAACCCTCGGCTCCGTCTTCTGTTGTTGAGATCAGTGAAGAAGAGACTTCTGCTTCATTTCGTCCCTCTCCCTTTTCTAGTTCTGCTCCCTTCTCCTCACCGAAGGTGAAGAGAGGCAAGCAAAAGACTGTCTCTCCCTTACCTTCATCTGACTCTTCACCCTCCTTCTCTGCTGAACCCTCATCCTCTTCATCTGCTCCTCCATCCCCAAAGATAAAGGACAAAAAGAAGAAGGGACTAGTAAAGTCTGCTTCAATTTCTTTTCTTTTGCTAAATGCCAATGCCCGGAGTTATTTTAACATGATTGAAGAAATTCCTATCTTGAATGTAAAGCCCGTCAATTTGAAAAGGGTTGATCCTTTTATCAGAGAAATCATTGAGAGGCAAGGCTGGAATAAATGGCTTGCTTGCAATATCCCTGTCTATCCTCTCATTGTTCAAATTTTCTTTGCCAACATGAAGATCGATTTTGAAAATAGGACTCTGGAAACCTCTGTTCAAGGGAAGTCCATTACCATCACTGGTGATGATCTCACCTCATTCTTTGGTTTCAGCACTCCTACTGATCTTATCACCGTTACTGATCTTATCACTGTTACTGATCTTCAAGTTGAATCCAGTTCTTTTTCTGATATTGAATCAACTCTTGGCTTTGATCATTCCTTCAATCCTCATGGTGTAAAGAGGCATTTAGCTGGCAAAATTAAGAAACTATCTACCTGCAGTGATCATGCCAAAACCCTAGGCAGAATTCTCCAAGAATGTCTGATCCAAATCTGTGGACACAAGAGTGATTGGACTAATATCCATCAATCTGTTGTCTATTATCTGCTAAAGGGTAGGGTTCTTGATACTGTTGGCATCATTTTTCATGAGCTTGATGGCTGCCGCAACATTCTCAGGAAACTTCCTTCTCATAGAAGCCTGCATTATGATAATATCATCTGTTATTACCTAAGCTCCAACTATGGGATTGATCTTTCCTCTGAAATACCTGGAGCTAGATATAATTCTCTCTCTATGGACAGCCTTAAGCTTCGCCAGCCTAAACCCTCTTACTCCTCTCAACCATCTTCTTCCAGATCTGATTCGGCATCTATGTTTACTCTTAGATTTGCCTAATTCATTGTAGATGCCTTTTAGGAGTTGAGTTACCATGTCCAGGAGCAAGATCTTAAAATTCTATCTCTACAGGCTCAGATTGAGAGACTTACGCGTGTAACCTCTCAACTCACTGATTTGGTTTGCCATAATGGAACTACTCTTGAAATCCTTGATCTCAAAATTGATTCTATTATGGGTCATCTGTTTCCCAGCAAGAAATGATATTGGTTGAGGGGGGTTTGTTTAACTCTTTTTGTATTGAACTTAAATTCTGTTTTTCTTCCTTTTGGTCATCTTTTTGATGATGCCAAAGGGGGAGAAAAGTAGTTTGGTATGCTTTTTATGGACAATTTATATTTTCTGCATTCTATAGATGAGTATTTACATGCTATGCTCTCTGCATTATCTCATCAGTTGTGTATAAAATAGTATGTATTATCTCTGTTTTATCTCAAAATAAAATGCATTGATTTAGGGGGAGCATTACTTTCACTTAGTCTATTTGAAATCCCTCTATCTTGCTTTTGTTAACTTTATCTCTTGCTAAGGGGGAGTTACTATACTGAATTATCTTTTTAAAATGCCTTAGCCTTCTAAATTAATTATCATCATCAAAAAGGGGGAGATTGCTGAACTCTTTGATTTTGACGACAACCATTAATTTAGTTGTTATAGACTAATCCTCTTGTTTAGTGTGTTAACAGGTTACATTATCTCATTTGAGGATGTAGTCCAAATTAAAGTACAGAGAAAAACGGGATCTTATTGGAACTTTATTATTTTCTTTTCTAGGACTATTATGTAAGCATGTGCATATTTGCCAAGTTTTTACTCAAGCTTTTTCTTTTGGTTTTCTAGTTAAGAAAACTTTACTTTCTTTCGTATTTGTAGTGTTTGATTGTCTAAGCAAAAATCTCCTCCACCTATTCATGTTAAGTAATTTGAATTGAGAGTGTAACTCACTCAATCTATTGATTTGAGTTTGAAGCTTAACTCAAAACTCAATTCTTATTATATATTAGGTTAAAAGTTGAATTAACTTAACACAATCTCATGCCTATGATAGATGCCTACATGGTCATTAATTGACCCTCTAGTTTGGTATATGGAAACACATTGTCTATTGGTTAATACCCATGTATTTTCCAAAAGGATGCTTAAGCCACATCAATCCAAATCAAGAGCTATCATTCCTTTCCCTTATAACATGGGTTTTGCTTCTCCCATGACAACTTGGCTTGTGTTTTGATTTCCTGCAGGTCTTTGAAAAGCCTGATTGGTTTTGTGTGATGGCCATCATGATAAAATATTAAAACATGCTTTCTTATAATTTTTTATTCTTAATTCACTTAGCTTTGTCTCTTTGTGTTGGCTAAGTGCAACAAGCCTACAAACACAAAGGACAAAAGAGCTGTTTTGCCTCTCTCTCTTTCCAACGGAAATATTTCTGCATTCTTAAGCCCATGCGATTTTTTTTGTAAAAACTAATTCTCTCCAAACACTGTTTCTCATTCTGCACACTCTGATTTTGGAGAATAGCAACTCACCTTCTCCTCTCAAGCCCTCACTCAGTTTTTGCTCTCCCTAAGCCATATTTGCAAAACATTTGAAGGAGATTTCAAAGAAGGAGATTGTGGTGTTTCTCAAATGGAAAGAAGCTGAAATTTTTTGGTTCTATTTTGTTTCCTTGCCTTCAGAATTTTTATTTGCTAGCAGTTTTTGATTTTCTGTTTGCTGTGAATCTTGTTTCTTGAGTTATCTACTTTTGAGATTCACTAAAAACTTTGTTTTTCCTCTTGTTTTCTTTTGTTGAAATAGCTCATTATTATTTAGTTGATTCTTCTTTATTCTCTCATAACAATTCTGTCACTGTTTTTACGTTTAGAGCTTTTTCGGAATCATTCAAAGTAGGACCTTGCCTTAAATTTGCATGTGCATAGAGTGTCTGCATTGTAAATATTGATTCTTGAATATGCTTTGTACTTAAAGCTAGCTAAGTCTAGCAAAACCTTTCCTTCTTACTCTATTCCCCTAGTATGAGGTTGTAGGTTTGCTCAACTTTTGGTCCTGTAAAAGCTGTAGGATTGAAGGTTTACTTGGCTTTGGTTCTTGAAAAAGCTCATAGGGTGTTGTATTGTAGTTTTGTTTCGGCTTGGTTTCCATAAAAAGCCGGGGTTATAGTGAAATTCTTCATTCAAGGTGCGTGGGAGTGGACTAGGCGGAAGGCCGAACCACAATAAATCTCTCTTTTTGTGCCTTTTTGTGCGATATATTTATGCTGTTTGCTTTTCTCCTTTGTTAAATACGTTATTTCTGCACTGAGTTCTATTTCTCAAAATTGATCTTCGCCTTCTGGTACCTCTGTTCTAGTTATGTTCTGCAGTCCGATTTGCTAAATCAACCTCTCTGTATTAATTGAATTATCTCTTTTGTCTATTGCCTTAACTTAAAACTTATAAATTTTATTATTTCCAAATTCACCCCCCTCTTGGGAAGCCTTTGGGCCAACACATAGGAAGCAACAATGGATTGAATTACTGGGTTTTTGACAACACAGGTGGAACGCTTCTTTAAGTATTCCTTTGAAAACTAAGGCAGTTGATTATCAATCGATAGTTCGCCATGAGCCTAGAGGCCTTAAGTACAAAAGGACATCTATTTTTCATTGTAACAGCTTTTCTGACGAGCAGGTTTTTGTTTAACTAACTTAGAGATCAACTTTGTTGATTCAACAATCCCAAAGAAAAAAATTCACAACCAACCTCAATAAACGTTTGAAATTCCAACTATTTAACGTTTGAAACTCTATAAAACAAAGTTACAAAAGCCCTGCAAATAGGATATAGGATGCCTCCTAATTGAAGTAATATGCTGCTATCCGATATAACCAACCACAAAGATTCTGTTTAACAACAATTACTTCTGCGAAGTGTATGGCATTGCCATTTGGACTAAAAGTATGTTGTGATATAGAAACATCTCCACTTGGAGTAAAAAATAAAACATAGAAAGTGCACTGTGAGGTAGATGCATCTTATGTTTGATAGTAAGTAAGATGAACCTGAATTTTGGCTCATTTTCCCCACATAATCACAGTAAATGCCAAGTTAGCTCAAAGCTGGATGGTAAACTGCCCAGGCCTTCAACAAGAGAGGTGGTCTAAAGCAAAATATAAGCAAAAGGTAATTTTTGAACCACATAGTTCAACACAGTGCAAAAAAGACAGTCTCCTAGCCCAAATCCACTATCAAACCCCAAGTTCCGACTCCTAATCACTCAAACATATTTATTGAAAAATAAAACTTATCGCTCAATCTAAAACAAATAAAAAACATAAAATAACTCCAGCTCAAATGAAGCCCGTTTCAAGGTTCTCATCACTTGCAACAACTAGAATATAAACTCCATACAACATCTCACCCAAAAAGGGATAGAATTAAGATTCAGAAAAGGGTTAAAATTGAGAAAACATATATAGCTCAAGACAATTGTCTAGTAAGAACACAATAGAAAAGATAATGCATAGGCAAAAACTGAGAATAGAGCCACCGGAAATAATCAAAACTAGAAACCTGCATACTTGGTCAATTCAACTTGACTGAAAAATGATTTGAGCTGTTTCAATGCAAGTTTAAGTTACTTTTGGACTCAAAAGTTTATTTCGATTCAAGTTCAAGTCAAATTTGATTGCCTACAAAAATGTTTCAAACTGACTAAAAATATTATTTTTTGATGCTAATATAAAAGGGGTAAACATTAACTTAAGCATACAATCATGAAAATCAAACAAAATCATATTGAGTAAAAACATGGAGGAGTCAAGCTAGACTTCCTGAATGGTGATATTGAGAGTGTATCCAACTATCTTATGCGCAACTTGATTGCCTTCTCGTCTTATATGTGAAAAGCAGCACCTTTCAAAAGAAGCAACTTGCAACATCATAAATTGGATACACAGCCCAATGATGGAAAAGTCCAACTTTGTATACAAGCGCTTTGATTACATCTAGCGAATCGCCTTCAATGACAACATTCACGCCATTCAAAATTTTAGCTAAAGCTTGCTTTGCTACTCGACTTTCCGCAACCTTGGTTCAAGAAAGACCATGTTATTGGCAACTAGGCAAGCTATCATCCATCCTAGTGAGTCTTGAGCCGCGGTTCTCTCATTCACATATGTGCTCCTTCGACATCCGAAGTGACATCGAAATTTAGTTTGATACTCTATTTTGGCGGCGGGATCCATCCAACCTAATTTTCACTAGAGCTTGTAGCCTCCGGCTTCCAGCCCGTTTCATATTTTTCAAGAAAGCTCAGCGCAAAGCAATAGATATCTTCCAGCATTTTGCTAGGGCCTCCTATTAAAATGGAGTTCGTTGCCCTCCCAATTGCCTAAATAATGACTAAAAAGAGCTCAAATTTGAATTTCCTTGCATTGAATATGGTTTTCCAAAGCAATTCCCTTGGAGGTAATCACCACGCATGGGTTACTTGCATATGACTAAATATTTTTAGCATACTCATAGTCCCACAGCACAAGTATAGTTGATTCCTCTTCCGAATGGCATAAGAAACATTTAGGCATGTGTTCTGGGATATTTTTTAGATCCGCAAATTACTAAAAATGGGGAGAAAGTCATAGGATACCCTCAAAAGAAACAATTTAATTTTTCTCAGTACAAGCAATTTCCAAAGAGCTGAGATGAGCTAGAGACTGACCTTGGGTGAATGGTTTCATTCCAACCGCAGTGAATCCTGTATTTTTGACCAAGTCTCGGATAAACTTATAGCCACTTGATACCAAGTACCTTCCTAAGGTGTGATATACCTAGATATTGCAATTCGATTCCAGTGTAGCCTCCAACAGTATACTATGAATAGCATTAACATCTTCATAAAGAAAGATTTGCCCAAAAATCATCAAGTTCCATTCTTGTATTTGGCTATTAATGAGGGAGTCCATTTCATTTTTATGAATTTGTGTAAATTATCAACTGTTCTTTATGTGCTTGAATGCTTGGGTGCAGATGCTACTCCTACAATGAGGTCACTAGTTGGAAACCTTAAAGGAGCATTTAATTTCTTTTATAACTTCCTTGGGAAGTAGAAGGGGCACTGATCTCAAGGAAAGAATAGATCAAGTTCAAGTTTGAATAAAAAAATTTGACTTCGAGTTTTTACCAATTCACCAAAACTAGACTCGTTTATCATGCAAGAGATTGAACGGCACACAACATGCACAAAAATTTAGATAAGGGAAATGTAGATGTGCTGCTATATGAAAGTGTTGCAAATTAGAGAAGTTATTCTAGATTTTGCCCAAAAGCCCAAAGTCTCAGGCATGAGAAAAACTAAAGTTAACACTTATTAAACATGCAAAGTTAAAAGATTCTACGTCTTTTGCGCATATCATATAATCCTTTCAAATAGCATAATTTCTTGGTGAGCTAGAGATGTGATTTACAATGAATTACCAGGCTAAGTCAAGCACGCCAGTTAACTTTCTCATTTTCTATGAATAAAACTGACGTGGTTTTTCACGATAGCTATAATTTTACCTCCATGAATATCCCATCCACACCAACTGCAATTGCTGCCCTTGCAATACATGGTATTTGTTCCCGCAGGCCACCACTAGCAACACCACCACCTTCTAGCTGTATAAGAAAAGATACAAGCCAGTTACCCAATCAGTTATAGCATAGATTTAATTAAAATAAAGCGCAACAACAGTCAAGGTATACAATATATGAATGCAAGTTATACAGAAAAAGTTATGTTAATGGATAAAAATTTGTCATTATTCTATTACAAATATGCATCATATGAGATAACTGAATATGTTTGGTCTTAGATGAACAAATAGCATTTTAGATAACACAAGGAATTATACTAAGTTCTCATAACTCATAAATTTTAGACAACATTTTTGGATGAGTCATGCGCCGTGGATGATGACCCAGTAGTTGTAACATTAATAGATGATGCACATGATATCAATAAAAGAGAGATCCATTTCCCAGAAAATACAGCTAAGCAGGTTAATAATGAAGATGATATTGATGACAAGACTAAAACCAACAAAACTCCTTAGTCTTTATTTGGCATTAGGACTAAAACCATCCAAATCCCTCTCAAAAATACTCAAAAAGATATTCTATATTTATTTCACATCATACACAAACTTTAATATTACAAAATCAACTTTATTTTACATTTAACACAAATCTCAAAAAAATCAACTTTATTTCACATCTTACACACATCTCAATAAAATAATTAACTTTATATCACATCAAACACAAATTTTAATATTAAATAATATTATTTTACATCATAATATTAAAATAACTTTATTTCTCTCTGTATCCTAACAATAAAAAATAATATTATTTTACATTATAATGCTGAAATAGGTCTTCAATATTAGTTCATTAGTAGAATTAATTGTGGCACTTAAAACATCAACAATTTGCATTCACTGCATTCAAATAAAATTTTGACTAACAATTACATTGTTTATCACCAAAAAGATTTAATCTAAGTCAAATTCTTCATATTATATCTCCAAATATCATGCATTAATGAAGAACATAACATCTAAATGATAAATTTCACAATATGGATCATGCTTTTAACTGCACCTGAACAACAAAAAATGGTGAAAAGTATTTACCTCTTCCTCTGAGGAGCATATAGTCAAATACAGAAGACTTGGATGTAAGCATAAATAACATTCTCATCCAGTTTAAAAGAAATCAATAATTGGCATTCTCCGTGTTCAATAAAAAAATCTCAACTGATAAATACATTATTTATCTAGCTATCTTCATAAATACTTATTCTTTCAAAGTAAAATGCTGCTCTTAAATATCTTCAAAAAGTTTACCCAAAAAAAAAAATCTTCAACAAGTACAAATAAATAAAAAAGTATACTACATGATGACCAAAATGAGAAATTTTACCAAATGGACCACGTTTCAAATGTTAGAAGGTTTACCTTTTTCCCAGCTGGTTGTTGTAGCGAATGGGTGACATCTGCAACCTTCAACAAGTATATGCCATATTATTAGCATTATTAAGAAAAACATAAACATTTAAACCTTAAACAAATGAAAATGTTGGTGTAATAAGGCAACCATAAATAGGTTAATAAAGCTCAAGACAATAAAATGACCCATTACATTCTGCATAGGATGCTTACCACCAGACAATTAGCTTCCCTCATCCACTCAAAATTCCGTGGATCAACAATTAAATCATCTACAAGCGAAAATGAAATGAGCATAATGAATACATATATATACATATATAAATGTATGCATAATTCATATATACACAGATAAATGGATAGAAAGGCCTATTACGCCACATGAAAATATGAATAATTGTTGCTCACAGTAAAATAGAATTGTAATACTTGAGGCAGACTAAGTGAAACAATTTTTAAGTTGCAATAGTTGGACTGAGATTTTGAATGAAAATTATCCTATAATGGACTCTAATTTTGCAGCCAAACATAAATCAGTAATAATTTGTCAACAGCCACTGGCAACAGTTTGTTTCGGCAACAAAATAACCACCATAAGGTCAACAACACGACTCCAACATCTACGAAGACAATTACAAAGGTTAAGACAAAGCACCGACACCAAAAGCCATGACTTTGGAACATCTACACAAGAACTAAAGTCAAACATCATGGTCAGGCTATCAAGCTCAAGACCCAACAACTCAAGAAAGAAAACCATCCTCAACCTTGACATCACTTTGGGTCAAGAGAAAGGACATCAAGCTCAATGAAAACTCAAAATCCATGTTAACTTGGATCAAGAAAGAACCTATGAGAACCCTCGAGGTCAGATCTTGAGGTCCTAAAGCATGACAACAATTCCAATGAAACGAAAGACACCCGACACCAATTAACTAGTTCAATGCTATATTGAGGGACAACTACTAGAAAAATCCAATGTATTAGGAAAACAACAATACCACAAAGCAAGTAGATGGTGCTCATAGAAAAGGTGAATGGTATGTATGCTACCATTCAAGTGAAGACAGAAGTAAAATCATTTTAGTCCCGTGTCTTCTTCAACTCTTATCTCTCTATTGCCTTCTTACTCAAATGTGATTGTAAATCATATAGAGAACAAAAAAACCCCTTCATTCACAACAATCATCTAGGTTCTTCAGTCAAATTCTAACTCTTATTCTTCCCAGAGTTTTACCTTTGACCTTATCATAGCATGTTTATTTTGACTTATATGGATAACTGACAACTTCCCTGTTTCCATTTTTTTCTTTCCTTTCAAAGCTTATTGCTCCGAATACCTACTTGTTCCCATCCATTAGCAGGGTGGAAAAGCATTTTTTTGCAGCAGTGACTTACACTAAATTGTTTCTTGGACCATCATTTACTATATTTGGACATTGGCACAAAAGACAGTGGACCTACAGCCTCTTTATGTACCTTGATTTCGTTTTGAATGAACATCATTCTATATTTTATGGTTGGGTACATTATTGGGTGAACGCTTCTAGGTGGGGTGTAGAAATGCAGGTCACCTTTGGTCAAGTGCTCGTGCTTATTGTTACAAACCATAGGACCTTTGTTCCTGAAAAGAAGGAAGAAATGCTGGAACAACAAGTTGTCCTCTCCTAGCCTAGTAGTTCCGCAACCTCTATTGTTTCATGAACAGAACACTCAATCAGACAAAAAGCAAATGATACAACAGGTAGATTGGGTAATAATTCCAGTTGTTATTATCAAAACAAGAGATATGAGAGTTGACTTCTTCCTATAATTCAATCGTCTATGAAATAAGAAGTTCTCCACATTTACCCAATCTAATTTTACTGTGTGCAATAATATGCTTACTTTTTCTTGTTATATTTTTTCCCCTTTACCTTAAAGGAAAGCTATGAAGTAAGTTTTATTGATAAGGCGACTATTCACTCATTGTTATTTGAGGTCCACTTTTACATTCACTGTTTTATTCATTAGTTTGACAAAATTCCGCGCAGATAATTTTATAAAAAAATTACATCAAAAATAACATTTACATGTTTGCAAGATAATCTGATCATGATGAATCCTCAAACTTCAAGTAATCTTGCTTGCCTATGAATAGATTATGTAAAATCTAAAGACTTCTAAACTTGCTTGTAATGGCATCTCTTCAAGGCAGAATTAAATATCTGATTTTAATGGTTAATAGACTATGTTACAAGGATACAAAGTTATACAAAGATGAAGGTTTATGCTGACCATTCTTCCATTATGGCTTGTTAAGAAACAGACTAGCTGTTTATTCAAAAATATTATTGAACATTATATTCTATTCTTATATTTATATATAGTTGAATATTGCTTAAAACCTCTTCATTATTTAGTAGTCAGTCCCTCCTGATTAATGCCTGCAGGATTTTAGTCTAATACCCTTGAAGAGCATCATATGAAGCTCAATCAAAAACGCATTCGGAGCCGGCTCTAGAAAAATTCTTTGGCTATCTAGTTTCTCATTGCAGCATTGAGGTGGTTCGTGATAAGCCAGAAGAGTTCAATAACATATGCCATCCATGAGGATTACTACAAAAGTTCAACATTTTGCTGGAAGAATAGAGAGAACATTGCTCTGACTAGTATCTTAACTCAGGAGCTTTTCTCATGATGTTATGCTGAATTACAATATAAATGCTGAACAACTCAACTATGACATGAGGTAGGGAACAGCACTACAGGTTTGTGCATCACTAACTTTCGAAATACGTATTTGCTTTCTCCTCCTTGTCATTTTTACTTGAAAAAAGTATTTTACATGTTCTCTTTATCACCAACATTCTTTCCGTTCGACAATTTAGCTGTGAAAATAACGTTTTGTTAAGGATTGAGCCACACGGGGAATTAAAAATAGACTTTACCACCTTTGACTTTCACCACCCACTTGCTCTAACCGAAGAACGCAATAGCAAATCGTTATGGCATGCTCATCTCGGACTTCCTTTTCTTTGTATTACGCATAGTCACTAAATATGGTTTAACAACATCTATGTCTCGATTATCATCAAAAATCTCTCACCATGAATAAAAGCAAAAAAATCACATGTTATCATTCTCATTGCCTACTACTATTTTAGATCGAATCGAAATCGAGTTAATCTAAATGCGCTGACTAACGAGCCAAAAGTTCAGCTCGGTAATGATTTCGAGCCGATTTTGAGATGGGGTAGGCTCAGCTCGATCCAGCTCGAAATCAGCTCAAATTAAAATACATTTTATATTATAATACATATATATAATATACGTATATAATATGTATGTATGTCATATAATATAAATATATTATAAACCAAGCCGACTCGAGTCGAGCTTACCAAGCTTGAAAAAAAGTTGAGATTCGATTCATTTTCGAGTCGGCTCGAAAATAAATCGAAATTGGCTCAAAGTCGAACCTTCGACTTCGAGTCGATCGATATGTGATCTTTCAAATTTCGAGCCGGTATTGGCTCAGCTCGAAATCGGATCGACAACAGCCCTTCCTGCTCACACAGTTTTTCACATAAAATCTCGACTGTCGACATTAATTATTATTTTTATCTTCACTTCATCTTCTCTGATCAATATTCATTTTTGCGTTACACATCGAGATCAAGAGAGAGAGTACTATTTTTCACATAAAATCTCGACTGTCCACATTAATTGTTTTTTTTATCTTCACTTTATCTTCTCTGATCAATATTCATCTTTGCGTTACACATCGAGATCAAGAGAGAGAGAGAGAGCATCAGTTTCTTTGAGCTTTAGGAAAACAACAGTCTCTAATAGTGTGCTTGAAAGTTGAAGCGTCAGAGGTATTAAACGAGGAATAAATTCATTTGATTAATATTAATATGAGCATGAGAAATTATTAGTGACAAATATATATATATATATATATTAAATATATTCCTAACTTAAATTCACCATGGAGCAAAAGCCCCTCGTAGAAAAAATTATTGCATTTGAGTCTCGCATCACATTAGCATGTAATTTGGCGACCAATGCATGAGCATTGTGCGTGGGATCGAGGATGCGTGAAACCGCACCTTCTAATATTTTTTTCGTCTTTTCGCATAATTTTGATTTTCTTTACTAGCAATTTTCTCCTAATCTTATATGATTTATTTGTGTTTGCATATCTTTATGAAGCAAAAAAAAAACACATACAAAAAAATATTTAGAAAATTATTCACACAAAATATCATTTTTAGTATGAATATTTTTTATATTTTGTATGAGTATCATATTTCTATAATCCAAAAGAACACTTGTATGAAGCGAAATAATATACATACAAAATGATATAATTGCTCATACAAAATGAAAAATTGTACAAAACAAAAAGAAGACGATGCGAAACGTCATTTCTATGCTGTTTTGTGAATGGCATGATTGACAACTCTCTATAGTCTTGTAGAACGTGAGTATTGGGCGCTGAACGGCCAACATGTTGTGATGTTCAAATACGATAATTTTTCCCTTGTCCTACGTCACGGTCAGTTGAATTTTATGTAATTACCACAATTACTATTGTGAAATTTCATTATGGGTGCGTTTGGTTTGTTGTTATCTGGGTGTTATGTTATGTAATATATATGTCATGACATCTACATGTCATCTTTTAATATTAATTCAAATGCCTCCTAACTTACAACTATAAATAACACTGAACTTGAAGTGCTCGAGTTTTGAATCCTGATTCGACTAATGAGTAAATTCTGTACGTTAATAACTAAAAATTGGATCTTTTGAGGCACAACGCAAAAATCACTTTATTTTATGGTAAAAATTTAATGGCTGTCAATGGAAATGATTAAAAATCACATTTTTGATAATCCTAATTAATGTAAATTAGGATATTTATTTATATCCAATTCAGTCAATTCATATGTTAACAAAAAGATATCTCATTTAATTTCCACCCTCAAACTACGCCAACACAAGACTTGGTGAGCATGAGCAGCCAAACTATTACACTAATGGCTGCGTGATTAGTGAATTCATTAAATTTTAATTGAAGTAATTAAGAGAGAATTAATTAATTATTTTTAAAGAAAACAAATTATTTACATACTACATAATTAATTAATTAGCTATTTTAATTAAAATTACTAATTTAATTCTTGCCCTCCATAACCATCTCCATAAAATGATGCTGAAGGTTCATTCTCTAATCTACGTACAATACTAATTTAATTCATATTTGAAGATCTCATTTCGGAGTAAGACGTCAATCATATACGAAATGGACATTACACACTTTCATCTCTGCATGATTATTATTTTGGAGGAGACGACATTGAAGACCGAAAACATTCTGAGTGTTCAAAACTGCTGAGTAGTGTTGACATCGATCGATGATATTTTCGTATGAAATCGAGGATGAAGGGGTTCGACTTAATTTGATATCTTTAGATTATAAAAGATTTATAACATCCTACTTGTAATCAAATAGACATTGATATTCATAACTCTAGACTCTATGATCTTGATTTCTTCTCCAAAACCTTTTAACCACAAATAAAATAAGATAAATTCAATAAAATAAAATATTATATGCATTAATTTGTAGATGATTCAATTCAAAATCTATTTGATTTAAAATTTAAATTTTGGGTCAACATAAATTTGATTCAACTCAAAGCATGAAATTTGAGCAAATTAATGCTGGCTTCTCATGCTTAATTTCCATGATGCTACCATTTGACAAATGAGATTGGGTGGGATAGGCAAAAGTACGCTGAGTCGGTATCTCTTTCTTTCTTTTTTCTAGGGGCTGAGACCGCGTACCTTTCATAAAATGATTGCTTATAATAACTTGGGGAGTGGTGCCCATGTTCATTGATTAGCTTATGATTCACTTAATTCTTTAACCACATGATATCTTCATTATAAGTAAACATTAATTAAGCTCTTAATTAATTTCAAAAGTATTTACGTACATGTCATTCAAAATTTTAAATATTACGCTACTGTTTAAATATATATCATCTTATATTTAAATTTTATAAAGAGAATATTGATATGTAAAGATAATATTCATTTAAAATTTTATGTGACATGTAGATAATAATGTCTTGATTTTATTATATGATCAACCGATGCAATTAAGTTTCCTATCTCATGATAATCAGGACTTATCATCAGCTAACTTGAACTCGATTCAAAATATTATAACTTGATTTGAAATCGACTTAATAACTCAAAACACCTATAAAACCGATTGATTTGACTTTAAATCAATGCTAAAAAAAATAATTGGAAGATTAAGACCTTGAGAATCATGCATACATATGAACACAAATTTGAATTGTTTTGAGTTCAAGTCGATAAGAATTGATCGAAATGAATTTATTTTGAGCCGACTCTAAATTTTATTGGAGTTGACTAAAAATTAATATTTTAAAGAATTTTTTATTTCATAAGCATCTTGAGCTGAAACTTGATGAGCTCTCCTTTCATTATCTTCCACTCAAGCACGTTGATATTATACGCATGCAAAATAATAATTTAATAGAGGAATAGTGGTAACAATTTGTACATATTTTAATACAGTTGAAATAATTTAGAGCGAGTCACCCTGAAATCGAGCCACGGCTTTTTTTTCGAGTCAAAGATTTGAAATTTGGCTCGAACTAAAACATTTGAACAAAAATCTCAATGCCAGCCCTTTGTATTCGAGTATTAACTCATAAATAAATTTTGGGTTAATTTAATTCATACCGAAATAATCTATTTATTAAACAAATCGAGCAAGCACCGACATCTGAACTACTCTTACCATGAATTCATTCACTAATTACAGTCCAATAACATTCGAATGAGTTATTAAGACGACTTTAAAGAATGCTTTTTTTTAATAATCTAAAAAATATATACTTGTTTTACCAGGTGTATATTAGTATCTTATAAAATAATAATAAAAATATAAAAATATGTTTCTTATAGTAATTAATATTAGCAATTACACCAATTAATTTAATAGGCATAAATTCGTGAAATAACATGCATGGCTCTTTCGCTTACCTTCCATTAAGGCAAAGGCCAAGATATAACGTGCACCACAATTTCATATTCGCGCTAATTTTCAATTCCAATTTCAGCCCTTCACCGTAATTATATCAAGGACAAATTATATTTCGATCCCTATATTTCATGTGGCTCTCCATACAAATCCTTCCATTTTGAAATACTAATGATTGGCACGTGCATTGCATGTGCTATTATATTTAACCATTTTGAAATAATTATAACTTGATAAATAATATAATTATATACAATTATCTAGTAACAGAACATTATAAAGAATCATATGAATCAAGACAGTTGTTAAGTAAACAGATTTTAAAAGATTGCATCCTAATAAAGAGAGAAATGATAAGAGTTCAATATTAACTACAATAGCATTATTTGCACTCGTATAAATATCAAAAAAATTATATTTATTTGCAAAAACAATAGTACTTCAAAGAAAAAATTGATTGATAACATTAACATAAATATTTAAACACTATTAAAAAATTATTGCATCTTCACGTTTAAGAGAAGAAAAAATAACCAAAATATTTTAGTTATTGTTGTTGCACTATGTTCATGTAATTCGACAACTTCGAGATGTCAACTTGATAGTGTTGAGTTACATATAAAGTTCAGTTGCTGCATTAAAAATGTTGGGTAATTAACCAATATTGTAATATTAAACCAAAATATATATATAAATCAATATTGCAAGATACTATTGTGTTCATACTATTATTGCAAGATACTATCTATATATAAACCAATATCCAATATATACTATTGTGTTCAAAGGATTTAATATATATATAAACCAAAATTGCAAGATGACAGCACTTATTTAGCCACTTTATGGATAATTTTCAATCAATTTTCAATCTTAAATTAATATCAAACAAGATATCTAAATATATGCTACAATATTTGCTTTAAACGATTCACAAATATATGTATGCTCTCTCATGAGGATATTTATTATTTGTATAAAGTTTAACGAAAACAAAATACCTTCTGAACACAAGCAATTGTAGTCATTGTAGTCTTCAATTTTGGTACTTCATCAAAGCTAACTGGAATGAAAAAAATAAGAGAAAATTAATTTGAAATGCAATTTTTTATTTGTTTATTTGGCAATGAAAAGAACATTTATATTAATATAATTGATACTATTTTGAATATGTAAATACATATCTTTTAATTTTTGGACAATAAAGCAAATATGTATGTATATGCTTTCATGAAATTAAGAATTCATGCCCCAAGAAATTCGAGATATATAAATCTTTTATTTTTGCAACTTGATCGTTCTTTTGACTTTGGAATAAGTTTTGTATATTTTCAACATGAGAATGTTATAAAAATATTATAAGAATATTATATACATTAAGTAAGCAACGATCATGTTGCAAATGCAGGCATTAAAAACAGGCTTTATAAATATAGTTCTCGTAACGATAACAAATAATTTAATATTATAATTTTATTGTAGTAGTGAAATGAAAGCAAATCATATATACACTTTTAGAAGCAAGCCAAATAAAGATTATCATTATATAGTTCATCCATCTACATAGTATTCTTCAATAATACAATCTCATAAAGAGCTTTCAAATGTACCAAAAAGAAAGGTTAAGATATAAAATTAGAAGTTCGTTGAAAAAAAAAGAATAAACATATAAAATTGGAAATTAAGTAAAATATCTTGACAAATTGGTAAGCCAGAGTAAAAAAAAAAAAAAAACATATACTATATACTCTCTTTCTACACCAGAGCCTCAATGAATATTAATGGTACAAGGTAAGTGAAAATTTAAAAGGAAAAGATAAATATTTATTGTTAAGTTAATCAAAAATAAATAAAAAGGATAAGAAATAAACCAAGAATAAGCAACCTCACATTCTCCTTCATCCAATTAAGTAAAAGCATTGACCAATGAAGGATCCAATTCGATAGCTCTATTTGCATCGAAGACAGTCTCTACATATTTATATTTAAGAATTAAATTAATTAATTCCATGCTATACTAAGTAAATAATGAGCTGCGATGGATACAAAAAATTACAAGCTTGCACGTCAAAATCCTAAATTCAGCTGCAAAAAAATCAAGATACTCCAAGGCCACATTGGTTTGAGCTTTTTTTCAACAAAAAAATATTTTATTTCTTAGATTTAATGAGAGAATTTTATTTTAATACTGAAAAGTATGTAAGATGTAAAATAAAGTTAACTATAATATTCGTATTTGTACTGGATGTAAAATAAAGTTAATTTTTACAGTTGAACCAAACGAGGCCTAAACATATTCAAAATACTCAAACATTCCCATTGCAAGCATGCATTAATGAAGCGCAAAAGTGGAAAAAATATTAATATAAAAATTATTCATGATATTATAGTTACGAAGACAATAAAATATATGTTACAATTATCCCTTAATAAATTTTGTGCTCAAAATTTTCTTTAATATGCAAAAAAATGCAAAAATAAAAAGACAACACTTGGCTTCAAATCTAGAAAACATAAATATATTGTGCACAAATGCAAAAATCTAATAGTAAAAGCCAATATAAAAAAGAACCGAATAAATACAAATAAGAATGCAGAGTACATTGAACACCACTATACCTTCTTTTTTCCTAAATAGCACTTCAAATTTCATGAGCAATTTGTCAAGCTCGGCTCCATCTACATGATAATCTACTTGATATATGAAATGCATATTATGAATGCATGCCAATAACACCCTGGAAAAGTTTTAAATACAACGGGTTTACTTAAGTCCAAATAAATGCGTATAAGCATTACCCCAAAGTGCTGTGACTTCAAAGTATGCCCTTCAAATTAACAAACAAAAAAAGTTAAGCAAACTATTGCAAGTTTTTGATCATATATTTGCTAGCACTGAAAGAAACATAACGCATTATTTTACTATATATTGCAGCTAATCAAACCATTTTATGCACACTGAGTTTAGATAATTGTTCAAGCTAGACATGTTGTTGCAATGAACAACATTAATATTAAACTGGGTACGAAGATCTCCCCTAATTGTATGAACTAAGAAAAAGAAATTGAAAATGTAATAATACTGATAAGATTGTTATTATTATGAGCTTAAGATAATGTGTTCATTCACTATCACCCAGAAGAGTTTAACTTTTCCAGGAGAGCTACAAACTGTAAATATGAAATCAATTCTAAATATGACATATGTATAAAATTTACTCTAATACTCAGATATCCTTAAATTATAATTTATACAGCTTAGATAGCAGAATTTAATATAACCTCAAAGAATATTAGTTTATGAGTTGTTATAAGATAATTAAGAGAACATTGCTAGCCTCAAAATTGTAGAATACATGATCAGAAGATGGTATTATTTCGACTATTTAGATCTTCTTTCATCAAAGCCTAAAATCGCTTCTCCTTCAAGATCTTTTAAGCAAAAAAAAGATAATTAAATTATTATTGTATATAAGATATGAAATTTCTACTATAAAAAAAACTAATTGCGGGAAAACAATAGAAAGTCTCCTTACATTCTCCAATCAAGCTAAATTCATCCACAACATGAGCAGTAGAAACAATTTGGAAAAAATTTTAAAAAACACTTAAAAACCAACTATGCTATATCTTTGTACGGCGGAATCGTATGTTATTATCGTTCAATGGACAGTAGACTTTAAAATAAGACTAAAAATAATATAATTGTATTAGTCAGGTCATATAAATGGGACGAAATTATAAGCGTATAATAATATTAAACCTTTCAATTTCATATTTTAAAGCAAATGCATATTAAGGAGCACAAAACCAAAGCCAATTATATTGTGTAAGAATTAATAAAATTCAACAACCTATCTTATTTTAAATTTATTCATACTTTTTTATAATTATCTTATTTCTTTGCGATATATGATGTTAACTCACTGAAATATTTTTTACAATCACTAACCACATTACAATTAATGTACCATCTTTTTTTTCTATTTTGTTACTTTTTTTTATTTTTTTAAACTGCTATTCTATATTTTTTACATAACCATCCCAAGCTAGGAGATTAAAAGGATGTGATATGTTGACACCTAACATAAAATTTGTCACATTTGTATTATATTGAATATGACCACTTAGGAAAACACTACACGAATTACAAGTGATTCTTGAGTTAAAGATGAGTTAAAATAACTGCCATACCTGTCTAGAGGCACTGCAAGTTCTTTGAGTCACCCTTCCAAACTCCTCCTTCCTCAGTTGTTCATTATAATTTTTCAACTTTGTCAAATCTGAAAGAGTATGAAGAATATCAAGTGCAGAAGAGTCTACTTTAGAACCAACTCCAATCATCTCATTATTCATGCAATAGAGAGGATATTAGAGCATAAAAGTATCAACTCAAAATCGAGCTTAGCGCTTCATAATGATCTAAGCAATTTATTATCCTATTTATTTCATCTATTGAAGCTGAATTTGTTTTGGCAGTTTTGCCTGAATAAGCATTATTTTTATCATCCGAAATGACCCCAGTACCAGAAACTTTGACATAAGGTTTACTTGAAGCTACACTATCACCATCTGTTGTTTTAGTAAAAAATCCAAAGTGACTTGAAGAATCATCTACAACTGGCTCTGAGGCATTCTGTTCCTCAGAAGCACTTCCTTCACTGAATTAAAAAGATCATTTGACAGAAAAGAGAGATTTAAGGCTAGCTAGGAAGACCCCACTCCATCCAGATTTGACAAGGCTTCATTTAAATTTATAATACATCAGTTCTAATAACATTATATAGACCAAATATATCAAAAGCCAACCAGTATTTAATCAGCAGCAATTAGTGTCAGAAAATATTGAAAAAGTTGTTAAGACTATTCAGATTACTTTCCAAAAATCAAATAAAAAATATTTATGAATAAAATATGAAACTTGTTAAGTAATTAAATTGCTTAGCAGCTATATAAATAAATCATACTATCACCTATGAATTGAATTTTAACTCCACTCCATACAAATCTTACTTGCAGATAGTAGAAAATTATTTTGGAGATAAAACTATGCCAAAATTTTGGTTTGTTTTAGATGCATGCCCATAATTAGTGTTCTAATAAAATCACTAATAGAAATAGAAACAAAAAATCCTTTGACCTATAAGAGCTCCATGCTGAATTGCTATTTTTATAGGCTAAATTTTTAATTATGTTCTCTGCTGATTTACATATCTGTTGGTTGTCATCTAAGAAGCACGGACACTTCTAAGAAGTAGCCTTGGCGGTGTCGGACACGTGTCGGACACGGACACGCCGCGGACACGGCGGGACACGTGTCCAATTTTTTTAATTTAAAAAAAAATTTAAGACACGGTTGGACACTTCTAGGACACTTCTGGACACTTTTAGGACACTTGCAAGACACTTGGACACGGCTCAATTATTAATTAATTAAATTTTAATAAAAAATAAAATTAATTTTTCCAAAAAATCGGTTCAAATGCTTTGCCCTAGGTTTTCCGCGTGCGCCTCTCTCCGTCGACTCCTGACACTATCGCTCTCTAGTCGCAGCGCCAGCTCTCGCCGTCGCTCGCCGTCGCCGTCGCCTCGCCCGTCGCGGTCTGCATTTTCTTCTTCTCCTTCCTTCTTCTTCTTCTCCTTGTTCTTCTCTGGTTTTCTTCTTCTGCCTCTTCTTCTTCCTTCTTCTTCCGTCTTCTTCTTCTTCTTCCTCTTCTTCTTCTTCTTCTGCCTCTTCTTCTTCCCTCTGCCTCTTCTTCTTCCGTCTTCTTCTTCTTCTTCCGTCTTCTTCTTCTTCTGCCTCTTCTTCTTCCTTCGTCTTCTTTCGTCTTCTTCGTCCGTCTTCTTCTTCTTCTGCGCCTCTTCTTCTCCGTCTTCCTTCTTCATTCTGCCTCTTCTTCTTCCGTCTTCTTTCTTCTTCTGCCTCTTCTTCTTCCTTCGTCTTCTTCTCCCGTCTTCGTCTTCTTCTTTCGCCTTCTTCTTCTGCCTCTTCTTCTTCTTCTTCTTCTGTCTTCGTCTTCTTCTTCTTCCGTCTTCTGCCCTTCTTCTGCTTCCGTCTGCTTCTTCTTTCGTCTTCTTCTTCTTCTTCCGTCTTCTTCTTCTTCTTCTTCCGTCTTCTTCTTCTTCTTCTTCCGTCTTCTTCTTCTGTCTCTTCTTCTTCTTCCGTCTTCGTCTTCTTCTTCTGTCTTCCGTCTTCTTCTTCCGTCTTCTTCTTCTGCTGCTTCTTCCGTTTTCTTCTTCTCCTCCTCTTCTTTTTTGTTTTTTGTTTTTATTCTTATTCTCTGCTTTTTTCCTTTATTCACTGTTTCTGTCTCGTCCTTCTTCTCCTTCACCTTCTTCACTTTCTTCTTCTCTTCTATTTTTTAAATTTTTTTGTCATACCATTATTAATTTAATATATAACTAATTTCTATGAACTTATAGTTATTTTTTTTGTTAATCTATACATAGATGAATTCAGAAATAACATCACAAGAGTCACAATCTTCTTTTGATGACACCACCCCATTATGGAAATATGTTATCAAAATGGATAAGGTTGGAGACAAGGGTGGAGGGAATGTCACATTTCAATGTATTTTCTGCAACATGCAATTTAAAAGAACTTATTATCGGGTCAAAGCACATTTACTTAAATTATCTGGACATGGAATTAGAATGTGTGCTAAAGTGACTCCGCAAATATTAACAGAGTTGCAGAAGGTAGTTTCTGATGCTGAAGAGAGACATAGAAGCAATCACCCTAAAAGGATTTATCTTCCATCTTCAATTACTTCAAGGGAGCAAATCAGAACGACTCCTGGATTTAGTGTGCATTCTAGTACGCTCAGAGTAGAGGGTGTTGAATCAAAGAAAATGAAAACTACAGAAAGTTCAAGCTCTATTATGAAAGCTTTTAATATGCAAGTTAGAGACATATTAGATGATCTCACTGCAAGATTCTTCTATTCGACTGGGCTTCTATTCCATGTTGCAAGAAATTCATATTTTATTGAATTGATTTCTTTTGCAGCACAAAATAACTGTGCTGGATAAGTTCCCCCTGGATATAATAGCTTGAGAACAACATGCTTGCAGAAAGAGAAAGCACATATTGAGAGATTACTGCGTCCTTTGAGAGATACATGGAATGTTAAAGGGGTTAGTATTGTTTCTGATGGATGGACTGATGCTCAGCGAAGACCTTTAATAAACTTTATGGCTGCTTCGGAGAGTGGTCCTATTTTTCTCAAAGCAGTCAATTGTGAAGGTGAGTATAAAGATAAATTCTTCATTGCAGCTCTTATGAAAGAAGTTATTTAAGAGGTAGGGCCAGATAAGGTGGTACAAATTATTACTAATAATGCACCTGTTTGTAGAGCTGCTGGTATGCTTATTCAATCACAATTTTATCACATATTTTGGACTCCATGTGTAGTCCATACATTAAATCTTGCATTGAAAAATATATGCGCAGTAAAAAATACTGAAGGAAATGAAGTAGCGTATGAGGAGTGCAAGTAGATTACCGAAATTTCTGCAGATGTTACTTTTATTAGAAACTTCATTATGAATCATTCGATGAGGCTTGCAATGTTTAATGAGCATGTGAAGTTAAAATTACTATCCATTGCAGATACTCGTTTTGCTTCCATAGTGGTGATGCTTCGAAGATTTAGGCAAGTCAAACAAGGCCTACAATCATTAGTAATAAGTGATAAATGGTCTCTTTATCGTGAAGATGATGTTGAAAAAGCAAAGTTTATTAAAGAGAAGATCATTGATGATATTTGGTGGGATCAAGTGGACTATATTATTTCTTTCACAAAGCCTATTTATGACATGCTTAGAGTTGCTGACACTGATCGCCCATGTTTACATTTGGTTTATGATATGTGGGACACAATGATAGAAAAAATTAAAAATGTGATATATAGACATGAAGGAAAGAGAGAAGATGAAAATTCCACATTTTATAATATTGTGCATGTCACTCTTGTTGATCGATGGAACAAAAGCAACACACCTCTACATTGCCTAGCACATACCTTAAATCCAATGTTTTATAGTAATGAATGGCTCCAAGAATCTCCTGGAAGAGTTTCGCCTAATATGGATGAAGAAATTCAACAAGGATTCAATCCTTAAAATGTTTATTTCCAAATAATGCAGAAATACAAATTGTGGCAGTAGAGTTTGGAAAATTTTTCTCAATGCAGGGCATTCTTGGAGATGCAGATTGTTTAAGCCATCGAGCCACCATGGATCCTCTTTCTTGGTGGATGACATACGGGGCTAGCACTCCTTATCTTCAACAGTTAGCCATTCGACTATTAAGTCAACCTTGTTCCTCTTCTTGTTGTGAAAGGAATTGGAGCACATACTCTTTCATACATTCTATGAGGAGAAACAAAATTCACCCACAACGAGCTGAGGATTTAGTGTATGTGCATACCAATCTTCGACTCCTGTCTAGAAGAACACCACAATATCAGCAAGGGGAGACAAAAATGTGGGATGTAGGAGGTGATTCATTTGCTTCTGTTGAAGATACAGGTATGTTGGAGGTTGCCCAATTGTCCCTTGATGAACCTGAGCTTGAGATGGTTCTTTTCAATGATGGAAATGATGCTGAAAATCAAGAGGCAAGCACTAGTGGTTTTTGATCTCATAGTACATAGGAGTACAAGTAAGTTGATATCAACTTTCATGAATACTTATTGCTTACAACTTACATGTATTTTCTTAGAAATTTAATACTTATTACTTTTGATGTTAATTGCTAGGTCTTTCATATTATTTGGTGAAGTAGTCCGCTGCATAAATATCTAATTATATAGCTACATTTTGGCATAGGTATGTCGAAACTCTTCTGAATGAATGTTATAATTTTTATATTTGATTAGTCCTGTTAAATGCATTTAACTTTTTTATAATTTTGCTATCACATATATTTGATCAATTTATAGTTTCTTTTATTTTTATTAAAATTCTAGAAAATAAATAAATTTATTTATTTTACGTGTCCTAGAAGTGTCGTGTCTTATTTTTTTTAAAATTGACGTATCCCCGTGTCCGTGTCGTGTCGTGTCCCGTGTCTGTGTCGTGTCCGTGCTTCTTAGGTTGCCATAATAAAATATCTTTTAATTTATGGCTTGTGCAGTTGAAAATTTAGATATAAGAATTCAATAGAAAGGAATAAATACTTGAAATGGCATTAGCAAGAGGTATTTATTTAATCTGATCAGATAAAATATAAATACTGAAGATTAAAAATATAAATAGAACAATTCATTTTAAACTACTAATGGGATAAGTTATACTTTGAATATTATTTCTTACACATAAATACTGTGAAACTACTTTATTCAACATTCAGGCAAGTAATATAATTAAGAAATCTTGATCTATAAATCTCAATCCTAATAAACTCAAATAATAAATAAACTTGTTCGGCCACAGAACAGAAAATTACCTGCCATAATAGAGCAAGTTGGAAGTAAGTGCTAGTGCTACTTAATCCTCTCTGCCAATCTCAGCTGAGAAATGTAGGAGCCATGAGTTAGCTGAAAGCCTGTAAAAGAACAAATAATAAAATGTAAGATCCAAAAAAAAAAAGAACTCTTGATATCATTCATCAGAATGACTTGTAGCCTACATCTCCATCTCTTGGTCATGCACTACTTAATTTGTGATTTTTTTTTTTCATTATTCCTAATTTAACTTATTTTTTTCCTAGGATATAATTTTTTTGTCAAACAATTAAAGAAGTAAAGTAGGTTAAATTGGGAACATGCCGATTAAATTGAGCACTTGCCAACAGATTCTAAGGAAGCTCTTGAAAACTCAACATGAGCCTTCTGAAAACCAAAATTATTAAGAGTCGGAGTAATCCATTCTATTGGGTTCTATTTGGTAGACAACAATATATATCTGCCTTGGTATGAAGCTTTTTTTAGCAGTGAAAGATTTAGCAGCAAAGTTAATGTTTCAATAGTTGAAAACTTCTCTTATGGAGTTGTGTACTCATCAGACTAACATTATGTCTTCGCTTGACAATGATTTCATTCTTGCTAGACTCTCTAATCGCTAAATTAAGCAAGCAAGTCTAGATGTACTTAAAGTAAATCAACATTGTAAAATTTGCTACAGCACAAAATGTCCGAATCCTTGCTAAGCTTAGCACTGAATGGGAAATGAGCCACGAAGTAAAAAACACTAACAAGAAATAGCATAAAAACTTATTTACTTACAAGTTCTGACTTAGTTAAACAAAAATATTATAAGAGATGAATTATGAAGGCACTTACCTCTTTTCTTTTTATAAGATTTTTGAAGCACCAATAGCTTTCTTATACAAAGTTAGCATCTCTGCATCATTTGCAGAAAAATTTACTCTATTCCATTGGGTACCATTTCGTGGATAATAATGTCTAGTTGGCAGTGGAAGCCTTATTTTTGAATTTTTCTAACTTCAGAGCAGAAACCCCAGATATTGTGTTATTTTTTGTAATTCTAAGTCTACTTTAACATGTAAAATGAGTTTCAAATGAAAACACATCTCCTGGAGATGAGACCACATAAATTAATGATTATTATTAATTATCAATATGATCTTCATAATATTGTGCACATGAACTGAAAAAAAGAGCTTCATCCACAATGTTACTATTGGAAATCGCTTCTATCACTACCAGCGCATCATCAGACTTGCACTTTGACTTCAACTCAGAAATGGCCTGATGATGCTCGACTCGCTAATTCCAATAAGAAAGTGATAAGCATGCCAATAATAAAAATCAGTGAATCAAATGACACAAGAAAGCATTAAATTTGGCTCATAATATTGAGTAATATATCTTTCTTAAAATTAATAAGCTGTGCGTACAAAGCACTGAAATAGGTACATGATGACAAAGAATGCCCAAATTAACTCTATTTATAATTTTTGTTTGAAAGGCAACTCCATTTATAATTAATGCAAAAGAATTCAGCAACCCTAACAATCGCTTAGTTCTAAAGCAGTTGAATTTTGGTATATTCATGCATTTAATTCTACCCATCTGCTTAGTATAACTATTTGGGGAACTATATTAAATAGGTTTAGGGAATGCTAGCACGCTCCCAAAACCGGTGTTCCAGGTAGTTCGGGAAGATGAAATTGAGGGATGAGATCTTTGAACTCCTTAAACTGGTGGTCCAGTTGGTAGAGAGAACAAAGCGAGAGGACAACCTACCGAGAAATTTCCGGCAAAGCGGTTGCTTCTGAAGTCGAGCTCGTGGAGAATCTTGAAGCGGCGGAAGGTGCGGGGACGACGCGAACCGGAGGCCGAGGTAGCGGATGGAAGGAACGGAGAGGACGACCTACCGGAAAATTTCCGGCAAAGCTGTTCCCGTTGAGGTCGAGCTCTGGGCGGCGGAAGATGGGTGGCGACAACGCAGAACTGGTTAGAGTTGAGATGGAGGATAGCGAGGTCAGAGAAAAAATGATCGCGTTTGCCCTATCATTTATTCCATCTTTGGTTCCGCTTGTCGAGCTCCCCATTTCCGTTTCCGCCGGTCGAGATCCCATCTCCGTTTCCGCCGGTTTCGCTGTATCGCCTCGTCGGCCATTCGTCTCCCTCCTTTCATAATCTTCCACTCAATTAAATTGATATTATACCTATGCATAATAATAATTTAGGATTTTTACATAGTGAATATAAAATTTACACAAAATTACGCATTTTACTATTAATTTATAAATATTATTACTATCACACCATATTCATTTAAATTTTACGCATTTCACATATTTCACACCATATTGTTTGATGGTGAACTTCACATTTTTAAATTGGCATTGATCTTAACTATATTATTAATATATTAATTAAATACTATAAATAAATTAATTTATATAAATAATAATTTAAATATTTAAGAATTTATGTATTTTACTTTATTTATGGTAATAATTTGTATATATTTTAATAAATTTGAATTAATTAAGAAGTGTCACCTGAAATCGACTCGCGGCTTTTTTTCCGAGTCAGATTTGAAATTAATTTTACCACGATTTGCAATTAATTTTTCACGGCTCGAACTAAAAAATTTGAACCAAAATCTCAGTGCCAGCCCTTCGTATTCGAGTATTAATTCATAGATAAATTTTGGGTTAATTTAATTCATACCAAAATAATCTTTTTATTAAACAAATTGAGCAGGTACCGACACCTAAATTACTTTTACCACGATTCGTTCACTAATTACGGTCCAATAAAATTCGAATGAGTTATTAAGATGACTTTAAAGAGTGCAAATTATTTTTTAATAATCCTAAAAAAATACTTGTTTTACCAGGTGTCAGTTTGATATTAGTATCTTATAAAATGGAAATAAAAATATAAAAATATGCTTTTTATAGTACTTAATCAAATATGATATCAGTAATTACGCTAATTAATTTAATAGGCATAAATTCGTGAAATAACATGCATGGCTCTTTTGCTTACCTTCCATTAAGGCAAAGGCCAAGATATAACGTGCACCAATATTCCATATTCGCACTAATTTTCAATTCCAATTTCAGCTCTTCACATGAAATTCGATTTAATTATATCAAGGACAAATTATATTTCAATCCCTATATTTCATGTGGCTCTCCATACAAATCCTTTCATTTTAAAATATTATGCAAATATTTTTTCTTGACTTTGAAGCAGAAACTTAAGCGTGCATATATATATATATACAAAATATATACTATTTCTTCTTTTATTTTTTTAAAGGTAAAATTAGCACTTATTTTCATCATTTTTTTATGTCTTTAATTAGTGGACATAAAAGATGAGGATGTCTTCTATTTTGTATGTATAATAAAAAAATACATATAATTTAGAGACAACTGTCACGGAGTTGATGGAGTTACTGCATGTATGAAATAATTGGAGGACATGAACCAGCATGGAAATGCTCATAAACATCCAGGACTCGGATGTAATTTACCCTTTCATCAACTGTCGTTCTATATAAGTAGACGACCATGAGAATCATTTCCTTCATCAATCTCAGCCGCCGGAAAATGAATCAAACGATCTCCCTTCTCCTCTGCATCCTTCTCAGCCTCTTCTCCTTCTCCGCCGATGCAATGGCGGGCTACAACATCGTGGACTTCGGCGCCAAGCTCGACGGACGGACCGACTCGTCGGCGGCGCTGCAGGCGGCGTGGAGAAAGGCCTGCAGCGCGACAATGTCGGCGACGGTGGTGGTCCCCAAGGGACGGTTCTTCGTCAGCCGCGCCCTGCTCCAGGGCCCCTGCAACAATAACAACCTGCGGGTCGTCATCCACGGCACCATCACCGCCGACAGCGGCTTCTCCTCCGCCTCCGAGTGGATCACCTTCAAGTACGTCCAGGGCCTCTCCGTTCACGGCGGCACCTTCGACGCCCGCGGGCAGGCCCTCTGGGCCTGCAAGGCTGCCCGCCGGAGCTGCCCCTCTGGCTCCACCGTATGTTCACTATCAGCTCTCTCTGCTTTCATCTGTCAATGGGCCAAAACAGAGCATTAATGCGGCTGTTACTTAAGTTGAATTAATTGCTATTATTTCAGGCCGTGACGATCAGCGGGTCGAAGGACGTGCTGGTCATCGGGACGAAGGTGATGAACAGCGAGAACTTTCAGATGGCGGTGATCTTCAGCCAGGGGGTGACGATGCAGGGGCTCACCATCACCGCGCCGGCCAACAGCCCCAACACCGACGGCGTCCACGTCCACATGTCCACCGGCGTGACCATCACCGGCTCCGCCATGCGCACCGGCGACGACTGCATCTCCCTCGGCCCTGGAGTCACCGACGCCTGGATCTACAACATCCGCTGCGGGCCGGGCCACGGCGTCTCCATCGGCAGCCTCGGCGGGTCACCGGGAGAGCCCGGCGTGGAAAACGTGACGGTGAGCTCGGTGGTGTTCACCGGAACGCAGAATGGGTTCAGAGTGAAGACGTGGGCGAATCCCTACGGCGGCTTCGTGAAGGACATCCTCTTCCAGCACGCCACCATGATCGATGTTCAGAACCCCATCGTCATCGACCAGAATTACTGCCCGAAAAACAACTGTCCCAACAATGTAGGAGACATTCATATTCGGATCAAAAATATGTTATAATTATAACTGTCACAAAAATTAACATAATATTATATGTCTGCGTGCAGAACTCGGGGATTAAGATCAGTGGGGTGAAGTTCAGCGATGTGGAGGGGACGTCGACGACGGAGGTGGCGGTGAAGCTGGACTGCAGCCAGAGCAACCCGTGCCAGGGGATCGAGCTCGACAACATAAAACTGAGGTACAGCGGTGAGAATATGCAAGCGGAGGCGCAGGCCTTTTGCCGGAACGTTCAAGGGAGAAGCACAGGCTACATGATTCCTCCGAGCTGCCTCTGAGAATCGCGTCTCTTCGTCTGTTGGTTTGAATTCTGACGGTCGGCTGTCTCCGGTTAGCTGCATCGTGCCCTGCTTTAATGGGCCGGCTAGTTCCTGCGAGACAAATTGGGCCAAGCCCATTTGTATTTTACTATGAATTAATTTGGTCAAGAAGAATTATCAAAAAAAAAAAAGGTCAAGAAGAAGACCAATAACAATGGGGAAGCTAGAGAAATTTTTCCTCATTCTGTTAAACAGTTGCTAACTTATTATATAATTTATAATATGATGCAGAATTAAAGGTTATTGGTTGATCTTTATATGTTAATAGTGCTAGCACAAAATTTCTATGAGGGCAAGTCCGTGATGTGATCAACCAATCAATAGTTGAACAAAAAGTTTAGGGCTCACCCAAGTATTTCTATGAGATGACTCAATTTTGTGAATGTTTCATCACAAGACATCCCAGGCGTGTATCACAAGAGTGCCTTGTGAGTCCACTTAAGCTACGTTGGGCCCCATTTTAGTAGACAATGTTGCATCACACATTTCTTTTTTGTCTAAATCATGCACGATGACAAAGACCTCACCTAACATTGGGAAAAGTGCAATCTTCACAATACTGAACAGTGACGTAATGATCCTTACCGTGCTAGCATCTTGGAGGCTTACAAGTGTCAATGTTATTTATTCGAATGAAAGCATGAGTAGCGTTGAAATGATTAATAGGACTAGAACTATGAACCATCAATAGCCTTAAGTAATTCTGACATGAGTTGTATATTAAGTCTGTTGCATCTTTGTAAAGTGCCTCATATCTTTTAAAGACTAGAGAAGATTTGCTAGAAGCATGGTAAAAGCTTGAGAGATCATCACTCAGTCTATAGAGTTGAATGCTAAGACAGAGGAAGCAAGTAATAGATATCTCACTTTGCTTTCCTAAACAATATTGTCAACGGACCCAGCAAAGATTCTCTGAAGAGACATATTGCAGTAAATAATGAAACCCATAAACTATGCTAAGCTCTACCTCAGATAAGATAATAAATGACAAAAGACAAAGCCAAAAAAAGAGGTTAAGAATAGAAAAATAAAAGGATCTCCCGTATAGTGCAAGATTCTCAAAACGAGCTGGAAGGAAAATGGAAAACTAAAGAAGAGACCAATGATAAGATTATTGTTGAAGAGGGTTGAAGTGGTGGGCCTGATGGCTTAAGGTAGTGTATCACTAATCAAATGATGGAGTATTTACCATATATAACCCTTTAGGGCCTATAAGGTCCAAGCGCCTATAAGGTCCAAGCGCCAAATTCTCAAACCCATGAAAACTACAATAGTAACAACTACTTTATTGATCATGAAGATTATAGCTACAATATCTAAGAATGCAAGGCATACTGAAATTTAAGAGCGCCTTATCGATGAAAGACACTTGCACAGCTTTAAAAAAAACTTGAATTCTTGAAGGGAAAGAGAAACAAAGAGGAAAAATGATGTTGGTCTCAATAAAAGGACAATTAGGAGACCAACTCACAAGCAATATCGCCTAACCAGTAAAGAGAAGAAGAGGCAAGAGACAACTAAGTTCCATCATGAAACCACCTAAAAATCAACAATGTCATCCACACTATTTATGTTGCAGATTCATAAGCCAAGTACTATATATGTAGCTTTGACAAACAAGAATGTGACACTAATGGGAAAAGTCACGATGTTCCCTAGGATCTTAGTATAATATGCCAACAATTATAATACTATCATCGATTGTCACTACCACAATTAAGAACTCATATGCCATAAGGATATTAGTTGTGATTGTTAGAACCTTCTCTAACACCCTTTGCCGAACTACCACAATTAGGAACTCATATGCCATAAGGATATTAGTTGTGATTGTTAGAACCTTCTCTAACACCCTTTGCCGAACAGCTGCTCAACAACAGCCCCTTGCCGAACAGCTGCTCAACAGCAACCCATTGTCGAACAACTGCTCAACAGCAACCCATTGTCGAACTGCAGCTCAAAGAAATATCACAAAATCGTACCCTTCGTACTACTATGTCAACTCAGCATTTAAGATAGCATGGGAGCCCACTCCCTAATCATCCTTTGTAGGTGTAGGTGTCAGATGTGGTAGACTAAATCTACTATATTTTCTCCTCTCCAAGCTATAAATAAGGGGGAATTGCTCTCTCTAAGGAGGCTTCCTTCCTCTTTCTCTCTCTCAGGCTGAGCTGCCCCTCTCTCTATCTCTCTTGTACTCACTCGGTCTCCATTTAGAGATCAAGCTTTGTAAGAGGAGATTCGATTAGTAGATTCAAATCGCCTGGATGGCATCGTGGTTTTTCCCCTGGACACTCGGGTTTCCACGTAAAAATTGCCGTCTCATTTCTCTCTGTTGTAGTGCATTTTTTGCATCAACAGTGCTAATACATAGCTTGATTGATGTCATAGCTTGATTGACGTTATCTTCTCTCTAGTTTAAACGGAACTAAGAACGGCACAATGTCATTGAAGAGTTGTCGGACCAAATGCCTACTAAACATTCAAAATATTCAAGAAAATGACGTGAGATTTAATATTAGGTGTGCCTATAGTTAGCACAAGCTTGGTAACTAGCTCAATAATAGAATATTTTTCAATTCCTCATCAAGACCTAACTTGTTAAGATAGATAACGAGGAATAACTTATATTTTCTATTTGTTTTCTTCATCTTTTGAAAGTTTTAGGAAGATAATCTTTGCTTGTATCTCTGAACTTGACTTTACATTAGCACTTGTCACTTGCTGTATATCTTTGAGAAGCTCTATATGGTTCATAGTTAGTAGCAGTAGCATCTCCCCGTGGATTGTCATTTTTTTAATTTCTCTTTTCATCATTCTCTTTAAATATAGAGAAGTTGGATGACTCCAAGTGAGCACTATGTTGTCGGCATGTCTCTTTTGTTGAGTGTGCAATCATGCTTACACTAGTACAATATATGCATTTTACGGCACATTTATAAAAACGGTTAACAAGAGAAACCGCTGCAAAACTTTCCGACAAAACATTATACGGCGGTTGACAATGTGAACCGCCATAGATATATTTTAGACGGCAGTTAACTGAAGAAACCGCCGTCTAAAGTTAGTACTTTAGAGAGCGATTGGAAGTGTCAACCGCCATGTATACCTCGGGTCGACCTCAGGTCAACCTCCCTATTGAGGTCGCCTCCAGGTTGACCTGAAAAAATCCCCCAAGATGACCAAAATTTCTATTGAGGGTCGCTGCTGAAGATCGACCTTGAAAATCCCCCGTAGATACACTTTAGACGGCGGTTGACTCAGCCAACTGTCGTCTAAAGTACTAGTGTTAGACAGCGGTTGGCTGAGTCAACCGCTGTCTATACTTTACACGGCGGTTGAGGCAGCCAACCGCCGTCTAAAGTTATTTATATAATCGATTACTGATCACTAGCTTGCAATTCAATTTGCTCATTTGTTTCAAATGAAAAATCCTAGATCTCTCTAAGCTTGCATTTTTTAACGTCGCGACGCGAGGGTGCTCGTCGCCGGTAGACTTCACTTAGCCGGATCAAGTTGCGCGCGTCGATCTCCTCTTCCATCTTCCTTTTCTTTGGCTGCCATTCTCCCCATACCTTCGTCGACGCCGGATGTACCACGCTGACGCCGGATCTAGCTCCATTCGCGACCCTACTCCCTCGCCGACGCCGGAGATCTAGCCACATTCGCGGCCCTACACCCTCATCAACGCCGGCTCTAGCCTCATTCATGGCCCTACACCCTCGCCAATGCCGGCCGACGTCGGATCTAGCATCATCGCAGCTCTACACCCTCGTCGACGCCGGATCTAACTGCATTCGCGGACTTACTCCCTCGCCGATGGCGCCCGATGCTGGATCTAGCCGTATTCGCGGCCCTACTCCCTCGCCGACGCCGGCCGACGCCGGATCTAGCTGCATTCGCGGCCCTACACCCCGCCGACGTCGGATATAGCAAACTTCACCTTCTTCCACCACTTTCTTCTTCTTCTTCTTCATTTTTGTTTTTTGACGAAATATTTAGATTCAAAAATTTATTTCTTAAGGTAAATCTATTTCTTTATTTTATTATTATTTTCTTATTATTTTTTTAGGTTGATTGCAAAGTATTGAGATTTAGAAATTTCAACTATCGTTTCTGCTTAATTTCACATAAGGTAAATAATAATTATTCAATTTTTTTTCAGTTTATTTATATGTTAATTCTGATATATAAGTAGAATTTTTTCAGTATCTATGCTGAATTAATTAACACACATTAATTATATTATGCTTTACCATATAGGTAGTTATATATGGATCGATCTTGGATTAAAATGGATAGACGATCATTTGAATAAGATAATAGAATAAATTCCTTTATAGATTTCGCACTGAAAAATGAATGTTTAGTTAATGGCAGAATAAGATGTCCGTGCTTGAAATGTGGAAATATGAAATTATTTGAAGCCAATATTGTGAAAGATCATTTATTTTTTCATGGATTTGATGAAAATTATGAAAGATGGATTTGATCTGTAAGAAATAAAATGAATAATACTGAAAAAAGTACATTATCTACATGTATATATGCTAATGTTAACATTGAAAATATAGTGGAGAAAGGTAGAATGGAAGATCTAGTTTGGGATATTGAAAATAATTTATCAGGAGCTTCAAAACAGTTTGAAGAGTTACTTTAAGAGGCTAAGAGTCCATTATATCCTAACTGTAAAAATTTTACTAAACTTTTCACACTAATGCATTTGTTTAACTTAAAGGCAGCAAATAGTTTAAGCAACAAGTGCTTTACAGAGTTGTTTATTCTTATAACAGATATGTTACCAGCTCCCAATCAACTTCTGAATTCAACTTACGAAGCAAAGAAAATGCTTCATAAGTTAGGAATGCATTATGAGAAGATCAATGCATGCCCTAATTATTGTATTTTATATCGAAATGAGTATAGTGAATTAGAATAATGTCCAGAATGTGGGAAATCAAAGTGGAAGCTGTGTGCAGATGGCATTAAAGAAAAATATGGTATTCCAGAAAAAGTTTTGTGGTATTTACCCCCGGTACTGCGCTTTGTAAGACTATTTCAAAATAAAGAATATGTTAAAAATTTTACTTGGCATGCTGGTGGTGAAGGACGTATATTTGATAGAATGATGCGACATTCTGCTAATTCATCACAATGGAAATCTTTTGATATTAGATTTCCAAATTTTGCTGAAGATCCGAGGAATTTAAGACTTGGGCTATGCACTGATGGCTTTAATCCGCACAGTGTTCAAAGTAGTCAGCACAATTGTTGGCCTGTTTTCTTAGTTATTTATAATTTACCTCCTAATTTATGTATGAACCGTAAATTTATCATATTAACTTTGTTAATTTCTGGACCGAAGCAACCTGAAAATAAAATAGATGTTTATCTTTCTCCACTTATAGATGATCTTAAAAAATTATTGAAAGGAGTGCAGACATATGATGCTTGCTGGCATGAGCTATTTACATTAAGGGCAGCACTTATATGGACTGTGAATGACTATCCAGCCTATGGTAATTTGGCGGGATGCAGTGTTAAAGGTAACTATGCATGTGTTATTTGTGGTGATAAGACTAATATACAGTATTTTAAAATACAGAAAGAAATTATGTTACATGTGTCATAGAAAGTGGTTGCCTCGAGATCATGTGTTTTGCAAAAAAAAGAAAGCTTTCAATGATAATGCTGAGTTTGAGAAAGCTCCACGCCCACGTAATGAGAAAGAGTTGATATAAGTTTTGACCACTATAGGTCAAGATCCTCCAAAAATAAATTGTTAGAAAAGAAGATCAATATTTTTTTTACCTTGAGTATTGAGAATATTTGCATGTGCGTCACAATTTAGATGTCATGCATATAGAAAAAAATATTTGTGATAGTATTATTGGTACACTGTTAAATGCTGTTGAAAAAAGTAAAGATAATATAAATGCACGATTAGATATGATTAGTATGGAAATTCGACAACAGCTTGCTCCTAAGGTCTATGGTAGCCAAACATGTCTTCTACATGCATATTATACATTCACGAAAGAAGAGAAGAAGCGATTCTATAAGGTTTTGTATGAGCTAAAGGTGTCAGATGATTATTCTTCAAACCTGAAAAGTCACGTAAATCTCGGAGAATTGAAATTAATTAATTTGAAATTGCATGATTGTCACATGTTAATGCAATAATTGTTATCTGTAGCTATCAGAGGCAGTTTAAATGCTAAACTTCGGAGTGCAATAATGAGGCTATGTTTCTTCTTCAACTCTTTATGTGCTAAAATTGTAGATCCTCTCAAATTAGATGCTCTTCAAGTTTGTATTATTGAAATAATTTGTGAATTAGAGATGTTCTTTTCACCTTCATTTTTTGATATCATGGTACACTTAACAATTCATTTAGTAAGAGAGGTACAACTCTGTGGACCTGTTTTTTTGTGGTGGATGTATCCTTTCGAGCGATATATGAAAGTACTCAAAAGATATGTTCGTAATCGTTACAGGCCAGAAGCTTGTATGATTGAGAACTATGTCGCTGAAGAGGTCGTAGAATTTTGTAATGAGTACTTACATAATATTAACCCAATTGAAGTTCTCATTGATCATACCGCAGTTGACAAGTACGGAAGAAGCATTACATCAGGGAAGTCTCATGTTATAGATATTAGCATGTTAAGGCAGGAATATTTGTATGTTTTGCGTAATTTAGTCGTTGTGGATTCATATATTGAAGAGCACAAAGAACAATTACGAAGTGAAAATTCTTTAAATGCACGAAATGAGATATGGATTAAGAATAAGCACATCAAAGAGTTCATTGAATGATTTGGCTGTCGTATATCTATATTATTATGTGGAACAAAAAGTGCTAACATCGATAAGTCATTGAAGTATTTAGCATTTTTACCAAATCACTGTGTGGTGAAGTACGATGGATATATTATCAATGGATATCGCTTTTTCACTAAAGAATGAGACAACAAACGAGTTGTTCAGAATAACTGTGTTTCTTTAATTACTTAAATAATGTAAATATCAAGTGCAAAAGATAAAAATCCTCATATAGGTGATTTGTGTTATTTTGGTGTTATTGAAGAGATATGAAAACTTGATTATATTAGTTTTTGTATTCTATTATTCAAATGCTTATGAGTAGATAGTAATGGTGGGAGCAAAATTGACGAGATGAATTTTACATTAGTCAATTTTAATCAGATTGGTCATAAAGATGATTATTTTATTCTCGCAAACTAAGCTAAACAAGTTTTCTATGTTGAAGATCTTGCTAATCCATAGTGGTCAATCGTTCTCAATCATAAGCCAAAATTTATGATAGATGAAGATAATGATACTACTTACGAAGAGTTGTTCAGATTTACAAATGAACTGCCTATAACTATGTATGATAATTTTGATGAGACTCCTACCTACATAATCGAAGGTGAAGATGATACTGAGTTAGTAAATAAATCTAGAAAGAAATGAAAAATGAATTGCTAGAAATACAAAGAATAGTAAATGGTAAATTTTTATTACATTCGTATTATTTTTTCTTCTTCTGTAATTTTTCATTGACCAACATATATTACTAATATAATTGCAGCTTAATGGCGGACCAATCATCCTCTACAAGCTTGAAGAAAAAAAGAGGCTTGACTCAATTGTTGAAATTGACAACAAATAAAAAAGATACTAAAAAATTAACAATTGAGATAGTCAATGGCTTACCAATACCTGGGAGAAACACAAATCAGTTGATGAGTTATTTGGGAGTCATAGTTCGACATAAAGCCCCTATATCATGCATTAACTGGCGTGAAGTCCCAGAATCAAATAAACAGTTAATATGAAAACAAATAACGATAAGGTATTTTCTATATTTTTTTATAAAAGTATTTAAGTTGTTAATATTTTTATTATTTTTCTTGTAGAATACATTTGATGGAGTGGATGAGCGGCATGATAAATTATTTATTCATATGGGAAAGATATGAAGGACGTGGAAATCCTTTATGTACAAGAAATTTGTAGAGGAGAAAGATGATGAAGCTCGATATGTTATTCCTGATGATTATAATTTCATCTCCCAACAGGATTAGAATTTATTTGTCAATTATCATATCTATGAAGAATTTCAGGTAAATATTTTTTTTGAAGTCATATGTATTATCTGAAATTAATAATTATAATATATATTAATATCTTATATAGAATAAAAATCGCACAGCTGTAGAGAGGGCAAAGAGTCAGAAATACCATCATACTACCTCAAGAAAGGGTTATGCAGGCTTGGAACAGAAAATGGTAGATCAATATACTAATATTTATTTTTTTATTTATATTTACCATGAAATATGATTATTTATATTATCTTATTTTGAAAAATTATTTAAAAAAAAAAAAAATTAGAACTGATGATCCTATTCTTAGGTCAGACCTATGGAAAGCTGCACACAAAAGAAAGGATGATCGTTATATCAATGCAGCCTCTGAAGAGTTTGGAACTAGGATTGTAATTAATTTGAATTTTGCTCTCATATAAATTATAATAATTGAATATGTATATTTAAAATTCTTTTATTTTTGTATAGGATGAGTTGGCCACACAGGCTATCCAAGGCACGATTCATCCTGAAGATAGGAGTGATCTGTTTGTTTTGGCTTACGAGGAGCCAGAGCATCCTGGAAGAGTTAGAGTTGGGGGAAAATTTCAGATAATAACTTCTTTTTTTAAGGAGAATAGGAGAAGAAGATTGTCTAGTTCTGCCACTGCTACTGCTATTCAGCAGTTGAGAGAGGAGAACATTAACCAACAGCAACATATCTCTCGCCTTGAGAAAGATATGACATTATTAAAAGAAATAGTAATGAGAGGGTATGGATCTATCCAGGCAAGTCCGATGGCGAGCGTATCAGGTTCTTTTATGGGAGGCAACCCAAGCCCACCTCCTGTATTAGTTGAGGTATTATTTATATGTTATTTCTAAATAAAATTTTATTTATATTGTGATTTTAGTTACATCTTATAAATTTATATTATAGGGAATGCATTGCTTGATTGCTTGTATTACTCCTAATAATGTGGTCGCCCATGGGAGAGTGGTGAATCTAGTTGCTCATGTTGTACATACATTATCGATGGGTTATGGAATATGTATAGTCATTGTTGATCATGTAATTGATGGGTCTGCTAGTCTCATTTTTTCAGTTGATGATAAGACAACAATTGGTGAAGCATTGGGATATATTATTCCTTAGCCCACATGAGTTATTTCTCATGATGATCAGATATAATACTTTGTTATATTAATGTTATAGTTTTAAAATTTTCTTTGTTATTATTTTTTTTTTAAAGCGACTAAAATCTAAATTTACTAAAGCACGCCATGATGGAAAATTTTCAACAAGTCAAAGCAAAAAAATTCAAATAAATAATATTATTTATTATCATTGGCATACATTTACATACATTTACATATATTTATAATTTATAATTCTAATATATATAAATTACATATAGAAAAAGATCATATTTTTCTGTCATTTTTAAATGAGATGTTAGAACATGCAATTCATGCATTGACTAATGAGGTGTTGATGTATATTCTTATTCCTGTCGACGTTTATGGGTATGACAAGCAACTATTATTTGATAAAAAAGAAATTTTGGAGTTTGGCGCATTCAAAAAAATTGGCGAGTCGATGATAAATGCTTACATTGGGTAAGTATATATATATATATACACATTTTGTAGATGTATTTAAATTTTTTATTAAAAAAATTTAATTTTATATTATTATATTCATACAGGTGTTTATATAATTAAATAAGAGCAGATAGCAATTTAAGAGGTAAATATTGCTTTGTGGATCCACAAAGCATTGCAGGTTTAATAAATGATAAGAACCAATGTGCCACAACAATGGGAAATAGAATAATGGAAGCCAGACAAAATTCATTAGTTATTATTCCTTATAATAGTGGGTAAGTTTCAACAAATTTTTTAAAAATACTAAAATTTAATTTTTCAAGTATATTGAAATTTATTATTAACATTTAATCTTTTAATAGAGATCATTGGATGTTAGCTGCATTGGATCCGTTCAGATTATGCATATATTGGATGGATCCTGTCGGTCAGTCTTATCGACAGCAACTTAAATATATCGTCGATCGGTAAGTAAATATTTGTATTTATATTTTTAATAAATGATTATTGCTTTATTGTGCATAAAAACTTTCTGAATTTTGACAGTTCGATGATAAATTTTTGTATGACACGTCTTAAAAAAAGTTTACAGTTAAAGTAAAGACTATAAAGGTATTGTAACTAAATTATATTTTTCAATTGAGTAAATTTTAATGATCATATTATAATATACTCAATTTTGTGCCTAATTAGTGTCCGATACAAAACAATAATATTAAGTGTGGATATTACATACTTATGTATATATGTCACATTGTACTTGCGGGCTTATCAAAAATACCTCCTATTATACGTGGTCTAGAATATTTATTTTAATTTTTAATCTATATGTTATTAACTAATTTAAATTTTATAATTATTGAAAAATAAGAGCGAATTTAGTAATGACGAATTTGACAATAATATTCATGAGTCATTGGCAGCATATATATGGGTTGAATGAAAACTATGAGATAGTATAACATTTAAAATAATCTCTTACATTGATTATTTATGTGATAATTATAAAATCTTAATTACTAATTTAATTTACAAGTGTACGTCGTGGAGCTTAATAAAATAACTACGAATGTATGATTTTATTTATATACAAAAGTTCATATAAATCATATGTTAGTCTCATACTTATAATTTGGAAATTACTAAAAATATTACTATTAAGACTAATTTCATGCTTCTTAAAATTTCATGCCATTCATTTTATTTAATTTACTATTTTTGAAAATCAATTATTTCTAAACTTGCATATTCTACATTTAAATCTCTTGAGTTTAGGTCAATTAAGTGAAATCCAATCCGGCCAGCACGCATATCATTTTGGTATGATCAACACATTACATTATCATGTATGTTAATCTGTACAATTAGAATATAATTGTGCTTTCTTTTAAATGATAGGATCAGAGCTTCAGAAAATAAATTATACATTAGGCAGAATCAGATGTCCAAATCTGCTGAACATATTGGGCTCCAACACACATATCATTTTGGTATGATTAACACATTACATTATCATGTATGTTTGATTTGGCTACATACAACACTCTTTTATTTTTTTTATACATGTTTGCGAATTCTCATTTTTTTATAATTGTCCGTGGATACTCTATGTAAACCTTTCTGAATTTTATCCTAATTCTTATCAGTTTTTTACTTTTTTCTTAGTATTTTTTTGTTGAAAACTATTTTAATGGACCTGCATGATTCATTTAATACAATCTTAGGGACCTAGTTAAGAATGTGAGCCTACATAAGGGACTTAGATATTAAAAATTTAAAAATATAAACCTGTGTGAAAATATACAATAACCTTAAAGACCTGAATGTACTTTAGCCTAATATTAATATTGATTATTATATATATGTATGTATTTGTTAATTAATAATAATGATAATCTTACAAGTAGATGACAGTATAGCATCCAAGCAAGGAATTCGTTTTGTGTTCACAGATGACTCAAGAATTATATTTCGCTTATCGGTATGCACCCTCCACTCATTCTTAGAACCGAGAATTTATAATATTTTTTTGATCGAGATTTACACTTTTAGTTAATTATTTCTGAACATATTGAATTTATTACATATTGAAAACTTGAAATAAAGTATCCTCATTTCTCTTTTTGTAGTTTGACCTTTGTTACAACTATTTATTTTTATTTCTTAAAGCTACTTTTGCATGCAATATGATATTTATATATTTTTCTTTTCTACAGTCATTCAGCATAAGTACATTTGAGGCCATGGAGCTTATAGAGCAGTTTTGTTCCATGAATTTAGATTCGAAATAATGTGGTTTTGTTTCTTGTTTTGTATATCTGCATTTGTTTTGCTATGTAATATTAAAAGTTGATGTAATTGAAGTTATGTTTTATGTGATCAATGTTGATATTTTCTTTATGAATTCATTTATTGAAATGACTTCTGGATGTATATTACTGCTATGTATGAATGCATTAATTTTTAATAAAAAAAAATTTTGAATATCAAATTTTATTTTATTTTTAAAAAAAATGTAGACAACGATTCTCGAGCCGTCTATAGTTTAACTATAGAAGGCGGTTCTCCAAAGAGAACCGCCGTTTTGGAGAACCGTCGTCTATAGTATTACACTCACGGCAGTTGACATAAGTCAACCGTCGTTTAAAGTTTTCTTTTACGGCGGTCCAAACCGCCGTCAAATCCCTGTTAGCTATTACGACATTTGAATACACGGCAGTTGTGTTAATATTTGAAGGCGGTTTTAAACTGCCATAAAACAGCTTTCCTCTACTAGTGTTAGTCGATCACTTATATAGTCGGTGCACATTTGCTTTTGGTCTTTCCATGTTTAGTCACTTATAAGAGCAACTTTACAAGATTTTCACCTACCATCATTCTTCATTAGAAGATGTATCCTCTAGCTCTCAGGCCGTTTTGTCGAAAAAATTAAATTTTCAACAAGTCTCTCTTTATCTCTATCCATCGTCAAGAAATAACATTCCAAAGGTTCCTTTTTCAAGGTTGATATTTTTGATAAGCTTTCTTTGATAAATTTTTTATTCTTTGACTCTCTTAATATTTTTTGAAAGAGAAGAAATGCTCTGCAGGACTAGAAAATAAGCACCGCAAAGAATTTGTTAAACTCAAATCCCTCTATATAGCTTACATGCCATCAAAATTTTTTTCCAAATAAAAATATTAAATATATTAATTGGCACACTACTATTATTAAATAAACAATGTTAATTAAACTCGACTCAAAATCAAAGAAAATTTAAATACGAGTATTCCAACTCTCTCAAACTCAACTCAACTCAACTCAACTTCCTTAAAATAAAAAAATAAAAAAAATCAACCACTAGCAGTACCCTTCATCCCCCTGCCGTCCACGGACGCAGGCGAGCATTCCACGGCTTCTTCTAACCGCACCGCCTCGTTCATGTCGAGGACTGCGCTCGCCGGAGAACTCATAAAGAGAAGCGTTCCTCCTGAGCCCATGGGCAGCTTCCCACCGCTCTCCAAACTTCTCCGGCGGTGGCGTGAGGAAGCCACGGGCGGCGGCGCTTGGCCGTTCCGGCAGTCCTCTGAGCCTCTCGGGCTGCGGCGTGAGGAAGCCGAGGCCATTGAACTGGTGCTCTGAAGCTTCAAGCATAGCTGCTGCGCCGGAGGAGAGAGACAGGTAGTGGCTGCGGCTCTTCTTTCTTCTCAACGCTCGGTAGACTAGAGGAATAAGTCCCTCCATCTTCTATTCTCATTAGTGGGTGAGGTGCCTCTTCGTGTTTGGCCATGCTTTCCTTATATATAATTTTGTCCGAAAGTCCAAAAATTTCATCACTCCATTTTTTTTTCCATTCTAAATTCACCATTATTCAAAATCATTTTACTTAATTACTAATTATATATATATGCACGTACATAGATAACGACACTCTTAGTCCTGTTTGGCATGAAAATCAAAATAGTACTAAATTAAATAATAATAATAATAATAATAATAATAAATAAATTATTTTAATCCGAATTCTAATATTAAAAAAATATTATTTTATTTTATATACTCAATAATTTTTAATAAAAATATCTACTTTATTTTACATATTAGATTAAAATATTCAAATCGAGTATTAATTTTAGTGTAGAAAGTAAAATAAAATTGATATCGTTATTATAAATTATTTAATATATAAAATAAAATAATATTTTTTTATATTAAAATTTATACAAAATAATTAAAAAAAATTATTTATTATTATTATTACTATTATTTAAACTAATACCCTTTTGGTTCTCTCACGAAACACGTTAACACATGAAAATTTATTTATTATTATTACTTTTTGTTTACGATCGTAAATAAAGGTTAACACATGAAGCAAACAACCACGCGAAATTCAACTCCACGAAGCTTTTCTTACATTAAACCTTACATTCTCACTTTTATTTACATTCATTTAGACGAATAAAACTATTGTTATAATGCTCTAGAGGTCTCTAAGGAAGAATCAAGCCTTCTTGTTCAGTGAAAACTAGCTGCCTGCACATTAGCATCATAGATTATAATTCTTTCAGGTTTAAGTTTTTGTTCTAATATATATTTTTTTTTACTTTGTTTCATTTTTCATCTTTTCCAAATTCAAGAGAAGATATCTGCTTCATTTGCATAGATGCATTAATTATAAGGATTTAATTACCAAGGAGATGAGTAAAAACAAACATAATACATCAAAAACCAATAGTAATTTTTCTGTAAAATTTATAATATGCCTAATGCATATTTCTTTTAAGATATAAAGCTATCAAACGTTTGACTCAGCTCGATTAAGAAGCGAACAAATTATAGTCGAGTTGAATCGAATTTGATCAGCTTTTAAAAAAAAATATATCAAATTTGAACCGAAATTTATATCTACAAATTTGTAACAATCCACTTGAATTAGAGTCAACGCTAGCCCTTGTAGTAGATAGAGAAGAAACGAAAAGTCTACAGGAGCTGATAGAGAGTCCCTTTCTATAAGAATGTCAGCTTATAAATATATATTATTATCCTTTTGACATATTTTATAAAGTCTGCAGATTAAATTTGGCTAAAGTTTATACACGTGATCCAATATAAGTTTATTTATGTTTGATTATATAGATTGGATCTTATTACCTAAACAGTATACCTAATAAAATGTCAAATTTTAGATGTTCTGATTATTCGAGCAATTTTCAGTTGGAGTACATCTCTAAATCTAACACAATCTTTAATAATAAATTATAATTTATTTCCCATTCTCCTAAAACTTCAATTTAAGAAAATATAATTTCAACTTATTTTACACAAATTTTGACATAACTCGATAATTTTATTTCACATGTTATACAGTCAGACCCTAAATCAACTCAATGTTATATGTCAACCATAAGCATTTGATACCCAAATCAAACTCATGCAAATCTCAATGCTATTAACTTTATGTCGGTAAGTTTTGAGCCAATCCGAACTATTCCAAATAATGTTTTGGTGGAAGTTGAAGCATTTAGTATTTAAAATGATAGTGATAACAAATATGCTCCAGAAGACCATCACGATTTTGACGCTGCACCGCCATAATTGCCACAATCTGACGAGAGAAATTCGTGTAAAAAAAGAAGCATTCCATAAGGATGTTTATAAATTACACATTAAGGAATACTTCAAACCATCTAAGTTTATATTAAATTGGGGAGAGTGGTTGTTTAGTCACATAAGTTGGTGGAGTGGTTTTCCTCAAAGGAGATTACTGCATCATTTGCCCAACTTGACTACCTAATCCTCTTGAATATTCATTGATAATTGAAGTCTACATCAAATAGATAAGCCCTTGCCAATTAATGAGACCTCATTTTCAAGCTAAGCCAAAGTTGATCCTTCTTAAGTATGGTTCTAAATGAATAATGTCAAAGGCAAACAAAGTGTGTGAAACATACAAGATTGTAGACAACTTAAAACAAAAGTTCTTCAAACTAATTATGAGTAGTGGAAAATACCAAATTTAATGCAAGAGAGCGACACAATTCTAATATAAAGTGCGATAGCTAGGACTTAACTGATACTTTAATTCACAAACGAAGTCAAAAGTACCAAAACTAAGCTCATGTCAAAGGTCCCCTTAACATGGTCAACTAAATGGAAGAGCACATATATCAAAACGTGTTGCACATATATTTACTTTCCTATGGTGTATTGGCCTCAAATTTAACAGTTTCATTGACAGAATATTTCTTTTTAACTGTAATTTTCACAAATGTTGACTTGAGATGTGCATAGCATAATATTTATTCATTTAAAATGTCCAGAAAATAATATTTAAGTTTCAGATAATTAATATGCAAAAAGACAAATTTAATGTGTTGTGCATATAAACTCTCTTGAAAATTGTTACATAACATGATAATGCATCAATCAAAACTCATCTCAAAAAAGAGACCTCATTCGAAGGTATTGATAACTTAAATCATTCAGCCAACATGCATTCAAAGTTCTGAAAATTAACCACCCAGCCAACATGCATAATAAATTGATCCCTGCCCAACAAAGATTAAAGATTCAAGATCATTTGTATCCACATGATTGATAACAATCAAGCATAAAGAATTATTTTCACATAACAAACAGCAGGAAAATGCATGTCTCACAGCTTTGGAAAAAGGGACATCTCATATGGAGGACAGAGGATTTACCACTTAGCCAACATGCATTACCATTTGATGTTCGACTAGCAAAGATTAAAGATGCCAAGTCCATTGCATCGTTTCGACTAAAAATCTAAAAACAATTATTTTCACATAAAAAAAAACCAAAATAATGTATCGAACTCGCAGCTTGAGAAAAAGAAGACATCTCATTTGTAGATAAAGATAATTTACCACTGATGCTTACCCAGCAGAGATTAAAGTTGCCAAGAGAGCATGGGTGGCACAATGGATGAGTAGCAGCAGTACTGAGGGAGTGTTACTGTTGTGCAATTACTTGATCATGAAAAGGAGTAAGGTCAATCTTGAGTGGTTTCTTTCCCTTAGAGACCCTCTTCACCATTAAGAAAGGAAAAACAATGATATACTCATTCAAAAAGACAGATCAAAATAGACTTATCAATAAAATATTATTTATACGACTAAAACTTACAGCAATGGCTATGAGCTCTTCCAGAAGCTCCTCCAAGTGGCGCAGAGGCTGTGGAGACATGAAAAGCCTGTGTTGTAAACCTTGTAGGGTGTGCAAATATCTGATACAGAGATTTCAGAAGTTTATATAGAGTGAAGCGTGGGAACAACTCACCCATTGAGTTGGACCATCAACAGGTGCATTCAGCGGATCATCATGTACCTAGAAACAAGTAGAATTAAAAAAAAAAACCTGCAATTAAACACTTCAAATTCTTGGAACAGATTGTGATTGAGGCTTTGATAAAGCAAAAAACTACAGTTACCAAAATTAAAATCAAATATGAAAAAGGCACATGGCTAGTAAGAAAGTCCTTTTGTGTATAAGAAAAGCAAAACTGATTTTTATTGTTGAGTTCAATATAGTTGGTCCCAAACCAAAAGGAAAAAAAAGACTTGCGGTATTTTGATAGAGGTTAAACCTATCTCATCTTATGAGGAATCCCTCTCATACATTTTGTTATTTTTGTTGATTTTAAGTGTAAGAAAATCACATTCTTTAGAACTGCATGTACCCTTATGCTTTGCTGTGTTATATTGAAGCCTGTATTTAACTGTAGGTACAGTGTAATGAAAATACATAGGAAGCAACAATGGATTGGATTACTGGGTTTTTGACAACACAGGTGGAACGCTTCTTTAAGTATTCCCTTGAAAACTAAGGCAGTTGATAATCAATCGATAGTTCACCATGAGCCTAGAGGCCTGAAGTACAAAAGGACATCTATTTTTCATTGTAACAGCTTTTCTGACGAGCAGGTTTTTGTTTAACCAACTTAGAGATCAACTTTGTTGATTCAATAATCCCAAAGAAAAAATTCACAACCAACCTCAAAAAACGTTTGAAATTCCAACTATTTAACGTTTGAAACTCTGTACTAGCAGTTTCCAAAGAGCTGAGATGAGCTAGAGGCTAACCTTGGGTGGCCAAATGGTTTGATTCCAACCACAGTGAATCCTGTATTTTCGACCAAGTCTCGAATAAAATTATAGCCACTTGATACCAAGTACCTTCCCAAGGTGTGATATGCCTAAATTCTGCAATTCGATTCCAGTGTAGCCTCCAACAGTATACTATGAATAGCATTAATATCTTCATAAAGAAAGATTTGCCTAAAAATCATCAAGTTCCATTCTTGTCTATGGCTATTAATGAGGGAGTCCACTTCATTTTTATGAATTTGTGTAAATTATCAACTGTTCTTTGTGTGCTTGATTGCTTGGGTGCAGATGCTATTCCTACAACGAGGTCACTAGTTAGAAACCTTAAAGGAGCATTTAATTTCTTTTATAACTTCCTTGGGAAGTAGAGGGGCACTGATGTCAAGGAAAGAATAGATCAAGTTCAAGTTCGAATAAAAAAATTTGACTTCGAGTTTTTACTGATTCACCAAAACTAGACTCGTTTATCATGCAAGAGATTGAAGGGCACACAACAGTTCAAAAATTTAGACAAGGGAAATGTAGATGTGCTGCTATATGAAAGTGTTGCAAATTAGAGAAGTTATTCTAGATTTTGCCCAAAAGCCCAAAGTCTCAGGCATGAGAAAAACTCAAGTTAACACTTATTAAACATGCAAAGTTAAAAGATTCTACGTCTTTTGCGCGTATCATATAATCCTTTCAAATAGCATAATTTCTTGGTGAGCTAGAGATGTGATTTACAATGAATTACCAGGATAAGTCAAGCACGCCAGCTAACTTTCTCATTTTCCATGAATAAAACTGACGTGGTTTTTCACGGTAGCTATATATTTACCTCCATGAATATCCCATCCACACCAACTGCAACTGCTGCCCTTGCGATACATGGTATTAGTTCTCGCAGGCCACCACTAGCAACACCACCACCTTCTAGCTGTATAAGAAAAGATACAAGCCAGTTACCTAATCAGTTATAGCATAGATTTAATTAAAATAAAGCACAACAATAGTCAAAGTATACAATACATGAATACAAGTTATACAGAAAAAAATATGTTAATGGATAAAACATTGTCATTACTCCATTACAAATATGCATCATATGAGAGAACTGAATATGTTTGGTCTTAGATGAACAAATAGCATTTTAGATAACACAAGGAATTATACCAAGTTCTCATAACTCATAAATTTTAAACAACATTTTTGGATGAGTCATGCGCCATGGATGATGACCCAGTAGTTGTAACACTAATAGATGATGCACAAGATATCAACAAAAGAGAGATCTATTTCCAAGAAAATACAGCTAAGCAAGTTAATAATGAAGATGGTATTGATGACAAGACTAAAACCAACAAAACTCTTAAGTCTTTATTTGGCATTAGGACTAAAACCATCCAAATCCCTCTCAAAAATATTTTATATTTATTTCACATCATACACAAACTTTAATATTACAAAATCAACTTTATTTTACATTCAACACAAATCTCAAAAAAAATTAACCTTATTTCACATCTTACACAAATCTCAAAAAAATAATTAACTTTATATCACATCAAACACAAATTTTAATATTAAATAATATTATTTTACATCATTGTTGACGGAAAGAAGTGTTCAGAGAATCAGCGGCGCGCAGCATTTTTAGCCCAGAATCAATGTCAAAGAAATAGCTATCATCCAAAAAAGCACACAAGAATTTAAGGTGGTTCAAGGATGAAATCTCCTACGTCCATCGGAGCGTCAGTGAGGAGATTTTACTAAAAAAAAAAGGAGTCAGTCGAGAAGACTAATACAAGATGAATTACAAATATCGTTCCCGACAGTTGTCAAGGGATCTCACTTCTACTTGTCAACTCTCTTGTCTGCTCTATTTCTTTTTTGGCGACTGGCCTGAAGGTATTTATAGGCGAGTTGTAATTTATAGGCGGGTTGTAGCGGAGTTCAGCAGATTCTCTGGAATGGGATGGTGAATATTTGTATGCTAAGTCCATACTGGTGGTGCCACCAATGTCGGCCTCCGAAAAACCTGCTATAGTGGGTGGAGCACGCGGTCTCTTGGTCTTTGCGACTCATGGGAATCCATAGTGGCTGGAGCATGGGGCTTCTTGACCTTCACGACCCGTGGGAACCTTTATTGGGAAGAAGTTATGCTGATGTGGAGCTTTGATAGCGACAACCGGAGCCAGAAAGCATCATATCCGATGTTATAGAGGATGCCGATGCTGAAGCCCCGTGCCCGATGTTATGGAGGATGCCGATGCTGAAGCCCCGTGCCCGATGTCATGGTGGATGTCGATGCTAAAGTATCGTGGTGTTTAAGCATCATTCCAATGGTTTGCAGGGACAAAGCTTAAGCGCCGTCACCGATGTTGTTGTAGGTGCAGAAGTCATCCACCCTGTGCGACGTTAGAGATCTATAAGAGTTGATCAGTTGAATATCGTGTACGATGATAAGTAAAGTGAGCCTTCAGATGCCACGTGTACAACTGAGATTCAACGCTGAATCCAGGTGTTAACAATCATAATATTAAAGTAACTTTATTTCTCTTTGTATCCTAATAATAAAAAATATTATTATTTTACATCATAATGTTGAAATAGGTCTTCAATATTAGTTCATTAGTAGAATTAATTGTGGCACTGAAAACATCAACAATTTGCATTCACTGCATTCAAATAAAATTTCGACTAACAATTACATTGTTTATCACCAAAAAGATTTAATCTAAGTCAGATTCTTCATATTATATCTCCAAATATCATGCATTAATGAAGAACATAACATCTAAATGATAAATTTCACAATATGGATCATGCTTTTAACTGCACCTGAACAACAAAAAATGGTGAAAAGTATTTACCTCTTCCTCTGAGGAGCATATAGTCAAATATAGAAGACTTGGATATAAGCATAAATAACATTCTCATTCAGTTTAAAAGAAATCAATAATTGGCATTCTCCGTGTTCAATAAAAAAATCTCAACTGATAAATACATTATTTATCTAGCTATCTTCATAAATACTTATTCTTTCAAAGTAAAATGCTGCTCTTAAATATCTTCAAAAAGTTTACCCAAAAAAAAATCTTCAAAAAGTACAAATAAATAAAAAAGTATACTACATGTGACCAAAATGAGAAATTTTACCAAATGGACCACGTTTCAAATGTTAGAAGGTTTTACCTTTTTCCCAGCTGGTTGTTGTAGCGAATGGGTGACATCTGCAACCTTCAACAAGTATATGCTATATTATTAGCATTATTAAGAAAAAACATAAACATTTAAACCTTAAACAAATGAAAATGTTGGTGTAATAAAGCAACCATAAATAGGTTAATAAAGCTCAAGACAATAAAATGACCCATTACATTCTGCATAGGATGCTTACCACCGGACAATTAGCTTCCCTCATCCACTCAAAATTTCGTGGATCAACAATTAAATCATCTACAAGCGAAAATCAAATGAGCATAATGAATACATATATATACATATATATGTATGCATAATTCATATATACACAGATAAATAGATAGAAAGGCCTATTATGCTACATGAAAATATGAATAATTGTTGCTCACAGTAAAATAGAATTGTAATACCTGAGGCAGACTAAGTGAAACAATTTTTAAGTTCCAATAGTTGGACTGAGATTTTGAATGGAAATTATCCTATAATGGACTCTAATTTTGCAGCCAAACATAAATCAGTAATAATTTGTCAACAGCCACTGGCAAAAGTTTGTTTCGGCAACAAAATAACCACCATAAGGTCAACAACACGACTCCAACATCTACGAAGACAATTACAAAGGTTAAGACAAAGCACCGACACGAAAAGCCATGACTTGGGAACCTCTACACAAGAACTAAAGTCAAACATCATGGTCAGGCTATCAAGCTCAAGACCCAACAACTCAAGAAAGAAAACCATCCTCAACCTTGACATCACTTTGGGTCAAGAGAAAGGACATCAAGCTCAATGAAAACTCAAAGCGAGAGGATAAAAACTCAAAATCCATGTTAACTTGGATCAAGAAAGAACCTATGAGAACCCTCGAGGTCAGATCTTGAGGTCCTAAAGCCTGACAACAATTCCAATGAAACGAAAGACACCCGACCCCAATCAACTAGTTCAATGCTATCTTGAGGGACAACTACTAGAAAAATCCAATGTGTTAGGAAAACAACAATACCACAAAACAAGTAGATGGTGCTCATAGAAAAGGTGAATGGTATGTATGTTATCATTTTGTTAAGTGGAGACAAGTAAAATCTTTTGAGTCCCATGTCTTCTTCAACTCTTATCTCTCTACTGCCTTCTTCCTCAAATGTGATTCTAAATAATATAGAGAATAAAAAAATCCCTTCATTCACAACAATCATTTAGGTTCCTCAGTCAAATTCTAACTCTTATTCTTTCCAGATTTGTACCTTTGACCTTATCATAGCATGTTTATCTTGACTTATATGGATAACTGACAACTTTCCTGTTTCCATTTTTTCCTTTTCTTTCAAAGCTTATTGCTCCGAATACCTACTTTTTCCCATCCATTAGCAGGGTGGAAAAGCATTCTTTTGCAGCAGTGACTTACACTAAATTGTTTCTTGGACCATCATTTACTATATTTGGACATTGGCACAAAAGACAGTGGACCTACAGCCTCGTTATGCACCTTGATTTCGTTTTGAATGAACATCATTCTATATTTTATGGTTGGGTACATTATTGGGTGAACGATTCTAGGTGGGGTGTAGAAATGCAAGTCGCCTTTGGTCAAGTGCTTGTGCTTATTGTTACAAACCATAGGACCTCTGTTCTTGAAGAGAAGGAAGAGATGCTGGAACAACAAGTTGTCCTCTCCTAGCCTAGTAGTTCCGCAACCTCTATTCTTTCATGAACAGAACACTCAATCAGACAAAAAGCAAATGATACAACAGGAAGATTGGGTAATAATTCCAATTGTTATTATCAAAACAAGAGATATGAGAGTTGACTTCTTCCTATAATTCAATCGTCTATGAAATGAGAAGTTCTCCACACTTACTCAATCTAATTTTACTATGTGCAATAATATGCTAACTTTTTCTTGTTATATTTTTCCCCCTTACCCTAAAAGAAAACTATGAAGTAAGTTTTATTGATAAGGCGATCGATTCCTTTCTTCTTATCCAACTGGAGACAAGATTTCACAAAAAAAAAAAAAGACAAAGAACTTAAAACTAAATTTAGTTACAGTGAGGGTGAAATACCAAACGTACAAGAAAAGAAAATTTTCTAATACTGTAATTGTTGAGACACAATCTTCGTAGGGAACAAAATTAAGAAAAGCGGGAAGTAGAGGTCGAAGTAGGAAAATACATGAGAAGTTGATGGAGCATCGAGGATTAACGTCCTTAAGCATGACTGAGATATAGGGCACAAGACCTCATACTTAGCATGAAGTAGGGTGAAAAGTAAAAGAAAACAAAAGACTAAAATCTCATTAGAAGCCCTTATTCAATGCTCACATGAAGCATCTTTAAGCATGATTGAGATATAGGGTGTAAGGTCTCGTACTTAATAAGAAGTAAAATAAGATAGTTTTACATGAAAAGTAGAGGCAAGCAAAAGTCTAAGATCTCAGTAGAAGCCCTAATTCAATACTCAATTGAAGCCCTAATTCAATACTCAATTGAAGCCCTAATGCTCACCTCCGACCATATTAATTGAATTTGTTTTGGAAACTTTGATAGTTGATCTTTTCGACCAGGGTAAAAGACAACTAACACTCCTTGATCCAGCTTGTCTATAGTAATTGATGTTATTCGCGGAATAACAAAACATATTCAAGAGCTGGTAACAAAGTGAGTGAGAGGGGAGAAACAAAGAAAGAATAGAACAAGAAAAATGTAGAAACCCTCAAAACATTGGGACCAAAATGGTCATGTTTTTCTAATAATTTACATTGATTGAGATGGATATTCAATACCACAAAAGAAAGATATAAATAACAAAATCAAGATACATACATGTTGGATTACAGTACATAAAATAAACTGAGTCTTACGATCAATGGTACCATGGAGCAGCTTCATGATGAGAAGGTTGAAAAAGAATTGTGGATTCTCAAGATCAAACAGAAGCTAGCAGCAACAGCCTTACAACTATTTTCCACAAATAAAGAAAAGCATGGGCCTACATACTACATGAACTTACTATAACCGAACATAGTGCCTCGTTCACAAACCATCACATTCTGGTTGCCAGCAAGTCTAACTTTTTCTGCAGAGTTTACCATGACCTGTGATGCCAAAAGATTTCTTTCACTCCAAGCAAGGGAGAGAGAACAAGAAAAGAAATATCAATGCCACAAATAGAGATTAATAGAAATGATAATACACGAAGAGATCTTGTTATCGAGTTTATTATAAACTTCTTTCTCACATTCCTTTTTTCTAAGATTACACATATAATGTCAATAGTGCAGTCGGTGTTCTGGTGCACTATACTACGTTAAGCAATTTTTGCTAGAAAATAGTATTCCCCTACATATTAATTTTTGCAATATCCTCAAAGAAGATGTTGGTTGACTTTTATACTTTTTGTACTCTATTTAGAATAATTCTATGGCAATGCCATTTGCCAAAAAAAGTAGCTAGTGGCTAAACAATTGAATGTATGGCTTAAGCAGACCTTTCAGCTTACATCATCACATTGAATCCTCTAAGCATTGTTTAAACATAATAGATTTCACGAGATATAACCAAATTCTCGGCGGATATGTAGAAAAGCCACACGAAAACAATGCAAATATTGACTAAATCAACAATAAAAGGTCATAATATAAAAAAATGACACATTAAGGATTAAGCATCATTAACAGTATAGGAAAAATTAACTCACATAAAGCAGTCAAAAAGCAAACTAAATTATGGACAGCAGTGACAAATAAAAGATAGGTAGCTAATCAGGCACTGAGGTACGGTATAATGAAACTGTCATGGATTGAGATGGCTAGGAAGTGTCCAAATCCACAAACAAGTGCATCAAAGCCACATAATTGTAAACTAGAATTTGGTGAACAGTGAACTTGAACGAGTGGGAAGGTCATTCTTTCCCTAGTCAAACGTCAACCTTGGAATTGCTTGATCTCGCTGGCAAAAGTGAAAAAGTCGATCTCACTCCATAGAGGAACCTCAAAATTGAACTTTTAGTTCCCCTGGTCTCACGAAATTGTTGAAAACATATGTCAAACGTACAAGTTCAGTGCAGCATGCATGCAACTATGTAAACTGTGAGATTAAGAAAATTATGAAATAAATATGGAAAAAATCCTAAAGTTCAAGCCCTTAAGACTTCGACTTACAGATGGAGCACAAAATTGTCCCTTTTTAATATTGATGATTTTCCCTGTCTTTGCAGCGGCAACCAGAAGGTCGGTCTGTTACAATAGAACATCATAACAGTTAGTAGGCCCTTTCACTCAGAATATTCACCAACTTAAAATTCATTTTCAGTACAACATTCATTTGGCTATAGAAGCCAATGTTCTTATGATCATTTTAGAACAGCAAGAAGCAGATAAAAAAAAAATTGTCTTAAGTAGCTTAAATATACCTGACGACAAAGAAAGGCTGGAATCTGAATAACATCAGCAACTCTTCCAACAGCTTCACACTAAATGGAAGGAAAATGCTTTAGAAACAAAGTTCAGTTGCAGGATTTCATTCAAACATTATTTCAATGTAACGGGAATACAAGTCATAGTACTTGGGCAGTACTCTAGCATAAGGGGATCATTTTGCTGATTTCAGTCAATTGTAATAAATATTAATTTGCTCAGATTGGGGAAGCGTTCAAAAAAGTCAGTACTTGGGCAGTACTCTAGCATAAAGGGATCATTTTGCTGATTTCAGTCAATTGTAATAAATATTAATTTGCTCAGATTGGGGAAGAGTTCAAAGAATTTTGATTTTCAATATTTATAGTACCTGATCTAAAATACCAATGGTGTTGGAGCTTGTCAAAATCTCATACTACTCGATTTGAAGTAATAACATTTTTCTCTCATTCCTAATTTTAGCCCAACCCAAGTCTTAATCAAACCTACAGTAGCGACAAAAAAGCATCAAACCTTTGAAAAATTCCAGATTAGATCTACAACTGATGGCCAAGATTTGATTATGCTCCATCAAATTGGATGGATGGATGAATGATCAAAGCCTAATTGGCAAGTGACTGATGTTGATTACATAGAGTGCAGATTTCCATACTAAAGTTGATTTGATTTAGTTTCAAATCTTCATATTCTTGAAATCAAAAAAAAAAAAATCTTCATATTCTGAGATGAATTAAATTGTAGTAGGTTTAGTTCTTTATTAGGTTTGAATATTTGGCATGTTGTAATTTTGCATTACATTCTTCTCTTCAAAAACTCATATGTAATTGGCTCTATATGAAGGTCCTTAGATATTATAATTTTTTATGCTGAATGTAATAAAATTAAATTTAATATCGAAGTGTTATACTCTGAAGAACGTGCCGTTGAGTTTTGGATGAGAAATGCAGAGGGTTACATTAAGTAGGCGATAGCCAGCATAAAATTTATCGAACAAGCATGACAAGAATCCTTTAAAAAATTAAAGTTAAAGTTAAAGTTAGGGCATTCCTTAAAAGTGATGCGCCGTATTGCTTGAATACAGTGAAAAGTATGTAAAGATCGTTGTATTGGTGCACAGGTGTGGTGATAAGTGAGTAAGGATTCTCACATCATGGACGAATGCAAGTAAAAAACCAAGTCTAAGACACTGATAAATTTAGGGACTTGAAACATAAGTACCCTCACAGACAAGCTAATGAACTTAGTATATATTATGGTTCATAAGGGGATTAATATGTTTAGAGAAATATAAAACTACTCAATGCATTCAAAAAGAAGATGAAAATTGCTCTTACATCTGGCGCATAAGTAAAGCTGAAGTTGGACAGTCTTAAAGAAAATGAAATGTAGAAAAGCAGTTGGATGGAATGGCATTCCAATATATGTTTGAAAATGTAAGGAAGATGAAGCAGTTTCTTTACTCACTAAGTTGTTTAATATAATTTTGAAGACTAAAGGGATGTCAAATGAATAGAGAACGAGTACATTGGTATCTATTTATAAGAATAAAAGAGATGTACAAGGGTTGTGCTAACTATAAAAAAATCAAGTTAATGAACTACACTTTAAAACTTTGAGAGAGGGTGATTAAGCATAAATTATATCGTGATACTAGAATATCACAGAATCAATTTGATTTTATGCCACGGATTAGCTCTCTATGAAACCGTGTACAGATACGATTTAATCATTAGCAAACTCTGTTTAGCATCAACTTATATGAGTCACTATCAAAAAAAAAAACTTACATGAATCTATGGATTGAATCTCTACATGAAGTGTCACAAAGATAATTCAACCTTTAGAAGCACTTGAAATTCAAGTGCTAAAATGACAGGCTTCTGCTATCAAGTTAGGGGTGGTATCATAGTTTACAAACAGAAACCTTTGTTTTCCAGAAATAATTGAAACCGCATCAAGCCACATCAATGAAAAAGGTACATATAGTGACAAGCACGTTAATTTTAACAAAACCACATGCCTTTTCACATCTTTAAATGAACATTTGACACAATATGCAGTGTGCATGTCACCAAAAGTTACGCAACACTTGCATGTTCCCCTCTACGTTCTTTTACACCATTAAGCCAACAATCAAGTCAAAAATAAGAGGAAACTAAACACCTTCTTCATATAATTACAAGAATAGCAATTCATGTATGATTTCCTAACTTCTCTACTGCAAGATATAGAACAACAAAAATAACAATAAATGATCAAAACATAATTAAATGAGAAAATTTTTGCAAAAGAACGTTACAGCTAGTTCTTCAACAATACAATAACTAACTAACCTGGCTGCTCTCATGCACATCAGTTACTATAGGAAGTTCATAAGTCACTTTAACCTTCTCAAGAATCTACAAGAACAAAGCAAAAACAAAGGAAATTTGATGGAAGTGGACGTTCAACATCAACCTTTTTAAAATAAAGGGATAATAACATACAGGACACCATAAAATTAAATATATCATATGAAATTTTTGAAAAAAAATTATGAAACAAAATATTGATACATTCATATGAATCTTATCCTATTGTGTATGGTTAACAAGTCCATAATAGAGTTTTCCATCTCACTAGGAAAGTGGATTATATGAATAGCTAATATACAAAAACTACAATATTAGGCTGGGTAAAATGGAGAAATGCTTCTGGTGTGTTATGCGATAGAAAAATCCCATCCAAAATTAAGGGTAAATTTTATAAAACTATAGTAAGATCAGCGATGATATATGGTGCTGAATAATGGCCTGCAAAGAAGAAACATACAAATAAAATAAATGTTGCAGAAATGAGGATGTTAAGGTGGATGTGTGGATATACACGAAAGGATAGAATGAGAAATGAGTATATCCGAAAGAAAGTTGGTGTTGCACCAATTGATGATAAACTTAGAGAAAGTCGGCTTCGATGGTTTGGACATCTAAATCGTAGGCCAATTGAAGCTCCAGTTAGAAAAATTGAGTCACTGAATTTTGCCCATGTACAAAGAGGAAGAGGGAGACCAAAGAAGATATGGCAAGAAACTATAAGGAGTGATCTTAGTTACATAAACTTAGATAAGAATTTGGTAACTGATAGAGCGCAATGGAAACAAAGGATTCATGTAGCCGACCCCACCTAGTGGGATTAAGGCTTGGTTGTTGTTGTTGTTGTTGTTGTTGGTTTAAGATTTAGATTTAGTTTTTAATGTCAAAGTAATTCAGGGTATAGAATTTAGTGTTTTGACTTTTAGATTATGATTTTAGGGCTCAGGATTTAGAGTATAGTGAAATTTTACTTAGAAATAGTGTAGAATCAGTAATTTTTGATACATGAAGTGTGGTATAAGTAATTGCACCAAAAACAAATTACACAAAAAAGAAGAAAATAAGACTTTTTTTATATGAAAATAAGAATAGTTGATGTTTAATGACAAGTGCCATATACTAAGACATAAATTTCATTTTGTCAAAATATTTTAACAGATATGCCACTGAAAAATAGCAGAAACTCCTGCTTCTGAGAGAGAGGACACCTCCATAAGAATTTCCACCATAGCCATAAAAACATCTACGGAATCTACCAAAATGTAAATCAATTAATAGTAAGTTCCAAATACCTTCAAACCTTCTTCCAGCCCGGGACCACGAAATGATTTTGAGGAAGTTCGATTAGCTTTATCAAAGCTAGATTTGAAGACAAGTGGCAGGCCAAACCTACATTTATATGTACAGATGTTATGAGTATGATATGCATGAAAAATATGTAATTTGTCAATGCTAAACAGACAAGGCTTATAACCTACTTAGTTGTAACATGCTTTATGTGTCTTGCCATCTTCAATACATGCTCTTCTGATTCAATTACATTGGGCCCAGCTAAAAGGAAAAATGGATTCGCAGCCTGTCCAAAGTCACTAAGAGTTACAAATTTACCAATGCCGATAATGCGATATATTTCTGTACAGATATGAAAGCCAAAAAAGCTCAATCATGGTAAGAAAAACTTATCTTAGAACATGGGGAAAAAGTGGTTAAAATTATCCCTAGAAGTAAATAAATCAGGGGCATGTTCCATTAATCACTCTCACAGGAACATACAAAAACTTTAAAAAGCTTTGATAAAATGTACCTCATTAAAATTTTGTTTGATGAAGGATGGGAACTTAGAATTTCATCTAAGACACAGTAAGCTACTTCACAAAATGTGAGATCTGAACAATGAAATCTATTTCTGGAATAACAGTGACTACTTTTACAGCCACTTTGGTTTCAGCCAAGACCTAGTAGTGTAGAGCATGTTAAAAAAGTTATTAAAGAAAATTTAAAGTTACATAAAGAATTTTGATGATGTATATAAAAGTGTAGAAGTAAAATGGTTTGGAAATAGAATCTTGGAACCAACATGTATGAATAAAATAGATGCTCAGTAGTGGTAATTACAGAGAAATTAAGCTTATAGGTCATTTAAGAATATTATGGGAAAAGGGTGATAAACAAAATGCTGAATAAAGTCGCATAGGCCTTAGAATATATATTTTGATTTCACGTCAAGATGATATGCTGAATGAAGGCCATTCGTGTTACGAGGAAAAAAAAAGAAAAACTGTAAAAATTCATGTAATTTCACTAATCATGTAAAGTGCATTATTGAGTACTACGACAAATAACTTGAAAGTTGAGGAGAAACAGTTTGTCAAGAGTATCTTAAAATTATCGACGATAGAAATGATAAAGTGTATAACTGGTGTTAGAAGTAGCAACCAAAAAACTTCTATTCACACTGAGATGCATGTATAGATGGCTTACATCAAAATTTCAAAATAAAAGCAAATTCAAGAGACTTATGCAAATGGTAGACAAAACAACACTTAATGATAAAACATGTAAAATTTGCCTTAAACTTGGTTAAAGTTAACCCAAGAACTTTTTACCTTTTCTGGCAAAAATTTAGATTGAACTTTAATAAGAATAACCTTAACATTGTTACCAAACAGTTGATATTACACAAATATACTTTAGCAAGTTAACCAATGACAATAATTATAATTACTTGCCTGAAAATGTAGCAACACATCAAAATCATGTGACAGTATTGCAAATATAGTCCAACTATACAGAAAAGGAACATCAAAAGCATTTAACCGAAGCACTCAGCATCCCATGATCTTATACAAAGTAAAGAGATTTCCCTAGCTAAGACATAATTGCAAATAATCATCCATTAAACAACTTAGAAATTTATTGATTCTGCACGTGAAAATGAACCTTAAGGTGGTCGAATAATGCTGAAGAGCTACCCATTTCCCAGTAAATTTCGAAAAATCAATCCTGCATGCAAAAATATGGTAAAAGGAAAGAAAGATAAGGCACGATTTCTAGAATGAGGCAATTTGAACCAACATTTGCACAGTTAAATAGTAGTAAAGTTCAATGCCAACCGCAAATTTGCTACTAAATAAGAGAGAGTTAATTCTACAACTCATATGGCTAAAGATGTCTTTTCATTTCGCACCCAACATATGCAAACTTAGGCTATGCATGCATTCTAAGTTCAACAAAAAAATTTTGGTTCATTGACCAAAATTACCAAATTGGGTCAAATTGGATTAAACAAGAAAACCCTTTAGTTGCAAGTGGGTAATTTTGGGTATCTAGGAAATCCTATCTGATATTATATTAATGTACACAAGTCCAACAATGACTCCCTCACATATATTGGGCTTGTTTGGTTAGAGGATGAATTTGGGTAAGGAAAGAGAAAATAATTTATTTTATAGAGTTGATGGGAAAGAAAATTATTTTAATATTGGGAGGTGTGTAAGATGTGAAATAAAGTTGATTTTAAGGTTGGAATTTGTGTTGGATGTGAAATAAAGTTGATTTTTAAGGTTGGAATTTGTGTTGGATGTGAAATAAAGTTATTAAAATTTATAATAAATTTAAAATATTATTAAGATATTTTTTTGCCCTTTTTTGGGCTCATGCCAAACAAGGCCATTGTATAATGTTAGCTCAAATCATTTCAAAACATGAAAAACAAAACACGCCTCAAATATCAACAGAAAGATCTACATTAAATATGAACGCAGCTAAAATATCAACCCAAACAACTTCATTTCAGCGCAAACATGGATAATAAGAAACTATGAATGGAATCCTCACCAAGCAGAGATTACGGAACTAGGGTTGGATCCCGAAAAAAGTAGAGAAATGAAATTGATTGCAAGGAACAAGAGTATAAAGGTGTCGATGAGTGGCGAGGGGATAGAACTCACTGCTTTACACTGACGGGGGGCATCATGCAAATTAGGGTTGCAGTTTGGTTCCACAATTTTGGGAATTGAAATTTAGGTTCATTTGGGTTTGGTTTGGGTCCAATTTTGACTCGACTCTCATTATTGTTTGATAATAATTTAATAGAATGGTTCTACACTATATATTATGTATAAAAGGGAACCCTCTGAACAGTCTACATCATTATGAAATGAATTCAATAAAATTTGAATAAAATATTTATCATGCATATTTATTTTGAAAACTTTTGCTCTAACAACAACAAAAATATAATAACATTAACAAATCATAAAAATATTTTTATGAAGCTAATGTAATTTTAACTATAATGTGAAGGTGCAATATAAGTCATATAAATAAAGTAGTAGTATTAATAGAAAAAAATTCTAATCTAATATTAATGGATATAAATAAAACAAATAAAATAAATTATTTATTTTCCATAATATTATGGGCTTATTGTTTTAACATAAGAAATAAAACCGCTTCAAACTAAGCATGTAAAATAATAAAATAAAGAATTCAATTTGTCTACAGTAAGATTGACAAGCGTAATAGTTACTAATTAATTATTAAATAAGTTATTTGGTTAGGTTCCAATTTCTGAACGTTAGAACCGAGACTGAATCATATTATTCAGTTCTAAAAATTTTAAAACCAAAAGTGAATCAACAAAATTAGAACCAAATTGCATTGATCGATTCGATTAAATTCTTGGTTCTTTGGGCTTTTTGCATACTTCTAATGCATATAAAGATCAGACATCCATCAAATCATCACAGCAGATGCCAAGCCAAGAAAAAGAAAATTATATAATAATAAAGAAGCTAAAAACAAATAAATTAGTTAAAAATAATGAAATTTAATTAAATAGGAATTAAATCAAAATTCATCTAATTAGAACACTATAGAAGTTTCAAAATCATAAAAACAGAGTTCATGATTCTCACTTTGGGGACTTTGATTCAATGTTTTTGTGATGGGATGTTACGTTATTATGAAATATTTGTTATTTGATTGGATGACAAGTTTAAATAATATTATAAAATATTACAAAATTGTCTCACTAAAATTACATTTAGATGTCACCCCACTAATGTAGAGAGGGAGTCACTAAGGGGGCATTTGGTTCGTTGTTATCTTGGTGTTATGCTATGTAATCTAGAAATCATCTTTTGACTAATAATTTTATAATCTTATAGAAGATTATTTATATTGCTTTCTCTAGGTAACATAACATAACGTCAAGATAACATTAAACCAAACGCCTCCTAAAGCAAATCTCAAATTACCAATAATAGACGGTGGGTTAGAATGTACTATACTCAACAAACTTTTAGACTCAAGAAGCTAACTTAAGGATTTAGCAAACAAACATAACGATAACCTTTTTTGAATTAGGATTCTACATTAGGAGAGGACACTTACAATTTAAGATTCTTCAAGAAAAAATATATTCAAGTTCGATTACAAGTAACAAACAACTACATCCATTGTTTACAGAAAACAAATGATCAATATAAGTGTCCAATAATAGAAGGTGGGTTAGGTTGTACTATACTCAACTGACTTAGACTCAAGGAAGGTAACTTAAGGATTTAGCAAATAAACATAACGATTAATAATTTTTTGAATTAGGATTGTACACTAGGAGAGGACACATACAATTTCAAATTTTTCAAGAAAAAGCAGATTCAAGTTCAGTTACAAGTGACGAACAATTTCATTTATTCACAGAAAACAGATGATGAAGTGTAATCAATATTAGACCAAAGTTAATCTTATAGTAATATTAAACCCGAATTAATGAAAATAAGATTATGGATGATCATAAGACTTAAAAATTTCAACGTAAAATTAGATCAGATCACATACTTAGTTGATTATTTCTAACCTATGCAATCTAATTTTTTTGGGACATGAGTTCTGATCCAAACAGAGAGCAATATTTTCATATGAGTTTGGAGTGATAGTATGATCTAAATTCAAACATAGAATATTCATATGAAACATTAAAAAAAAAAATCTTAGCAGCAGCAAGGAAAGCTTAATCTAGATTTCAGACTGCCTCAAACAACATGAAAACAAGCTAGATGCTATGAAGGGGAAATGGTAGGCCGAATAGTGTAGAAACAGGTGAAAACAACTGAAAAAAAGAAAGAAATGATGTATAATGAAACCTATCAACTATAGAACCTCATCAGCATCCCTAGAACGGTAGCCACTTTGCCTCTCTGCTAGTGCAATCTGTAGCACGCTGCGTAGAATCGCCAATATAGTGGTCAAAGCCACTACTTCACTCAGAATTCCTTCAAAGAAATCCACTCACAAATCATCAAAAACATATCTCTTTAAAGGAGGAAGGCCAAGCATAAAGACAACTGATAATTTTTTGGATGTGGTACAAGATAGTAGCACTTATGATAAGCTTAAGATGGCAAGCTTCGTATCATCAAATGGATACCTCCATCAGAATAAATTGGAATCACTAACTCCAGAGGTTCTCCATGACCAGTCATCAGTGGGCGGCAAAAGCTTGAAATTAAATCAGAAGTCTAATCCCCACAATTATTCTCCGCAGCACTACTTAATAAGGATAATGCATAGCAAGTGAACATAGAGATAAACTCATCAAAAGCGAAGAGAAATGCAACATTTTGATAATCAAGAACTATATCACCACTAGATATCCCTACAGGATCAGTACTAATGTCACCACTCTAGGATCACCTAAGGAGAGCACTGAAGGTGGTAATAAACTCATAAGGAAGTTGGACGTAAAGAATTTAGTATATGGCTGATGATAATAATGATGAATAAGTAATAATATGATTAGAATATAAAACAATTATAATTATTATTATACTAATAGCAATAATAATAATAAAACAGTAAATATTAAATAGGTTCATAGTTTTCAAAAATATTATTTGAATCTCTATGGTAATATCAAATAAGTACATCCTTGAAAACTACAATCAATCATTTTCATTTTTAAAAAATACAATAAAATATGAATAAAACGATCATTTCATCCTATATTTTTTTCTCTTTTATCCTCTATTAGGGTTATTTTAATAATTTAAAAGGAAACAAATTAAGAACCCATTTTTTAGTCACAATTCAAGTTCAAGCTGAGCTAAGGTTACCTCAAGTTTGGATTAAAAAAAAATCTACTGGCTCAAATTTAGCTTATAGCTCAAATAGAAATGATTCAAGAAAGTTTGAGTTGAATTTTTTCAAGCTTGAGACAGCTCATGCTTATTATTTTGAGCAACTTTGTTCTCTTTTTTTATTAAAGTTTTAATTTAATTTGGGAATATCCACCTTTCATTTTTATAAGCCTAATACTAAATGACACTAAGTTTAAAAAAAAAATTGTAGGAGAAAAAAAAATTTAAAGTATGTTTTAACAAAGTGACAAAGCAAAGGGGATTCAAACCTCTTACCTCCAAAAAAAAACACGAAACCACTCTTTCATTAAACCAAATTGTACTTGTTGCTTACACAGAATAGTTATTCTTTTTAAAGCACTTCTACCCGAGCTTGATTCGTTTCAATACCACCTCAACCTTGTTTTAAAAAAATCTTATAACTAAAAAATTGGCCCATAGATTAGTTAAAAAATTTCAATTTAACCTAACATTAAAAAAATTTTGAGCTGACCTTTGTGCTATCGCAGATCTGCGCTTCCAATGGTCGCGCCGCCGCCCAATATTCCTCCCAAGAATACCATGGCGAGGACGTCAGGGAGGAAAGAGATGAAGACGCAGAGTCGTTGATCGCTTTACCTGCCACAAGTCCGAAGGAGAAGGTCCTCGAACAAGAGCCTAAAAATCAATTCCTTGCCGCTCCTCCGCCTCTCCCCGCTCCCCCCAGCTTTTCGCCGCCAAAAAATTGCTAGTGTGGTAAAGCGAAGTTAGTGAATCAATTGGTATATTTAAGTATGTCTGGCTTTCCTTAAATTCACACTTTTTGCTACCAACCTTTCTTTTAAGGAATATCAAAATATGTAATCAAGAAAACAAGATTTTAAAACTCATTATCAGTCCCTGCTTCAATTTTGCTTGTAAAAGAAAAGTATTAGTTTCAATAATTTCAATAATTTTAACATAATGCATGTCACATCCTTTGTTTTCTAACTAAAAAAACCTAATTTCTAAAAAAACTTTGTTTTAAAAATCTGACAATTTTGACCAATATAGAATAAGCAAGTCTTAGATCGCAAAATTGAAATGAAATTGAATAGCAAATTTACATAACTATATGCAAAATATTTAACTTATAAATTATACATATAATATTTAAAAATTAATAAATTTTAAATATAATAAACTTCTAAAAAAAATATAAGTAAAAAAGAAATATTTCATTAATTTTAACATATAGCCTATTTGCTCCTAAGACAAAAATAGTAATTGATTAAAATTAATAAAAGCAAGTAATTTTTATTATATTTTATGTAAATTTTAATATAATTTTTTTTTTATGTATATTCAATTATTTTTAATAAAATTATCAATTTTATTTCACATCATATACTAAAATATTTCATCCCTCGACATACAAAAAGAATTAATATTAATAAAATGTGTTTTCCATTTTTTAAAACTCATAGACAACATAAAATACTATAACAATTATTTAAAATATAAATGGCAATCAAGAAAATAGTAAAATTGGTTCTGCTTAATATCTCATGAATTAATAAATTATTTTTTTACCAACCACTTTAATTCATCAGAAGTCGAACATCATGAGTGATTGAGAATAGTGACTATATAAAATAAATCATGATTCTCAACAATTATCATTAAAATTTCTTAGCTTTGTTAAATTTTTAAATGGGTCCATAATCTTAATTTTAACCATTTTATACATAGGTCTTTGTTAATTATTTCTATTAAATGTCTGTTAACATATGACTTAGCGTGAGAGTTTAGCACAAAGATCAAAAATTGCTCAGAAAATGTTTCAATTTTAGATTAAATTGAAATTTTCTAGCTAAGCTATGAGCTAATTCTCTAGCTATAGAATTTTTTTGAGACAAGATTGAGCTGGTACTGGAATGGATCGAGCTTAGTTAGGAGTGCTTTAAAAAAAAAAACTGTCCTGTGTAAGCAACAAATATAGTTTGGTTTAATGAAAGATTAGTTTGGTGTTTTCTTGGGAGGTTGGAGGTTTAAATTCCCTTTGCTTTATCACTTTGTTAAAACATATTTTAAAAAATTTTCTTTCTAGCTTCTACAATTTTTTTTTTAAACTAGTGTCATTTATAAATAGGCTTATAAAAATGAAAAGTGGATATTCTCAAATTAAATTAAAATTTTAATAAAGAAAGAGAATAAAGAGGCTCGAACTAATAAGTATGAGCTGCCTCAAACTTAAAAAAATCCAGCTCCTCATATCAAGTCATGCTTAGCTAGGAAGAATCCAGCTCCACCTCGGCCTCACTAGAAGGCTTGTCCTTATGGTATCAGGTAATGAGTGTCCTAATATTGAAGCCTCTCTAACATTCAATTCAGAAATATCCATGTCGAATAGTGGATTTAAGTAACAAATATTGTAACCTAGGGTGGACATATCTATCGAAACAACCTCCAGGTCCAAGTCATAGCCCATCATCTCCTTCTATGGAAGGAGTCTAGGATACCGTAGGCTCTGAAGTAGGAGATACTAAACCTTTTGCTTCTATAGGTAAATCAAGGAGTTAGTCAGGAAATTCTATCTTACTCCATGTAGATGATCCTCTCAACCTAGCAGGTTTGAGAGTAAACCTTTTGCCATGGGATATAAACGAACAGGTGTTCATATTCATATCATAGGAAGCACCTATTGCTTCAACCTAGGGTCTACCCAAAACTACGTATGCAATGCATGGGTATGACATCACACCATAGAAGGTCTGAATAGAATCCTAACTACACTGGTACAAGGCAATGTTGACGAATAAAAATTGTGGTACCATTGTCTTGAAAAGACTCGTTCAGATGCAGATGTGCCTCAACAGTAAGGCTTATGATTAAAACAGACAACCCTAAATGACTCATTATAAGGTTTCCTATGTGCCATGCTATGTAGGGATGAAAATGCTGATGACTGCATGAAAACAACTAGGTAATCTAATACAAAACCTACACACAAACCTAGGGCTCAACCTAAACATGCAACAATTCAGTTAATTAAAGTTCTCTAACGTACTAATATGAAACGATATCATAATGCTATGATATCAAGAAGATTAAACTATATCACCGAAAATTATATGAAACTTACAAGTTCATATTAGGAATACTGGGCTTCTCAAAAAATTCAGCTTACTCCATGTAAATATATTAACTTAAGCAAGTTTGATAGAGAGTTACAAGTTGTAATAGAAATTACCAATATGGTATATCATTCCAAAACAAGTAAGCTTTCATGGAAATTAGAAATAGTAGTCTGGAGACTCTGGAATCAGCAGAATGATAGATTCGTTCAAGAACAAATTTAATTACAGCTAAAGAAACTAAAGAGTGATTATAATCAAGTATTCATGATCCCAACAGAAGCTTAAACAGAGCCCAACAGTGAGAATGACGACTAAACAGAGAATGAGTGAATTAACAAGAACAAGAAATCTAAAGAAACAAAGAAACAAGACGGAATTGAAGCCCTAAAACTAGGTAAACCTCAAGCCACTTGAAGACCGGTGCAGCCCACTGCCGTTCTGACAACGACCGACACCACCTGTGCGGAATCAACGATCTGAATTCTGAAAGGGACCGGTCACAGCCACCTGCTGCTCCGGCGACGATTCGACACCACCTGCATTGGGATTGTCCAAGCCAAGGAGAAAGCTTTCAAGGTGAACTCAGAATCAATCATCAAGACATGAACAACTGCTCAGTAGAAGAGGTAGAGTCTGTGCGAACTCACTCTTATGCAGTGTGGGTAGTAATGCGCGGAGTTGGCGATCTTGCACGCAAGAGATGTATAGGCCGGCGTGCGTAGCTCAGAGTTAGCGGCGAACCGATCTAGAAGTCTCGCACGACGAAAAGCACGGGCAAACAAGCGAACCTCATTAGTGACGGCCGATGCATAGTGCTCAATTTGATGAAGAAATTGCATATACGTCCCTTTATTTATAGAACCATTACGACCACGTCCTTCAAGATCTAGAGCATAAGAGCAACTTATTTGGCTCCACTTTGACCAAATTAAATCAAATCTAACCCAAATCAACCCCAACTAGGCCCAATAAGTAAAAAAGTAGACATTCCCATTGACACATGAACCAACTATAATTTTGAATATATATAGTCGACTAAAATATAAAAATAAATTAAATATAAAATAAGTCAATCTTCACTTCGACGTGAAGATTATATTGATTTGTCAGCCAATAGACTAACATTTCACTGCATCACCCATCTATAATATATATTTATTTAATTTTATTGAATATAATATAATTATATATTTCATGATGCAGCGTGGGGAACAATTTAAGTCGAATCCTAACGCTACCAATACTAAGTTAGCGCCTAAGTTTTTTGTATATATATATTTAAATTATTAAATGCAAATGGAGAGGAGATTAAACTAAGCTTTCCCAAATTATATTAAATATAATTATTTGCATATTCATTTAAATGTCATGAAATAGCTTTGACGATTTAGTTTCAATTCTAACAAATTCAGGAAACTATTGCAAATAAGATAATTAAATTATCGAACTTCAGAAATGATTTGACAAGCATGCATATTATCTTGAGTACTTTATACATGATAAATAATCAAGTCATTTAACATATAAATCTTCATTAAGTACGAATCATATGAATTCAATTCAGGACAAGAATTGTAATATAATTTTAAGCTCAGCAATTTCACATTCAGCGAATTGACAAAGAGCACATGAATTTCAATTACAAACATGGCTTAATGTGGAGATAATGGCATAAGACCAAAGCAAAGCAGAAAATCACTTCAATCTGAGAACATGGAGTTAAATACGAATTAAGGAAATTAACTGATCAGAAAATGTTGCCTAATATCACCATGAAATGGAATCAAGGACAAAACATAACTAGGCTAAAGAAGATTAAGCACTATAATCAAACCAATAAACCTCCACCCCCTGATCTCGAAGTCTCAGCTCCTTGCCGCAGTCCCGACGAAGCTGAATCACCCTTGAATGGAAGCCGCAGCCACCTGCTTAGCTCCGATCAGCAGAAAAAACGCCGTACGCAGCCGCCTGCTGCCGTGCAGGCGACAAAATCCGTGGCCACCTGTCCGGATCTCCTCAACCTCTGCTCTGAAGGTAGAATCGCTCACAGAAAATCAAACCCCCCCTTGAAGTAGACCCCATTGGTTACTTTATAGGAGAGGGAGAGTTAGGGGAAACCAACTTCATACGCAAGATCAGCGGAGGAAGTGGCCGGTGGCGTGCGCAAACACCGCAGAGAGGTTGGCGACGTGCGCGGAAGTGCGGCTGGATGTGCGCGGCGTGGCAGGACGGCAAGATCTGGTCGCCGTGAGGCTTCGCGAAGGCTAACAGAGAAAAGCCCGCGCCCACCATGAATTTAGGGCTGCCTTTGATTTATTTTGATGTAAATTTGCAGTCAAGTCCTTCTGTTCATGCTCCTTTGCAAATAGCACCGATATATGTAATTTGAATTCAATTTGATTCGAATTAAAACCAACTCAATCTAATTGAATCAAATTGACCCAAAATAACTCAAACAAGACTCATAATAATCTCAATTGATCTCAATTAAACCTTAACTCAGTATACCTGGGTTCAATTGAATCAAATCTAACCTAATTTGATTAATTTGAATTTAATTTGACTTAAACTGAATATAAATATTTCAATTTGAATCTAATTAACCCAAATTAACCAAATAAGGCTCAAAATAATTACTTAATACCAAAGTGGACATTTTCACCGACATAAAAATATATTGTTTGACTCAAAAATAACTCAAATAAAATATGCTGAAATGAAAATAACTATATACATGACTATTACATCCGAGACCGTAAATTATATCTACGGTGTCGATGTGTTTGACCAAGCGCTGCATAATTTTATAATAATTATATTATTAAATTTATATATTAATTGTATGATAAATAATTATGATATTATTATTAAAATTTAATTATTTTGTAGGTATTTTTTTATTATAAGAAAAGTACTTTCATAAAAGCTTTTTCTTATATCTATTTTTTAATTTTTTAAAAACTGAATTGTCTTAAAATTTATTTTATTAAACTCATTTTTTAGTTTTTATAATTATATAAAGAATTTTTTTTTTAATAAAAAACTTTCCAGAGACAAGGCAGCCTAAAATAACATCATGGAAAATTGTTTGTTGGGCCTGGCCCAGTCCCATTTGGGCTGGTGAGCTTTCACAGGCAATCAAACGGTCAGATCTTCTTAAAGGCCTGTTTGATTCGAGATAAATTTTTTATTCAACACAAATTTTAACTATAAAAATTAACTTTACTTTACATCAAACACAAATATGAATATTAAAATTAAAAGTATTTCACATTTTCATACTTTTTAATATTAACATAAATTTTATCTCACATTAAACTTAATAAATAAAATATTTTTTTTCTCTTGTCTAAAAAAAGCTCGAACCAAACGAGGCCAAAAAGCCTTGACGGACTAACCTTTTAAGAAAACTATTAAATAAATTCTTATTAAAAAAAGCTATAAAAAACTATTAAATAAATTTGGAGGTTAATGGATATGGAATTAGTAAAAGAGAAACCAACAAACATCAAAATTTAAAAAATAAAAACAGACATTTCAAAAAAAAATTTAAAAATAGATCAATTTAGCATATCATATATTTATAAGACGATTTATTATAAATATTGTCGTCAACAGCAAAGCATGAAGCAACATTTAAAAAAAAAACATGAAAATGATAAAAATTAAATTTCAGATAATCAAATCATTATTTCACCCAGCTCCACATGCAAGTTAAATATGGATTTTTTTTTTGAAAAAAATGAAATTTGATAGAAATAAATTTCTATTGTCACGAACCTATTGCCCTTCCGCTAAGTAAAATTTTTCTTAGGTTCAAGTAATTCGGTTGAGTTTTGATTCACATCTAAAAAATTTTGTTCTTTAATTGATTCAAAATTGAATCAAAACTCACATTGAATTGAATGTAGGACTAGTTAACTAAAGGTTTCTTATACACAAATTTATTGTATATTTCAAATCATGAAAATAAATTATAATGATTTGTTGAAGGTAAATATAATAAAATTATTCCAGCTCAATGAATTTTGAAGATAAATTAAATGGATCAAAAATTTGAATTCAAATTAAATTGTTTCATAACATAAACATTAAAATAATCTAATTATGCAAATCCTTGCATCCAACATAGCGTTAGTTAAATTAATATGTTTTTGGTAGAAAATATTTTATAGTTATATCAAAACTACATATATTAATTTGTATTGAATCTTAATTTAATAAGAGTTTGATTCAATGTTATCTTAGGGGGCGTTTGGTTCGTTATCTCAATATTTTATGTTATCTTTAGAAATTAATTGTTTGATTTAATGACATCTTTAAATAACATTACAATTAATTACAAAAATGCCATTACATGATGACATCTAGATGTCACTCCAAATTGGGCGACATCTCAAGATAACACCATCAATTTGTCATTATAATGCCAATAACTTCCAACTAAATAAAAATAATTTGGATAGCATTGATATTTTCTAATATCATAACATTGAACCAAACAAATGTCTATTGATGAATAACAATGACATTTAGATAACATGACATCTAAATAACATTGACATTGAGATAACACTGAACCAAACGTCCCCTTAATGTTATGTTATATTATATAAAAATAATAATTTTTTGGTTTAATAACATATATAAATAAATTTTTATTACATCATCAAACTATTAGTCAAAAGATGATATCTAGATTATATTATCGGAACGATTGGTTCGTTATTATCTTAGTGTCATGTTATATATTTTAAATGTTATCATTAAATTAAATAATTGATTTTTTTAAATAACATGATATAATATTAAGATGACATTGAATCAAATGCCCTCTGGTCCTAAGCGAGCAAAAACTGCTTGAGTGTTTAATTGCTAGCTGTCATGTGTACGGGCTCACCCAAATTGCATACGTGGCGGCAGATGGTTCGGCATTCAACGGGTTCGACGCCCAGAGCTGAAAAATTGTTCGGAGACTGGGCTTTTTCAAGCCACGTGGCAGCAATCGAACGCATTAAGTTGTCATTAACAAAAATAAAATAATAAAGAAGACATTATTTTCCTGCTCGGCCGGCCGGTCATTAGAACTCTTCAAAACTGTGATGTATTAAAACAATAAAGTATAGATATAGATGAATCATCGTTGGCCGCAATCTCCGGCCGTCACGTGTTCATAGGCGGCGCTCTGGTCTTCTCTCTTCCCCGATTTCTCTACTCCGAAGATTCTCAAACCCTAGCCCGGCAATTCCCCAATTCGATGAGTTTGATGGCGCAGCGGGGCGAGGGGGAGCTCTCCGCCGACCATCGATCCGATGGATTTAACAGCGATGAACATCCCCCGCGTCCCCACGCCTCGATTGATCGCACGGTCCGCTCTCTGGACCGGCAGATCTCCCGATTTCTCACCTCTGACCGCGCGATCTGGTCGGACTCCACCGACGCCGACGATTTCCTTGTCGCCGTCGACGCTCTTGTCGCAACAGTCCGCCGTGTTGACCCACTGGCGCGGGAAGATCGGCCAGCGGCCGACCGGGCTGACGACCTCCTCCACAAGTGTATGCTCCGGTTGGAGGAAGAGTTCCGCTCGCTGATCGGAAATCCATGCGGCGCAGCTTTCGATTCCGACGGAGAAGAATCGGATGGCGACGAGGATCGGATCCCGGTGGCCCCGCCACTGACTGACAACGACTTCATCATCCACTCACCCCCGTCAGGCTCTGTCGCGGATCTCCACGAGATCGCAAAGCTTATGGCTGGAGCTGGGTTCGGCCGGGAGTGCGCTCACGCGTACGGCCTCGCCCGCCGGAACTTCCTTGAGGAAAACGTGTCCCGTCTAGGGATCCGCCACCGGGATGCCGCCGGCGCCAGTGCCGGCGCTGATGAGCTGGAGGGCGAGATCTGCCGATGGATCAAGGCCGTCAACGTAGCGTTCCGCGTTCTCTTTCCCAGTGAGCGCCGTCTCTGCCTCCGCGTCTTCTCTGGTCTCCCCGCCATCGCCGATCAGTCCTTCACCGAGGCCTGCCGAGGCCCAGCTCTCCAGCTCTTAAGATTCGCGGACTCCATTGCCTCCGGAAGCAGCTCGCCTGAGAGACTCTTCCGGTTGCTCGACATGTACGAGACCCTGCGCGATGTAATCATCCCAGAACTTGACGGCCTCTTCTCCGATCAGCTGTGCTCTGCCTTTCTCTCAGCTCAAGCCGTCACCGTTCGGGAGAACATCGGCAAAGCCATTCGCGAGATTTTCGCCGAGCTAGAGAACTTGATCCGGCGAGATCCAGCAAAAGCGGTGCCCGGCGGTGAACTGCATCCCATCACACGCTACGTGATGAACTTCCTCCGCGCCGCCTGTTCCTCACGGGAAACGCTAGAGGAGGTGCTGGACGAGTTAGATGCTGCCGATGTCCAGGACCGACCATCATCTCCACTCGCCATTCAGATCGCGTGGATCATGGAGATACTGCAGGGGAACCTCGAATCGAAGGCGAAGATCTACCGCGAGCCGGCGCTGAGCTGCATCTTCCTGATGAACAATGTTAGGTACATGATGCAAAAGGTAAGGGACAGTAGCGATCTAGCGATCCTCATTGGCGAGGAATGGACACAGCGGCAGGCGGCGAGGGAGAGGCGGTGGGCGGCGGACTACCAGAAGGGCACCTGGGGAAAGGTTACGGCGGTGCTGAGGATCGACAGCTGGTCAACGCCGCCGGAGGAGGTGATGCGTGGAAGGCTGAAGATGTTCGACGTTTACTTGGAGGATACATGGCGGACACAAGCTGCCTGGATCGTGACCGACGATCGCCTGAGGGCTGAGCTTCATGCGGCAGCCGCAGCCATTGTGCTCCCGGCGTACCAGCGGTTTCTCGACCTCTACCGGGAGAAGAATGTAAGGCATAGTCCGCAGGAAGTTGAGGCGCGAATCAACGAGCTGTTCGAAGGGTGCAGGGAATCCTAGCAGCGAGTTTCGCAAATAATTTATAAATTACATTTTAAAAAAATATCATTTAAAAAATAATTTATAAATTCGTTTGGAAGATGAGTGTTATAAAAAAAATATATGTGGCGTAATTTTAAAAAGTTTGTGTGGCACGTAGGTAAATGCATAGTGTAAATTTTGTGAAAAAAAAATGTGGCGTAATTTTAAAAAATTTGTATGACACGCAAGTAAATGCCCCAAAAAAGTGAAGCTTAAATATGAATTTTTGGATAAGTTGATCAATATTGATTCTTCTCCTTTAATAAGTAAACTCTTGAAAGACCTGTGACTACAAATGCACGGCTAAAGATGATGGTGGTGCAATTACATTCAAGTACCTAGAAGCTATGCAATTTCATTTGGGTCCTAACTTTTTAGATTTGATGTTGCACATAGAAATTATCTATTTTATGATGCACCAAATTCAAACTTATGGTATTCGAGTCCAATGATGGCATATTTATAATCAAGTACTCATATTTTTTAAATATCTGATTTAGGCTCTAAACTTTCATCCGTCCTAAGTCATGAGAATTGCACATGGACATTAATATAGAGTTCATGTACCGCATGCTCGATACTTTGAACTAGAAAATATGAAAAATTATAATGAAAGGCCTATGTTATGAGAATATGTCACTTAGGTTCATATGTCACTTGTAGTTCATTCAAAATCATTCAAATTCCAATCTTTAAACTCAAACATCCAAATCTTTGGATCCAAATCTTTTAAATCTTCAAATACCCTAAATTCAAATCTCCAATTATCAACTCTTCAGAGTAAGACAAAAACCAAAATCCAATCCCAAACCAAATTCAAACTCAAATTCAAATCAAACCCAAGCCAAATCTAAATCAAATTCAAATTTTAAATCTAAGTTTCCCTTGGGATGTTAGGCTACTTAATCCCCTAATATTCAAAAGTTCTCAATCCAACCTGATATCTTAACGCTCAGATTCCAAATTTAAATCTCCTTAGAGTATTAGGCCTATCAAATCTCCTAATGCCCAAGGATTCCCAAATCAATTTGATGGTTGAGCTCTCTTAAATCTCTCATCCTTCAAATCATAAATCTAGTGCTAAGTCCCATCAAATCTCTTAACACTCCAAATTGTCTATGATTATGATGATTAAGCAATCCAGTGTATCTTAATATTATATTCGTAGAAGCCCCATAGAGCTTAACTCTTAAATGACTCTATGGCAAATTCTATCTTAATTCTTATCTTTGGATGATAGAACCCATGATTCTTGACGGATCACTTTGTAACCTTCTAGTCAAAGCTTTAAGTGAGTTAGAATCATTGGTAGTGCTCTGGACGAAAGAACCATGAGATTTTTACAGAGTTCTTTTTTTATCCCTATCCGTCTTTGTACTATTAGTTTAATATGTTAATTCTTCCCCTAATCAAAAATTCCATTCCTCCAATGGAGGTTGGGTAGTTAACTATAAAAACTTGCCTTTGTGGGAAATCATAAGATCCTCAGAACTCTACCTAGAACTATTACCTCTAAAGCGAAATCTATTTATCCTAGGAAAACGGAATTCTTCAAAAATAATATAAGCTTGTTGACATTTTCATTCTCTTGAGACACAACATTTGATACTATTTCTATATATTTAAATAAAAAACTATCACTTAAACATCGATTTGTTACAAAATAATATTTTTTAATAGAATATATATAATTTTAAATTTATTTATTGTTACATCAATGTATCTCAATTTAATATTTATATTTAGAGATATATCAATACAGTACAACTAAATACCAATTTTTAGAGATAGATTTGAAACATCTCAACGTTTTATGACTGAACACTAGCAATTACATAATAGTTCTTTGCTATATCATTAATTTAAGCCAAATACAAATATTTGTAGATTGATTCGTTACATTCTCAATTATTTTAACTCGATAATTTCAATTATATATTATTTAACACTATTACAATATATTTGAACAGAATACTCACATTTAAACACTGAATTGTTATATATCAAAATATTTTAATAAATTATTAAAAATTTTGTGTCTATTGACTTCTATGTCGATACATTTCAAATTAATCTGTATATTTAAAGACTAATTTGATATGTAACAAGAAAGTTTAATTGAATGCTAGTGATTATATAATTATTTGTTGATATATCGATATATTTTAGCTGACTATACAGTTTTTGAGAAAAATTCATTACATATCATTGTAATAGAATGCCAGCAATTTTGCAATTATTCATTTCCATATCGATGTATCTCATTTGAATGCATTCATTTAGGGACAAATTTATTGCATTTTTAATTATTTTAACTGAATAGTTACAATTATGCAATTATTCGATACTATTCTAATGTATTTGAACAGAATACTCGCATTTAGAAACCTCTTTATTACATATCGTGAGATTTTAACAGAACATTGATAATTTTATAGCTACTTATAATTATGTTATTGTATTTAAATATTATAGAAGATTTTAGAGGCTCATTCGATGTATATTAGAGTGTTTAAAAAAAATACCAGTAATAATACAACTTTTTGATGATATATCGATATCTTTTTTCACAAAATACATGCCTTTAGACACATATTCATTACAACATTAATGTATTTTAATTGAATAATGTAATTACGTAATGTTTATTATTATATCGATAAATTTATACTGAATATATGTATTTAAAGACTAGTTCGTAATATTTCAAGTTATTTTAACTGAATATTGATGCTTAAAGAACTATTTAATGCTACTTTCACGCATTTGCACTAACTATTAGCATTTAGGCTCAGATTTGTTATATTTTGAGATATTTCAATAGGATACTAGTAATTTTCAGCTATCAATTTTACTTCAACTTACTTTAACTGAATACATTTAAAGGCTAATTCGATATGTAAAGTCGTATTTTCTTTAAATACCAAACATTATATAACTATTTAAAGATACATCGATATATTTCCACTGCATAAATATCTTTAAAGACAAATTTGTTATATATTAATGTGTTGTTGTTAACTACTAGCAATTATGCAATTATACAACCTTTTATTACAATATCAGTAAATTTAAGATGAATACAAATATTTGTAAAACGATTCATTTTATTTTTAGTTATTTTAATTGAATACTTGAAAATATATAACTACTCAATACTATTCGTTTTTATTTGAATGGAATACTAGGTCTTAGACAATTATTCATTATATATCGTGATTTTTTAATAGATGTCGATAATTTAATGTCTATTTATTGCTATGTTAATACAATTTAACTAAATACATGAATTTAGAGACAAATTAATTACATTTCAAGTTATTGTAATTGAATATTTAGACTTATTTGCTTATTCGACATTATTTTATTGTGTTCAAACATAATATTTACATTTAGAGATTGATTCGTAACATATTAAGAAATTTTAATATAGCAAATTTATAACTTGTCAATGTTATATCGATATATTTATGAATAAATGCATTTAAAGACTAGTCTGAGACATACAAAGATACTTCAAATAAATCCGGCAATTATACACTCATTTAATGATATATTAATGTATTTGAACTAAATATACTCATTTAGTGACCTATTTAACATATATTAATGAATTATAACTGAACTATAATAGTTATTTAATAATTTATTACTATATCGATGAATTTAAATTGAATAACTGAATGTAGAGCATGAATCATTATATTTCATGTTATGTTTACTAGATATTTACAATTATATAACTATTTAATACTACTTTCGTGTATTGAAACAGAATATTAGTCGACACAAGATCATTACATATTAAGATATTGCAGGAGAATATTGATAATTCCTATAACTCTTTATTATTATGTCGATGTATTTCTACTGAATAAATGCATTTGGAAAACAATCTGACATTACGATACTTCAATTGAATTCCAATAATTATGGAATTATTGTATGATATTTTGAAATCTTTCAATTGAATACGTGCCCTTTGAGACATATTCGTCACATATCATTGAAAGATAACTAAATACCAGTAATTGTACAACTTGTTATATCGATAACTTTGAGTTGAATATAAACATCTATAGAACGATTTATTAAATTTTCAATTATTTTAACTAAATAGCTGCAATTATAAAGCTATTCGATACTATTTCATTATATTTAAATAAAATACTATCATTTAAATATTGATTTGTCGCAAATCTTGTTTTTTCAGTAGAATATAGATTATTGTATACCTATTCATTGTTATATCGATGTACTCAATTTAATCACACTTTTACAGATAAATTTGTTAGATGTCTAGGTATTTGAGTTGAATACCAGAAATTGCATATTCAATGATATATCAATACATCAATATAGCAAATATTACGTATGTAATTAGAGTATTATGTTAAAAAACTTTCATATAGACAAGATTAAAGTCAAATTACATATATTCTCTTTAAATATAATAAAAACGAATTAAATAGTCACACAATTGCTTATTTTCAGTTAAAATAACTTAATATGCAGTGTATCGTACTCTAAATGCTTGTACTCCACTTAAATTCAACGTAATGCAATGAATAGCTGCAAAAACATCACTATACAACTCAAATTCATTAATATGTCTTAAACAAATCCTAAAAGAGTCTATTCTCTGAAATTTAATCGATATATTGATAAATAAATGTGTAATTATAGGTATTACATTAAAACACAATCAAATAATTCTAATAGATAGCCAAATAATAATTTTCGATTGAAATACGTCAATATACTAAATATTAGATGTGAAATCAGATTATTATGTTAAACAACCTTCATATAGACAATATTAAAGTCAAATTGCATATACTCTCTTCAAATACAATAAAACTAATTGAATACTCACACAATTGCTTGTGTTCAGTTAAAATAACTTAATATTCAATGAATCGTACTCTAAATATATGTATTCCACTTGAATTCAACAAAACGCAATGAATAGCTGCAAAAATATCCCTATTCAACCCAAATTCATTCATATATCATAAATCAGTTCCTAGGAGAGCCTATTCTCTTAAATTTAATCGATATACTGATGAATAGATGTGTAATTACATTAAAATGCGATCAAATATTCCTAATAGTTCGTCAAAATTTAATTTTCAATTGAAATACATCAATATAGCAAACATTAGGTATGTGATCAGAGTATTATGTTAAAAAACCTTCATATAGACAAGCTTAAAGTCAAATTACATATATTATCTTAAAATATAATAAAAACTAATTGAATAGTCACACAAGTGCTTATTTTCAGTTAAAATAACTTATTATGCAATGAATCATACTCTAATTGCTTGTACGCCACTTGAATTCAACGTAATGCAATGAATAGCTACAAAAACAACACTATTCAACTCAAATTTATTGATATGTCATAAATTAGTCCCTAAAAGAGCGTATTCTTTTAAAATTTATCGATAGACAAACAAAAAGATGTAAATTATAGGTATTATGTTAAAACGTAATCAAATATCCCTAATAAATCGCCAAATATCCATTTTTGATTGAAATACATTAATATAGCAAACATTAGGTGTGTAATCAGAGTAGTATGTTAAAAAACCTTCATATAGACAAGATTAAAGTCAAATTGCATATATTCTCTTCAAATATAATAAAAAACTAAATGAATACTCACACAATTGCTTGTATTTAGTTAAAATAACTTATTAAGTATTGAATCGTACTCGAAATACTTGTACTCCACTTGAATTCAACGTAATGCAATGAATAGCTGCAAAAACATCACTATTCGATTAAAATTCATTGCTCTGTCAAAAATCAGACCTTAAAAGAGTCTGTTCTTTTAAAATTAATCGATATACTGATAAATAGATGTATAATTATAGGTATTACATTAAAATGCAATCAAATATTGCTAATAGTTTGCCAAATTTTAATTTTTGATTGAAATATATCAATATAGCAAACATTAGGTGTGTGATCAGAGTATTATGTTAAAAAACTTTCATATAGATAAGATTAAAGTTAAATTACATATATTCTCTTAAAATACAATAAAAACTCATTGAATAGTCACACAATTATTTGTATTTAGTTAAAATAACTTATCTTGCAATGTATCGTGCTCTAAATGTTTGTACTCTACTTGAATCAAACGTAATGCAATGAATAGCTGTAAAATGATCACTATTCAACTCAAATTCATTGCTCTGTTATAAATCAAACCTTAAAAGAGCCTGTTCTCTTAAATTTAATCGATATACTAATAAATAGAAGTGTAATTATTGGTATTACATTAAAATATAATTAAATATTCCTAATAGTTCGCCAAATTTCAATGTTCGATTGAAATACATCAATATAACAAATATTAGGTGTGTGATCAGAGTATTATGTTAAAAAACCTTCATATAGACAAGATTAAAGTCAAATGGCAAATATTCTCTTCAAATACAACAAAAACTAATTGAATACTCACAAAATTGCTTGTATTCAGTTAAAATAACTTATTAAGTATTGAATTGTACTCTAAATACTTGTATTTCAGTTGAATTCAATGTAATGTAATGAATAGCTGCAAAAACATCACTATTCAATTCAAATTCATTGCTCTGTCATAAATTAGACCTTAAAAGAGCCTGTTCTCTTAAAATTAATCCATTGACTGATAAATAAATGTGTAATTATAGGTATTACATTAAAACACAATCAAATAATCCTAATAGTTCGCCAAATTTCAATTTTCGATTGAAATATACATCAATATAGCAAGCATTATGTGTGTGATCAGAGTATTATGTTGAAAAACCTTTATATAGACAAGATTAAAGTCAAATTGCATATATATTGTCTTAAAATACAATAAAAACTAATTGAATAGTCACACAATTGCTTGTATTCAGTTAAATTAACTTATCATGCAATGTATCGTGCTCTAAATGCTTGTACTCTACTTGAATAAAACGTAATGCAATAAATAACTGCAAAATCGTCACTATTCAACTCAAATTCATTGATATATTATAAATCAAACCCTAAAAGAGCCTATTTTCTTAAAATTGATTGATATACTGACAAATAGATGTTTAATTATATGTATTACATAAAAATACAATCAAATATCCCTAATAGATCGCCAAATATCAATGTTTGATTGAAATACGTTAATATAACAAATATTAGGTGTGTAATCAGAGTATTACATTAAAAAACCTTCATATAGACAAGATTAAAGTCAAATTGCAAATATTTTTTTCAAATACAATAAAAACTAATTGAATACTCACAAAATTGCTTGTATTCAGTTAAAATAAATTATTAAGTATTGAATCGTACTCTAAATACTTGTATTTCACTTAAATTCAATGTAATGCAATGAATAACTGCAAAAACATCACTATTCAACTCAAATTCATTGCTCTCTCATAATTCAGACCTTAAAAGAGCCTGTTCTCTTAAAATTAATCGATATACCGATAAATAGATGTGTAATTATAGGTATTACATTAAAACACAATCAAATAATCCTAATAGTTCGCCAAATTTTAATTTTTGATTGAAATACATCAATATAGCAAATATTAGGTGTGTGATCAGAGTATTATGTTAAAAAACCTTCATATAGACAAGATTAAAGTAAAATTGCATATATATATTTCTTTTAAATACAATAAAAACTTATTGAATAGTCACACATGTGCTTGTTTTCAGTTAAAATAACTTATTATGCAATGAATCATACTCTAAATGCTTGTACTCCCCTTGAATTCAACGTAATGCAATGAATAGCTGCAAAAATATCACTATTTAACTCAAATTCATTGATATGTCATACATTAGTTCTTAAAAGAGAGTATTCTTTTAAAATTGATCGATATACTAACAAAAAGATGTATAATTGTAGGTATTTTGTTAAAAAGCAATCAAATATCCCTAATAAATCGCTAAATATCAATTTTCGATTAAAATACATCAATATAGCAAATATTAGGTGTGTAATCAGAGTATTATGTAAAACAACCTTCATATAGACAAGATTTAAGTCAAATTGCATATATTCTCTTCAAATACAATAAAAACTAATTGAATACTCACACAATTGCTTGTATTCAGTAAAAATAATTTATTATACAATGAATCAAATTTTAAATGCTTGTACTCAACTTGGATTCAACGTAATGCAATGAATAGCCGCAAAAACGTCACTAATCCACTCAAATTCATTGATATGTCACAAATCAGACCATGAAAGAGCCCATTCTCTTAACTTTAATCGATATACAGACAAACAACTGTATAATTATAGATATTATATTAAAACGCAATCAAATATCCCTAATAGATTACCAAATATCTATTTTTGATTGAAATACATCAATATAGCAAACATAAGGTGTGTAACTAGAGTATTATGTTAAAAAACCTTCATATAGACAAGATTAAAGTTAAATTGCATATATTCTCTTCAAATATAATAAAAACTAATTGAATACTCACACAATTGCTTGTATTTAGTTAAAATAACTTATTAACTATTGAATCGTACTCGAAATATTTGTACTCTATTTGAATTTAACGTAATACAATGAATAGCTGCTAAAACATAATTATTCGACTAAAATTCATTTCTCTGTCATAAATCATACCTTAAAAGAGTCTGTTCTCTTAAAATTAATCGATATACTGATAAATGGATGTTTAATTATAGGTATTACATTAAAATGAAATCAAATATTCCTAATAGTTCGCTAAATTTCAATTTTCGATTGAAATATATTAATATAGCAAACATTAGGTATGTGATCAGAGTATTATATTAAAAAAACTTCATATAGACAAGATTAAAATCAAATTGCACATATTCTCTTAAAATACAATACAAACTAATTGAATAATCACACAATTGCTTGTATTCAGTTAAAATAACTTATCATGCAATGTATCATGCTCTAAATGCGTGTACTCTACTTGAATTAAACGTAATGCACTGAATAGATGCAAAATAGTCACTATTCAACTCAAATTCAATGATGTCATAAATCAAACCCTAAAAGAGCCTATTGTCTTAAAATTGATCGATATACTGACAAATAGAGGTTTAATTAAAGGTATTACATAAAAATACAATCAAATGTCCCTAATAGATCGCCAAATATCAATATTTGATTGAAATACATTAATATAGCAAATATTTGGTGTGTAATCAGAGTATTATGTTAAAAAATCTTCATATAGGCAAGATTAAAGTCAAATTGCATATATTTTCCTCAAAAATAATAAAACTAATTGAATAGTGACACAATTGCTTGTATTCAGTTAAAATAATTTATTATGCAACGAATAGTACTCTAAATGCATGTACTATACTTGAATTCAACGTAATGCAATGAATAGTTGCAAAAACATCCTTATTCAACTCAAATTCATTGATATATCATAAATCAGTTCCTAAGAGAGCCTATTCTCTTAAATTTAATCAATATACTGATAAATAGATGTGTAATTATAGGTATTACATTAAAATGCAATCAAATATTTCTAATAGTTCGCCAAATTTCAATTTTCGATTGAAATTCATCAATATAGCAAATATAGACAAGATTAAAGTTAAATTACATATATTCTCTTTAAATATAATAAAAAACTAATTGAATAGTCATACAATTGCTTGTTTTTAGTTAATATAACTTAATATGCAGTCTTTAGTACTCTAAATACTTGTACCCCACTTAAAGTCAACGTAATGCAATGAATAGCTGCAAAATGGTCACTATTCAACTCAAATTCAATGATGTCATAAATCAAACCCTAAAAGAGCCTATTGTCTTAAAATTGATCTATATACTTACAAATAGAGGTTTAATTAAAGGTATTACATAAAAATACATTCAAATGTCCCTAATAGATCGTCAAATATCAATATTTGATTGAAATGCATTAATATAGCAAATATTTAGTGTGTAATCAGAGTATTATGTTAAAAAAATCTTTATATAGGCAAGATTAAAGTCAAATTGCATATATTCTCCTCAAAAATAATAAAAACTAATTGAACACAATTGCTTGTATTAAGTTAAAATAATTTGTTATGCAACGAATCGTACCCTAAATGCTTGTACTATACTTGAATTCAACGTAATGCAATGAATAGCTGCAAAAACATCCCTATTCAACCCAAATTCATTGATATATCATAAATCAGTTCCTAAGAGAGCCTATTCTCTTAAATTTAATCGATAAACTGATAAATAGATGTGTAATTATAGGTATTACATTAAAATGCAACCAAATATTTCTAATAGTTCGCCAAATTTTAATTTTCGATTGAAATTCATCAATATAGCAAATATAGACAAGATTAAAGTCAAATTGCATATATTCTCTTTAAATATAATAAAAACGAATTGAATAGTCACACAATTGCTTGTTTTTAGTTAATATAAGTTAATATGCAGTGTATCGTACTCTAAATGCTTGTACTCCATTTAAATTCAACGTAATGCAATGAATAGCTGCAAAAACATCACTATACAACTCAAATTCATTGATATGTCTTAAATAAGACCCAAAAAGAGACTATTCTCTGAAATTTAATCAATATACTGATAGATAAATGTGTAATTATAGGTATTACATTAAAACACAATCAAATAATTCTAATAGATCGCCAAATAATAATTTTCGATTGAAATACATCAATATATCAAATATTAGGTGTGTAATCAGATTATTATGTCAAACAACCTTCATATAGACCACATTAAAGTCAAATTGCATATATTCTCTTCAAATACAATAAAAACTAATTGAATACTCACACAATTGCTTGTGTTCAGTTAAAATAAGTTATTATGCAATGAATCGTATTTTAAATGCTTGTACTCCACCTGAATTCAAAGTAATGGAATGAATAGCTGTAAAAACATCACTAGTCATCTTAAATTTATTGATATGTCATAAATCAGTCTCTAAAAGAGTCTATTCTCTTAAACTTGATCGACATACTAACAAAAAGATGTATAATTATAGGTATTATATTAAAACGCAATCAAATGTCTCTAATGGATCTCTAAATATCAAATTTTAATTGAAATATATCAATATAACAAACATTAGGTGTGTAATCAGAGTATTATGTTAAAAAACCTTTATATAGACAAGATCAAAGCCAAATTGCATATATTCTTTTTTAATACAATAAAAACTAACAGAATACTCACACAATTGCTTGTATTCAGTTAAAGTAACTTATTATGCAACGAATTATACTCTAAATACTTGTACTCCACTTGAATTTAACGTAATGCAATGAATAGCTGCAAAAATATCACTATTCAATTGGAATTCATTGATATGTCATAAATCAGACCTTAAAAGAGCCTATTGTCTTAAACTTAATTGATATACTGATAAATTGATGTGTAATTATAGGTATTACATTAAAAAGCAATCAAATAATCCTAATAGTTCACCAAATATCAATTTTCGATTGAAATACATAAACATAGCAAACATTAGGTATGTAATCAGAGTGTTATGTTAAAAAACATTCATATAGACAATATTAAAGTCAAATTACATATATTCTCTTCAAATATAATAAAAACTAATTGAATACTCACACAATTGCTTATATTCAGTTAAAATAACTTATTATGCAATGAATCGTACTCCAAATGCTTGCACTCCACTTTAATTCAACGTAATGCATTGAATAGCTGCAAAAAACTGCACTATTCAATTCAAATTTATTCATATGTCATAAATCAGTCCGTAAAAGAGCCTTTTCTCTTAACATTGATCGATATACTGATAAATAGATGTATAATTATAGGTATTATATTAAAACGCAATCAAATAATTCTAATAGTTTGCCAAATTTTAATTTTCGATTGAAATACATCAATATAGCAAACATTAGGTGTGTGATTAGAGTATTATATTAAAAAACCTTCATATAGACAAGATTAAAGTCAAATTGCATATATTCTCTTAAAATACAATAAAAACTAATTGAATAGTCACACAACTGCTTGTTTTCAGTTAAAATAACTTATTATGCAATGAATCATACTCTAAATACTTGTACTCCACTTGAATTCAACGTAATGTAATGAATAGCTGCAAAAACATCACTATTCAACTCAAATTCATTGATATGTCATAAATTAGTCCCTATAAGAGCTTATTCTTTTAAAATTGATAGATATACTAATAAAAAGATGTATAAATGTAGGTATTATGTTAACACGCAATCAAATCTCCCTAATAGATCGCCAAATATCAATTTTTGATTGAAATACATCAATATAATAAACATTAGGTGTGTAATCAGAGTATTATGTTAAAAAACCTTCATATAGACAAGATCAAAGTCAAATTGCATATATTCTCTTTAAATACAATAAAAACTAACAGAATACTCACACAATTGCTTGTATTCAGTCAAAGTAACTTATTATGCAACGAATTATACTCTAAATACTTGTACTCTACTTGAATTCAACATAATGCAATGAATAGCTGCAAAAATATAGTGATTCGACTCAAATTCATTGCTCTATCATAAATCAGACCATAAAAGAGCCTATTCTCTTAAACTTAATGTATATACTAATAAATTGATATGTAATTATAGGTATTGCATTAAAAAGTAATCAAATAATTCTAATAGTTCGCCAAATTTTAATTTTCGATTGAAATACATCAATATAGCAAACATTAGGTGTGTGATCAGAGTGTTATGTTAAAAAATATTCATATAGACAAGATTAAAATCAAATTGCATATATTCTCTTAAAATACAATAAAAACTAATTGAATAGTCACACAACTTCTTGTTTTCAGCTAAAATAACTTATTATGCAATGAATCATACTCTAAATACTTGTACTCCACTTGAATTCAACGTAATGCAATGAATAGCTGCAAAAACCGCACTATTCAACTCAAATTTATTCATGTCATAAATAAGTCCGTAAAAGAGCATTTTCTCTTAACATTGATCGATATACTGATAAATAAATGTATAATTATAGGTATTATATTAAAACGCAATCAAATGTCCCTAATAGATCACTACATATCCAGTTTCGACTGAAATACATCAATATAGCAAACATTAGGTGTGTAATCAGAGTATTATATTAAAAAACCTTCATATAGATAAGATTAAAGTCAAATTGCATATATTCTCTTCAAATACAATAAAAACTAATTGAATACTCACACAATTGCTTGTGTTCAGTTAAAATAACTTATTATGCATTGAATCATACTTTAAATGCTTGTACTCCACCTGAATTCAACGTAATGAAATGAATAGCTGTAAAAACATCACTAGTCGTCTTAAATTTATTGATATGTCATAAATCAATTCTTAAAAGAGTCTATTCACTTAAAATTGATCGACATACTAACAAAAGGATGTATAATTGTAGGTATTCTATTAAAACACATTCAAATGTCTCTAATGGATCGCCAAATATCAATTTTTGATTGAAATACATCAATATAAAAAATATTAGGTGTGTAATCAGAGTATTATGTTTAAAAACCTTCATATAGACAAGATCAAAGTCAAATTGCATATATTCTCGTTAAATACAATAAAAACTAACTAAATACTTACACAATTGCTTGTATTCAGTTAAAGTAATCTATTATGCAACGAATTATACTCTAAATACTTGTACTCCACTTAAATTCAACGTAATGCAATGAATAGCTGAAAAACATTACTATACAACTCAAATTCATTGATATGTCTTAAATAAGACCCTAAAAGAGACTATTCTCTGAAATTTAATCGATATACTGATAAATTGATGTGTAATTATAGGTATTATATTAAAAAGCAATCAAATAATCCTAATAGTTCACCAAATATCAATTTTTGATTGAAATACATAAACATAGCAAACATTAGGTGTGTAATCAGAGTGTTATGTTAAAAAACATTCATATAGACAACATTAAAATCAAATTGCATATATTCTCTTAAAATACAA
>KZ451905.1:1221299-1246315 GCA_002786265.1 Apostasia shenzhenica
TTTAACCCCCCCAATAAAAAAATAACACAATTCGAGGAGCATAAGTAAACTCTTGTCCAGCTTTCACCAGCAACTCTTTTGTAATTGGTGTGCTCTTCTGAATCGCCTCTAACAGAACACATAACCAGACTAAATAAAGGAGGAAAACTTCTCTACGAGCATTATAATCATATAGACACAAAGTGTGGAAAATACCCTATAACATCTTCTAAATATTGAACTTATACGTGATGAGCCTAACCTAAGCCACAATTGAGAATAGTCAAGAGACGAGAAGAACATGTGTTGGCGACCAACAATGTAAGAACAAAGGAGATAAGACGAAGTGAGCTTAAGTAGCTGTGCAAGCCATACCTCACCCTCTAGGCAGAGCGCGTGAGTAACAGAAAGCGTCCAAGTATTATGTTTAGACAGAAAATGTGATAAAACCCACTTTCTTCTCTTTACTTTGTGCTTCTTTCCCCTTTTTTTACTATCTCATAATTTAATTATGCCAATACCGCGATTTGGGAAAAAATATGTGTTATGTGGGTATATTGTTCTGCTGCTTACATCTCCCTCCCCCTCCCTTTTGCTGATCTCTCTCTCGAGGCTTCCTCCTCCTCCTCTTCTTCAATGACTGATGGGCTTGAGGCGGGGTAAGAGTAAAGCGATGGGAGGTTGGATGTGAGGATCCTTAGTCCAGGAAGTGGGGCGGCAAGAGGTATTGAATGATATGGTGGGGAGATGCATGGAAAGCGATGCCCCATTGCGTTTTGGAAAAGAGAAGCGATTCAACGTGTCACGACAACTATCTGCCTGTCTGCGCGCGCTATGGCTCGTTGCGGGCTCCCACCCCCTTTCTGCATCCAAAGGTCAGCCCACAGTGCGGCCAAGCGACGGCAGCTCAGCCGACGCGTCACGGCCGGATATTCGTATTTTCGCGGCTGTACCAATGTATCCGGCTAAGAGCTTCTCTTGAGCACTGGCGTAAATAAACAAAATACACCGGAAATCAGAATGCAGGGAATATTTCCAGCAAATCTATTAGCGGTAGCGTAATCTCAACAGTACGTAAATAGACGTCAGAGCTGGCGAGCATTTAAAGGAAATACGTTTTGTATCATAATCAATAAATACAATTAATAAAATAATTACCATTTATTTCATTAAATACTATGAATAAGAAAATAAGTAAGTTTAAATATAAGTAATAATCATACAGTATAATTGAGTGCCTCACTATATATTTCATCTATAACTTTCACAATCTGAACTTAAATTACAGATTATATACTAGACTTAATACTCTCAGTTTCTTGTTAGATATACTACGATACAGATATTTTATGCTTTACGTTAACTTCTATCTATCACTACTCAAAATACGAATCGAAAAAAACCAAATTTCATGTAAAATCTAAGAAATTACAAAAACTTTTTCAGGTAGTAATTCATTATTTGCATAACAGATTGAAAATTTTAAAACATTTCTAAAAACTTCCTTTCGCAAATATTTCTATTAATATTTCATACTTTTATTTTCACTTATACTATTAAACCATCCATTATATTAATAAAAATATATAATGCTTTCCTGTCATTTTTCCACTATTCTTACCTTATTACACAACCCTGAATTTTAAACTAAGTAAGAATATATTTTTATTAACAATGACACTTTAACACATATATTTTAATTATAACCTATCACCTAGTCGTCTGTTTAAATTTACTTGACAATTAGTCAAAAATTAAAATGAAATCATTATTTATCTTTAAAAGAGTCATCAAGACTTTCACTTTAAATATATAATTTAGAGTCAATAAAATAACTCATATTTTCCATCATAAGAATAATATTAAAATCAATCTATTTTTTAATTCACTTATACAAAAAAAAGAAATTTTAAATTAGTGCTTTAAAACACATGTAATAATCTCGCACAAAAGGTCATTATAATAATGTCTATTATATATTATAAACCAACACACAATCATATTCAAAAATTCGATCTCATTGCATTATACTCGAGAGTATCGTTCGCAAATTAAAATCAATTTTTTGAACTTAGTGAAATTATTGTAATTTTATCTCACCTTATATCAATAATAAAATAGAACATTCATTTATACAGTAGTTACAGCATGTGCTTGTTGTAATCAGCGCATGACTATGTAATTGATTTTGGAAGCCTTTGTTAGATAAATACTCAATTTAACCTTCCCTAATTTCAACCTCTAATAGAATGGTGTTATTAGGTCACGCGAAGTTAGACCTAACAAAACCCCGCTTTAACCATTTTGAAGTATAGACTTAAGATAGACACAATATGATTATTTTATAAGTTATAACTGTATTAATCTAAATTAACAATCCTCCATATAGACGAATATACCTAATATCAATAAAAGTTCACAAATTTTGGTATCAGAAATATGTAGGTAATATATGTCCAAAGCGCGAGCGGAGTTAGGTGGTTGGGGGTATTAATGCGACCAGGTTTGGGAAGCATAGAGTATAAAGTGAGAAGGGTAACAAATAAATAAAATCAATCTAATCTCCTCTCTTTTGGGGTACTCTAAATACTTGTACTCCACTTGAATTCAACGTAATGCAATGAATAACTACAAAAACATTATTATTCCACTCAAATTCATTGATATGTCATAAATTAGTTCCTAAAAGAGCGTATTCTTTTAAAATTGATCGATATACTAATGAAAAGATGTATAATTGTAGCTATTATGTTAACACGCTATCAAATATTCCTAATAAATTGCCAAATATCAATTTTTGATTGAAATACGTTAAGATAGCAAATATTTGGTGTGTAATCAGAGTATTATGTTAAAACATCTTCACATATGCAAGATTAAAATCAAATTGCATATATTCTCCTCAAAAATAATAAAAACTAATTGAATAGTGTGACACAATTGCTTGTATTCAGTTAAAATAATTTATTATACAATGAATCGTACTCTAGATACTTGTACTCCACTTGAATTCAATGTAACGCAATGAATAGCTGCAAAAACATCCTTATTCAACCCAAATTCATTGATATATCATAAATCAGTCTCTAAAAGAGCCTATTCTCTTAAATTTAGTCGATATACTGATAAATAGATGTGTAATTATAGGTATTACATTAAAATACAATCAAATAATCCAAATAGATCGCCAAATATCAATTTTCGATTGAAATACATCATTATAGCAAACATTATATTTGTAATCAGCATATTATGATAAAAAACCTTCATATAGACAAGATTAAAGTCAAATTACATATATTCTCTTTAAATATAATAAAAACGAATTAAATAGTCACACAATTGCTTGTTTTCAGTTAAAATAACTTATTATGCAATGAATCATACTCAAAATGCTTGCACTCCACTTTAATTCAACGTAATGCATTGAATAGCTGCAAAAACTGCACTATTCAACTCAAATGTATTCATATTTTATAAATTAGTCCGTAAAAGAATCTATTCTCTTAACATTGATCGATATACTGATAAATAGATGTATAATTATAGGTATTATATTAAAACGCAATCAATTGTCCCTAATAGATCATCACATTTTATTTTTCGACTGAAATACATCAATATAGCAAACATTAGGTGTGAAATCGGAGTATTATATTAAAAAACCATATAAGATTAAAGTCAAATTGTATATATTATCTTCAAATACAATAAAAATTAATTGAATACTCACACAATTAATTGTATTCAGTTAAAATAACTTATTATGCAATGAATCGGGCTCTAAATACTTGTACTCTACTTGAATTCAACGTAATGCAATGAATAATTGCAAAAACCGCACTATTCAACTCAAATTTATTCATATGTCATAAATCAGACCGTAAAAGAGTCTATTCTCTTAACATTGATCGATATACTGGTAAATAAATGTATAATTATAGGTATTACATTAAAATGCAATCAAATGTCCCTAATAGATCGTCAAATATCAATTTTCGATTGAAATACGTCAATATAGCAAATATTAGGTGTGTAATCAGAGTATTATTTTAAAAAACCTTTATATAGACAAGATTAAAGTCAAATTGCATATATTCTCTTTAAATATAATAAAAACTAATTGAATACTCACAAAATTACTTGTATTCAGTTAAAATAATTTATTATGCAATGAATCAAACTCTAAATACTTGTACTCCACTTGAATTCAACGTAATACAATGAATAGTTGCAAAAACATTACTATTCAACTTAAATTCATTGATATATCATAAATCAGATCCTAAAAGAGCCTATTCTTTTAAAATTGATCAATATACTGACAAAAAGATTTGTAATTATAGGTATTACATTAAAATACAATCAAATGTCCCTAATAGATCGCCAAATATCAATTTTCGATTGAAATAGATCAATATAGCAAACATTAGGTGAGTAATCAGAGTATTATATAAAAAAACCTTCATATAAACATGATTAAAGTGAAATTGCATATATTCTCTTTAAATATAATAAAAATTAATTGAATAGTCACACAATTGCTTGTATTCAGTTAAAATAACTTATTATGTAATGAATCGTACTCTAAATGCTTGTACTCCACTTGAATTCAACGTAATGCAATGAATAGCTGCAAAAAAAATCACTATTCAACTCAAATTCATTGATATATCATAAATCATTCCCTAAGAGAGTCTATTCTCTTAAAATTAATCAATATACTGATAAATAGATGTGTAATTATAGGTATTACATTAAAATATAATCAAATAATCCTAATAGATTGCCAAATATCAATTTTCGATTGAAATACATCAATATAGCAAACATTAGGTGAGTAATCTGAGTATTATGTAAAAAAACCTTCATATAGACATGATTAAAGTCAAATTGCATATATATTCTTTTCAAATACAATAAAAACTAATTGAATAGTGACACAATTGCTTGTATTCAGTTAAAATAACTTATTATGCAATGAATCGTACTCTAAATGCTTGTACTCTACTTGAATTAAACGTAATGCAATGAATAGCTACAAAAACATCACTATTTAACTTAATTTCATTGATATATCATAAATCAGTCCTTAAGAGAGTCTATTCTCTTAAAATTAGTCGATATACTTATAAATAGATGTGTAATTATAGGTATTATATTAAAACGTAATCAAATAATTTTAATAGATCACCAAATATTAATTTTCGATTGAAATACATTAATATAGCAAACATTAGGTATGTAATCAGAGTATTACGTTAAAAAACCTTCATATAGATAAGATTAAAGTCAAATTACATATATCCTCTTTAAATACAATAAAAATTAATTGAATAGTCACACAATTGCTTGTATTCAGTTAAAATAACTTATTATGCAATGAATCGTACTCTAAATGCTTGTACTCCACTTGAATTAAACTTAATACAATAAATAGCTGCAAAAACATCACTATTCAACTTAAATTCATTGATATATCATAAATCAGTTCTTAAGAGAGCCTATTCTCTTAAAATTAGTCGATATACTAATAAATAGATGTGTAATTATAGGTATTACATTAAAACATAATCAAATAATTTTAATAGATCACCAAATATCAATTTTCAATTGAAATACATCAATATAGCAAACATTAGTGTGTAATTAGAGTATTATGTTAAAAAATCTTCATATAGACAAGATGAAAGTCAAATTACATATATTCTCTTCAAATATAATAAAAATTAATTGAATAGTCACACAATTGCTTTTTTTCAGTTAAAATAATTTATTATGCGATGAATCGTACTCTAAATGCTTGTAGTCCACTTGAATTCAACATAATGCAATGAATAGCTGCAAAAACATCACTATTTAACTTAAATTTATTGATATGTCATAAATCAGTCCTTAAGAGAGCCTATTCTCTTAAAATTAGTCGATATACTGATAAATAGATGTGTAATTATAGGTATTACATTAAAACGTAATCAAATGTCCCTAATAGATCACCAAATATCAATTTTCAATTGAAATACGTAAATATAGTAAATATTTTTCTAAAAGCGTGCATTTAGAAAAATTTTAGAATTCAATTAAAGTATCTTGATACGTAGTATTATGTTTCTAACTGCTAATATTTTTTTAAATCATTAAAATAGCATCAAATTGTTATAAACTTACATAATTACAAATATTTGATTAAAATAACAATAAGTAGTCATAAAATTATTAGTATTCTATAACAATATCTTGATATATAATTAATAGTTATTGAAATGATAGTATTCTATTCAAATGCATAGAAATAGTAGAAAATAATTATATAATTGTAATTATTTAATTAAAATAACTTCAAATGTAATAAATCAATCTCTAATTGTGTGTATTCAGCTTAAATTTGTCAATATGATAATGACTAATTATATAAATATAAGTGTTCAGATAAAATACAATGATATTCAACAAATCGGTCAGCAAAACCCTATATTTAGTTGAAATATATTAATATATCATCAAATAATTATATAATTGCTAGTATTCAATTAAAATATTTTAATATACATTAAATATGTCTCTAAATATGTGTTCTTAATGAAAACATCTTGATATAAAAATGAATAATTATAAATTTATCATTATTTATTTAAAATCCATGATACATAATAAATTATTATCTAAATATTAGCATTCTATTCAAATACATTCAAATAGCATCAAATACTTTATTATAGTAAATATTCAGTTAAAATAAGTTGATATTTATCAAATCGGTCTCAAATGTATGTATTTATCTTAAATTCATTAATATAATAAAAAAATATTATATAATTATTAGTATTTAATTATAATACATTAATATGCAATGAATCGATTTCTAAAAGTATATATTCAATTAAAATATATCGATATATCATCAAATAGTTATATAATTACTAGTATTCAATTAAAATACATTGATGTGTATCGAATTAATCACTAAATATATATATTCAGTTAAAATTCAATGATATAGTAATAAATAATTATAAAATAATTAATATTCTATTAAAATATCTTGATGTTTAACAAATCTATGTCTAAATATTAGTATTCTATTCAAGTATATTGAAATAATATCGAATAGATGAATAATTGTAAGTATTCATTATGAGTGTTTTTTATTTCATGTCCATTAAAATAAGAAAAATTATTTTATTTAGCCAGTGCTACGTCACCCATGTGACTCAATCAGCATGCGCTGCGTACGTGTGAGGGCTCCACGCGAAACGCGATGCTTTGAATGGCAAGAAAATGCTGTTTCTTATCATTTTCTTTTCGTTTTATGTCATATTTTTATTTTTTTGTAATTTTTTTAAAAAAATATTTTTTGCTTACTATTTATATTTATACAAAATTCACTAAAATAAATATAAAATAAAATTAATATAATTGAAACACATTGAGCACCTCACGGGCGACGGGGAGCACATGATACTGATTCGTCAAATAGGTGTCGAGCTCGAGCTAGCTAGCATGCCTACTGGTCAGATTTAATATAACTATAAGCAATAGTAGTTCCTTACTTGCTCCTCACAACCCTGTCGTTGCTCGCCTTATGAAGCCGCAGATCTCGTCTCACCCGAAGGCGACGAACTCCTCTGACAACTCGCCTCTTAAAGCCGCAGATCTCGGGTCACCAGAAGACGACGAATTCTTTCGACAAGAATTTAGGCTACTTCGCTGGGCACCCCAGGCTGATTTCTACTCCAGCGACTTCTTCTTCTCGTCAGATTTGATATGATCTTTTTGGCAATAGTAACTTAATCAGCCTGGTAGTATGCTCTCTCTCTAATATACTCTGTTCTATTCCTAAGGCTTTTATGTGTTATAATATTTTTTATTAAAAATCATTGAGTATGTAAAATAAAATAATATTAGAGAGAAAGTTGATTTAGTTCCACGTAATGTTTAGGAATACTCAATAATGACCATTTTTATCTTAAATAAATTCATAATATTTAACTAATCTTGAGTTATCAACTTATATTATAATATTTAATTTGATTTATCTTATGGCCTCATTTGATTTGAGTTTTTTTTTAATAGGAAAAAAATATTTTATTTTTAAATTTAATTGAAGAAAAATTTATTTTATTTTAATATTAAAAAGTGTGTAAAATATAAAATAATTTGAATTCTAATATTTATATTTATGTTGAATATAAATAAAATTAATTTTTATAATTAAAATTTGTGTTGTACGGAAGTTATCTTGAATCAACTTATAATATTAGGAACTGAATCAACAAACAAGAGATCTCGCGGACTGGAGGAATTGCCGGTCTTCTGATTTTTCACAACGTCGCTAGTCGCAATTAGGGCGTGTTGCGTTGGGTGAAGATTTGAGTACAGCGACAGGTAGAGGAGTGATTATGTACGAATGACGTCCACCACTCTCTTCTAAAGATCTCTCCTCGCTCTCTTTCTTTGTGCTAACAGATCGATTGCTTGCCCTCATTCGGGCTGTTTGCGTCATGGAGTTCCAGTACAAACCGACCCGTCTTCTTGTGTTGTACGCTTCCCAGACAGGAAATGCTTTGGATGCAGCGGAGCGGGTGGGAAGGGAGGCCGAACGCGGTGGCTGCCCATCTGTGGAGGTGTTTTCCATGGATGCCTTTGATGCAGTGAGATCGTTTACTTGCCGCTTAATTGGCTAGCATTTGGTTACTCTCGTCACATTAAATTGATAATTGAACTTGTAGCAGAGTTGTTTGCCTGGTGAGAGATTAGTCATATTTGTTGTTTCAACCACTGGCCAGGGAGACAACCCAGATGCAATGAAGGTCACTTCTTGCATATTTTTGAATCGATTTTTGGATTTCTTGATTTCGAATATCATGTCTCTCTTTCCTCGTAGATTTTTTGGAAGTTTCTTCTGCAGAGGAATCTTGGTCATCAATGGCTAGAAAATCTGCATTATGCAGTCTTTGGGCTTGGTGATTCCGGCTACCAGAAGTTTAACGTATGCTGATAAACCTTGTAGACCACTACTTCTTGTCATTTTAGTGGATCTATGATTAATTTATGTTCCTATTATGTTGTTCGGATATATGCCTCTTGACTAATGCTCTATACCCAAAGTGACAATTCTCATGTATTTATATTATTTCGTAAGAGAAAAATTCTGCTACTTCTGACTATTCACATTATCATAACATTGAATACGACTATTTTTTTAAACGATCTTGCATGTAGGCACAATCATTGACCAAAATAATAGCAACAAAAATGCTTAAACTATGCGCTTCAATGATAATTATGAAAACAAAGTGACATGACAATAGCTTACATTGATACTATGAAATGATACAAGTCAATATTTATGTATTTAATATAATGTGCAAATAAAACAATTCGTATTTATCTTTTTCTTTTCATTGACCTCAACTAACTTGAGATAAAGGCTTTCTTGTTTTTTATGATATTCTAATTATTAGAAAATAAAATCAAAAGAATGGTGCTCTTAATGTTTGCGTTAAGGAGGAGTCTTATTGTTTGATAAACCACATAGTATTGAAGGCCATTATCTTCTGCATTTAATCATATTCTTTGTGAAGTATAAAGGGCCTCTGCATTTACTAGGTTGATTATTCTTTTGTAATGATGACTGAATAGAATGTTTTGCATGCCCGTTTGTTTAATTTCATATTTCAAATACAAGTCTTTTTTGTGGCACTGTTCTATTTTAGGCAGGAACACCTACATGTTTTGACATTCTTATCTTAAAGCATATGACCATGTAATGCTTGGATATGGGAGCCTCCTAATCATGACCTACTAGTTACGTAATGCCTTTGATATTTTCCAAGTATCTTGAACAAGTTGAACATTAGTTAAGTTCTCATAGTTAAAGTTCAAGTTCTTGGTCCATCAACTTTTGAGTGTGACATTAGTGGAACATTCTTTTCATTTTTTGCAATCTATTTTTCTATTCATAGCTTCTTTTTTGAATTTTTACTTTTTTTCTTATCTTTTTTTACCTTTTTTATGCAACTGCATTTTCAATTCTCTATTCATAGTGAAGATGTATAAGCAGGGAGAGTTGACATATGCTCTTTATGTTTCCGAACAGTTTTAAAAGTGCCGCCAGATGCCCATGTAGTATGACTTTGGTCCATTGCCATTGATCTCCAACATTCTTTCATTGTCATCTTTATATAAGGATGAATAAATAAAGCATAATACTCGTTTTTGAACTACATTAGTGTATTTTTCCAAAAGATGGTCTGGACAACATATTTGGTGCCATTTTGATGTTTTCTATGAGTTGTAGGGATGGACAAGGTGGAATTTATGATTTGGTTGGCATATTTAAATATCCCTTGAAATTAAAATAATTTTGGTATTGTTGCACGATTTTCTCAAATGGACATCTCAATTCTCCGCTAATATTTTCTTGCTCATTTAAGTTTCTTGTGTAAATGCTATGACACTTCTTTTGTATAAATGCTATTTTGCCTCCGTTTTAGTTACATATAAAATTTTGTAAATTTTTTCAGTTATAGGCTTAATTTTGAACAGAGTATTTCTAAATTAGATTTGGTTGCTTCTTTTTATTTTTAAAACCAAGCATTTTTCTTATCTGAATTCAGTTTGCTGCAAAAAAATTGGATAGAAGGCTTTTAGATCTTGGTGCAAAGCCTATCATAGGGAGGGGTCTAGGAGATGATCAACATCCATCAGGGTATGCATTTCATTAAGGGATATTACAATGCTTTAATTAGTAATTGAAACATGTATAGCTAACTGTATTATATAAACTTTTATGCAGTCCCCTTAATTTCAGTTTTTCTTCAACATAGTATAGAAGTGTATGTGTGGACCTAGATAGGCTAATACATTTGGTTTAGTCATTTATTTTTTTTTGTTTTTGTAATCAAAACAATGATCTCTCATTGTTGATTGAAAATGCATGAGTTTATAAATTCAAATTTTTAGATGATCAGTCTTAACTCTTTACTGTTTTGATGCAGATATGAAGGTGCGCTTGACCCTTGGTTATTGTCATTATGGAACACAATAAGTAAATTTGATTCAACAATTTTACCAAGAATTCCAGATATTTTTGATCTCAGTAGGAGAACATTGGATCATGCAAAATACCAAATAACGTATCATAGCTCTCATGAGTCGCAGACAGTTGTTCCATCATTTGAAGGTAAACTACATCTTTGTGTCTCTCAATTTCTTTCTATGCCATTTTGGAGGATGTTTAATAGGAAATGAATGCTTCATTCTAATTCTTGTATGCATTAGCATTGTGCAGTTTTGAATTAACAGAGCGTAGGCTTTATTGCTCATTGCTGTATCTTTATAGTCATATATACACATTGGATAGAAAGTTGAAGAAAAAGCCCTCTATGATTGTATGGCCTTAGTTTTGCTGCTGCTTTTTGCTCTATAATCTTTTTGTTCTTCAACCTAAACCATGATCATGGATAGTGATCATGAGATTAGGATTTTCATCATTGCAGATTTGAGCATGTGAATTGCAACGATTATACTTTGTGATGCATTAGTATCATGTATGATGGAAACTAGTCAGTCGATTGTTCCTTTTCTGATGAAAGAAATTAAACCAGATGAAGTCCTGTAAGCACATGATCTAACATTCTTCGGTTGATTCAAATGCAGTAAATTTGCTTGTTCTGTTTTAGTGTCTTTAGAATCTTTTGACATATTCTATGAAAGTTAGAGCCATTACCATTAGGTTATTTGACTGGTGGTATATATTTTTATGTTTGCAACACCATAAATTATGAACTGATATATTAATGATTTTTAAAATCTTAAAGAAGCTCAGCAGAAATGTTATTAAATAAATAGAAATCATTGCATCCTACTTATTTAGCATGGTGGCATTTTTCCTTTGAAAATACTTTAAAATTTAAAAAATATTTACTATAATGAAATTTCTTAATCACCCTAGGGACACTTGGACATTTTAAATTGAAACTTTTGATGCAAATGATGGTGGTGATGGAGGCCTTCTTCATTCCCAAGTCCATTTGCATGGTCTCAAGGGGAAAGTGTAGTCTCTTGTGGGAATGATTTAAGAGACTGACGTGTTGAACCCTTTGATTTTGATAATGATAATTAATTTAGTATTATAGATTATTTCTCTTATTAGGTATGTAATCAGATTAATTATGCTACATTGAGGCGAATGTCCGACTTCAAGTCCAAAAAAAGAAGTGCATCTCATGGTTTATTTTATTTCTTTTTCTTTTCTAGGACATGATTGTAAGCATGCAAATTTTTACCAAGGTTTTCACTCGTACTCATCTTTACGTTTTTCTTGTTTAGTTAGTGATGCGGGACAGATGAATGATAATGCAGTTTAGAGATCAGCAATATTACAATGCAGAATATTCACAAAATAATGCGAAATATCAGAGGATAATTTTGTGATGATTGAGAAATTAATTAAACCCGCAAAAGCTGATTCCTTTCAAAATCTTAAATAAATTAAATCGAAGGTAATTGAAAAATTACCAATTCAGATTAGAGCGCAATCCAGTTTTCAATAAATCAAAAACAGGGAACAGGATTGAGGGTCTCACAATATTTAACCAACAGTAATTTAAATTCGCTCAGAAATGAAAGGTCGTACAGGTGGAGCAAATTCGAGCAAATTACAAGCGAGCATAAAAATCCAGATTATTCGATTTTACCAGGTTAAAGGTTTTGTCGAAATTCGTACCTGAGTCAGAGAATCCAGGGACCTCGTTGTAATTTTCTTAGAATTAAGGCTCGGCAGTCTCGGGTGCAGGCGCGCGTGCGGGCACGCGCGGGCGAGGCGCGGACTCGTGCAGGCAGAAGTGGATGCGGGCGGGAGGAAGAGCGCTGTCGGTAGGCTCGCACGGTCGGGGCGCAGACGCGGGCGGGTGCGCACAAGGTGGGCGGCACGTGCGGTCGGAACGCAGACGCGCGCAGGTGCTGCTGGCGGCTAGCGCAGGCGGGGGAGGGGGGCAGACATGCTGGGGCGCACGCAGGCGGCGTGCGCGGTCTGATGCAGATGCACGCAAGTGCGTCGCCGGAGTAGAGCGCACGCGGACGGAGTAGGTGCTGGGACTCGCGCGGGTAGTGCGCGTGGGCAGAGAACAGGTGCGGGGCAGAGAATAGGCGCGTCTGACGGAATGACACGAGGGCGTCGAGTGAAACCGTCGCACGCGCGTCGGCGTCACTTGCACGATTGCGTCGTCTGTGACGTCGAGGCACGCGTCAACGTCAGATCGGAGTCAGCCGAATGGATCCAGGAACACAGGCTAGCAAACGGAGCTGACGAGGATGAGTCGGGGTGAGGACTAGAGGTGCAAGATGAATGGAATCGAGCCCGGAGTGAAGAGATGGAGCGGGTGGAGTTTAGGGATTCTCACCCAAGGCCCAAGCCCTTCCCTATTCAGGATATCGATTCATTCTAGAATCAAATAATCCCAAGGGCAAACACAACTCAATTCATTCAGCATTAAGAAAAAATAAGAGTAACAGAGAGGCGTTTATATAGGCCTTCATACAGACTGACTCAATAAAAAAAAATACGTAATGTAATAAATTCCTCACACAAACGAGGAAATACTAAATAACATGCCTAAAATAATGATCACCGAAATAAAAACAACTAATACAAATAAATGCGAGAAATAAACAATCAAAATGAATAGGAGATTTCCAATCCATCGAGTCAGCAATCCGCAGCATCCATCTTTCCAAATCCGTCCTAATAGTCAATCAATCCAGATCGAAGCAGTATGGCTAGATCTCGGTCATCGACGGTAAACTCTGCCAGGAATGAATCGACGGTCAATCGTGGTGTCCCCACCAACTCTCCCAGATGGGAGAGACTTGACTCTGTCGAGTCGGCGCCCTCTCTACTGTGATATCTCTCTAGCAAATCTGGATCAAGTCTCTACAGCTCATCTCTGGTAATCTATGAATCCTCAGACGGAGGTAAACCCTTCCAACGAACCAAATAATGCTGGTATCCTCGATTTCTTGTGGAAATTATCTGTTCATCAAGGATTTGCTCTATTTGTTCCTGTTTATAAGTGGATTTGGCTGGTGAACACTCAGGTAAGGGTTCACTTTCAATGGGTAATGAAAGCTCAAACGGATCACTGGGTATTATTGTTGGCTCCTTGTATGCTACCAAGTCTGAGATATTGAAAGTTGAACTGATACCATACTCTTGTGATAAATCAACAACATACGCGTTCGAACCAATTTTCTTTAAGATTCTAAAAGGACCAGCTCCGCGAGCTTATAATTTCTTAACAGTTCCAGATGGGAACCGCTCGGGTCGAACCCGAATCATCACATAATCTCCTTCTGAAAATTCCTGCATTCTTTTGTGACAATCTGCTAATTTCTTATAAGTGTCATTATTGACACTTATTTTTTTGCTGATCTCTTTATGCAATTCCCTAACATGCTGTGCAAATGACTCAACCGACTCAGATATCTTAGCATGCATAGGTAATGAAATGAGATCTATAGGAACTCTAGGCTTATAACCATGCACAATTTCAAATGGACTCATGCCTACAGACCTATTGACAGAATTATTGTTTGCAAACTCAGCACGAGGTAAGACGAGATCCCAATTTCTTTCATTTTCTCTCACTAAACAACGAAGTAGGTTCCCTAAACTTCTATTAACTACTTCTTTTTGTCCATCTGTTTGAGGATGAAAGGCCGTGGAAAATTTTAGTTTTGTACCGAGGAGATGCCACAGAGTCTTTCAGAAATAACTAGTAAATTTAGTGTCTCGATCAGATACCATTGACTTTGGCAACCCATGCAGTCTAACTACATCTAAAAATAAGCGAGCGATCCTAGAGGCATCTGACGTTTTAGAACAAGGAAGAAAATGTGCCATCTTAGAAAATCGATCAACCACGACACAGATGAAATCGTGCTTATTAGCAGTCTTAGGTAACCCTAGAACAAAATCTATGCTAAGATCTTGCCAAGGACGATCAGGTACGGGTAGAGGCGTATAAAGTTCAGTGTTCTGTTTTTGTTGTTTTGCCACAACACAAGTTCGACACTGATCAACTATACGCGCGACATCTCTCTTGAGGCTTGGCCAATAAAATTGGGTCTCTATGGCCTCAATCGTCTTATTTCAGCTAAAGTGACCGGCCAAATCACCTGCGTGTAACTCCCAAACGAGGAAGTCTCTAACGGATGTTCGTGGGAGACAAAGTCTGTGACCACAAAAAAGGTAGCCATCCTGAATTAGGAAATCAGTGAACTCTCTAGGTTGCCCTTCCTTCACGGCGGCATAGGTGACTCCAAAGTCAGGACAATCTTCCTAGGATTCAATGAGTTTGTCAAATCCCACAACTTCGACGCTCATAGTGAACAGAAGTGAGACTCGACGACTCAAAGCGTTTGCGATTTTATTCTCAATTCTTGCTTTATGCTTAAGTACAAAGATGTACTTTTGCAGGAATTCGACCCACTTTGCGTGTCTTGAATTCAACTTCTTTTGTGAATTTAAGTATCACAAGGCTTTATGATCAGAGAATAGAACGAACTCTTGGGGTAAGAGATAATGTCTCCAATACCTCAAGGCTTGTACTACAGCATAAAACTCTTTATCGTAAGTGGAGTAATTCTGTTTAGCCTCATTCAACTTCTCACTAAAGAAGGTAACATGGTGATTTTCTTGGGATAGTACACCACTGATGCCAACTCCAGAAGCGTCGCACGAGACTTCAAAAACTTTCGAAAAGTCTGGAAGTCTCAGAACTGGATCCTCTGTCATCTTAATCTTTATTTCTTCATAGGCTTTAGCCGCAGCCTTCGTCCACTCGAAAGACCCCTTTCGAATACAATCGGTAATCGGAGCTACGATGGTGCTAAATCCACGAATAAATCTACGATAGAAAGTCGTCAGTCCATGAAAGCTGCGTATTTCATGAATGCTCTGAGGAACTGGCCAACTAACTATAACACTTTCCTTTTCAGGATCAACAGATACACCCTCAGACGATACTATGAAGCCTAGAAAGATAAATCGATCAGTCATAAATACGCATTTCTTTAAATTCGCATATAAACTATATTTTCTAAGGGATTGACAAATCTGAGATAGGTGTGTAACGTGTTCTTCCCTAGTCCTGCTATAGATCAAGATGTCATCAAAATAGACCACGACAAAAATACCGATAAATGGTCGCAGGACTTGGGTCATCAGCCTCATGAAGGTACTAGGAGCGCTAGATAACCCAAAGGGCATCACCATCCACTCATATAAGCCATCCTTCGTCTTGAAGGCTGTCTTCCATTCATCTCCTGGACGAATTCGGACTTGATGATAGCCGCTTTTAAGATCAATTTTAGAAAAGATAGTGGCTCCAGCCATCATATCAAGCATATCATCCAGCCGAGGGATGAGAAAGCGATATTTGACCGTGATCTTATTGATAGTGCGACTGTCTACGCACATTCTCCACGATCCGTCTTTCTTCGGAGTTAGAAGTGCTGGAACAACACAAGGGCTAAGGCTTTCTCGGATGAACCCTTTCTGGAGTAGTTCATCTACTTGCCGTTTTAACTCTGCGTGTTCAGTGGGATTCAAGTGGTAGTGTGGGAGGTTTGGAAGCGTTGCTCCTGGCACGAGATCAATCGCGTGCTGGATATCACGCATCAGGGGTAAGCAGTTGGGAAGGTCTTCTGGGAACACGTCAGCAAATTCCTTAAGTATAGGAACTGCTTCTGGTGGAGGTTCAACCGGATCACTCTCCTTCACTTCCTTAACAACAACAGCCCAAATTAAGGAGTTCTCATCTATTTCTTTCTCGAACTCTCGAGCGCTAATTAAGTGAAGGTCTTTCTTCTTTGAGGCCTCTTTCTTACTTGAAATTTCTTTCTTACTAATGGCCTTAGGAGGAGAAGGACCTGTCACAATCTTGTCACCTTTATAGGTGAACACATAGGAATTAGATCGTCCTCGAAGAGTAACATCCAGATCATACAACCAAGGTCTACCCAAGATGATGCTACCAACTTCCATTGGTAGGACGTCACACCAAACTTTGTCCTGATAGGAATTAAATTGAATCGGGACTAAGTATCGCTGTGTAACCTTCAAAGAAGAGGCATTAATTCAGGAAACTTTATATGGATTAGGATGACTCTCGGGAATTAAACAAATCCTAGATACAGTTGTGGTGGCGATCACATTCACACAACTCCCACTGTCAATGATAATCTTACACACTTTTTCATTGACTCTTATGTAAGTGTGAAAGATAGAAGTTCTGTGTCAATCACCACTTTCTTTGGGTTGAGTTAGAGCACATCCAACAACCCCTATTCTAGGATCACTATGAGAGTTAGACTCATGAGTAAATCCGACATATCCTAGAGCTTCGTACTCGGGATCCTCAAATTCGCTAATAAGCGTCTCATCAGCCACATAGGTGGGTGAGTCATCCTCATAGGCTGAAGAATCCTCATCTTGCTCTATGATCATTGTCCTCGTAGGACATTTGGATGCCATGTGACCGATTCCCTGACACCTGAAACAGCGTATAGACTGATTACCACCACTATGAGAGGTTCCCCCGATCACAGTCTTGCCTTTATCAGTGGCAAAAGGCCAGCCAGTGGCTGGTGAACCATCAGCTGGCTTGGTCCCTGAGGGCGTAGTCCTTGTGGGAGCTACCGTCAGGCGCGGATCAACTTTTCGTAGTATGGTCGGTCTTTGATACCTTTCTGAATCTTAGGCAACTTGATAAGCTTGCTCAAGGGTTGGGATCCGTCTCACAATAATTTTGCGTTGTATGTCGTCCCGAAGTCTAGATCGGAATATAGAAAATGTGACTTCTGGATCTTCATGAACACCACATCGCATAAGGAATTCGTCGAACCTCGCGATGTATTCAACGACAGTTTTATTACCCTGAGTCAGCCTCTGCCATTGATCTAATAGGTGATGCTGATATGAAACGGGAACATATTTCTCTCTAAGCTCGCTTTAAGCTCATCCCACGATCCAATAGGTTCTTGTCGACCGTGTTGCAAGAGTCGCTCAATATTATTTATGTAGAGCTTGGCTTGCATAGTGAGCTTTATCTTTGCGAATCTAACCTTTCGATTTTCTGACATGTCATACCATTCATAATAATGGTCCATGTCCGCTTCCCAATCTAAGTAAGCCTTTGAGTCCAGACGACCGTCAAAGGTAGGGGCCTCTACTTTCACGCCACGCTAGTTATTTTCTTCTGGCTCACGTGACTCGTATTTTCTTCTAGGTCCATAAATTTGCCTAGGTTGCTCGATTTCACTCTCTTGATTATTTCGGCCCTCAAGTCGGTCTATCCTACTGTCCATACGATCTAATCTAGTAATAATCTCAGTTAATACTCTTTGGAGTTCGGGATCCATACTACTAGTTGGTTTAAGTCAGAAATGGAATATTCGGAACCAGAACGAGTCCGCATGCAATAAAATAAATATGATCTAATTTATGCAGATGCAAATATGCCCTAACCTGACCTAATGTCTGATACCAAATTTGATGCGGGACAGATGAATGATAATGCAGTTTAGAGATCAGCAATATTACAAGGCAGAATATTCACAAAATAATGCGAAATATTAGAGGATAATTTTGTGATGACTGAAAAATTAATTAAACTCGCAAAAGTTGATTCCTTGCAAAATCTTAAATAATTTAGATCGAAGGTAATTGAAAAATTACCAATTCAGATTAGGGCGCAATGCGGTTTTCAATAAATCAGAAATAAGGAACAGGATTGAGGGTCTCACAATATTTAACCAACAGTAATTTAAATTCGCTCAGTAACGAAAGGTCATACAGGTGGAGCAAATTCGAGCAAATCACAAGCGAGCATAAAAATCCAGATTATTCGATTTTACCAGGTTAAAGGTTTTGTCGAAATTCATACCTGAGTCAGAGAATCCAGGGACCTCGTTGTAATTTTCTTAGAACTAGGGCTCAGCAGTCTCGGGTAGGCTCGCACGGTAGGCTCGCACGGTAGACCTCGTTGTAATTTTCAATGCGGGCGGGAGGAAGAGCGCTGTCGGTAGGCTCGCACGGTAGGGGCGCAGACGCGCGCGGGTGCGCGCAAGGTGGGCTGCACGCGCGGTCGGAACGTAGACGTGCGCAGGTGTTGCTGACGGCAAGCGCAGGCGGGGGAGGGGGGCAGACGCGCTGGGGCGCACTCAGGCGGCGTGCGCGATCGGACGCAGACGCACACAAGCGCGTCGCCTGAGTGGAGCGCAGGCGGACGGAGTAGGGGCTGGGACGCGCGCGGGTAGTGCTCGTGGTCGGAGAACAGGCGCAGGGCGGAGAACAGGCGCGTCTGACGGAACGGCACGAGGGCGTCGAGTGAATGTCGCACGCGCGTCGGCGTAACTTGCACGATTGCGTCGTCTGTGACGTCGAGGCACACATCATCGTGAGGTCGGAGTCAGCCGAATGGATGCAGGAACACATGCTAGCAAACGGAGCGGACGAGGATGAGTCGGGGTGAGGACCGGAGGTGCAAGATGAATGGAATCGAGCCCTGAGTGAAGAGCTGGAGCGGGTGGAGTTTAGGGGTTCTCACCCAAGGCCAAGCCCTTCCCTATTCAGGATATCGATTCATTCTAGAATCAAATAATCCCAAGGTAAAACACAACTCAATTCATTCAGCATTAAGAAAAAATAAGAGTAGCAGAGAGACGTTTATATAGGCCTCCATACAGACTGACTCAATAAAGAAAAATACGTAATATAATAAATTCCTCACACAAACGAGGAAATACTAGATAACATGCCTAAAATAATGATCACCGAAATAAAAACAACTAATACAAATAAATGCGAGAAATAAAAACATCCCAAAATGGAATCTCCATTCAATCAGAATGAATAGGAGATTTCCAATCTATCGAGTCAGCGATCCGCAGCATCAATCTTTCCAAATCCGTCCTAATTGTCAATCAATCCAGATCGAAGTAGCATGGCTAGATCTCGGCCGTCGACGGTAAACTCTGCCAGGAATGAATCGACGGTCGATCGTGGTGTCCCCACCAGTTAGCCTTAGGATTGCTTAATCCTTGATTAATTTTTGTTGAAAAACCATCACCAAGGCTGCAGCCAAATTCGGTTGATTTTAAGAATCAATCGAATGCCTCTATTTTGGGTCCAATCCAAATATCCTAGCTAACCATTGGCCGCCTCACGTTTTTTAGGATTGATGCATATTTTATTGTCCTTGCTTTACCATTTGTAGCCCACCTTAGAAGCCTCATTTTCTATTTTGTTATTTGCATATATCTTGGAAAAGTTTTTCCTACTTTTTGTTTATTCAGAAATAGAAAAATGATGATGTTTCCATCAGCTTTCGTCCTTTTCAGTATCCCTTGAGCCTTGCCTTTTGTCCATCTATGCTCACCAAAAAGTGAAAAAAGTAGCTCCCTCTCCTTATTCTATGCTTTTGTGTAAAAATCTGGGTTTTAGCTTGTTTGTGTGCAGAAAATTGTCCCAGTTCAATTGAGACATTTCTAATACATTTCATCATACCCAATGGGTAAAACCGACTATTTTAAGCTTTGTTTACATTGGGCTTTATCCAGATTATGTTTCCAAAGCTTTATTTCATGAATTTAAGCATTTTGTTTTTCTTAAAATGTCTTCATCTGAAACTTCATTTCCTCCAATGTTCCAATGGCCATGTCACTCAAGAAATTGTCCAAAATACCCTTCCTTTCCTGCTATCTCATTGGTTCACTTGTGTGACTTGTCATAATTGCTCTCTCCCATTAGCTAATTTGAACACAAGGGCAAATTTTCTTAGATTTTATCTCTTCCCAGCTATTGTAAGAAGAGAACTAAGCCACTTTTCTTGCTGTTCACTTTATCTTCTCTAAGATTACAAGGTTTAATCTTAGCTTTCTATGAGTTTTATCCTTAGCAAACTTATACTCGCATAGCACTCCTCATTATAATTTAATCTTCTTATTTAAGTTGCAACTAAGCTTGCAAGTGTAGCAACACTTTTTACTTCTTTCTGTTTTTCCCTCTTAGTGGAGGGTTAGGTAGGTTTAATTTTTGGTAAATAATTAGGTGGTTTACTTATTGTCCTTAAAGAAGTGCGTTGTAACAAGTTTATTCGACTTTGATTCCCGTAAAAAATTGGAAAGATTTAGTGAAAAATTCTCATTCGAGGAGTATGAGGAATAAAGTAAGCGGCGCATCGAATCATTATAAATTCCCTTTGTACTTTTGTCTTTTGCTCTCTATTTCTCTCTAATTCAATAGATATAACATTATTAAATTTTTATATTTTGAAGTTAAGACAAAACTATGATGTTTTCACTTAAAACAAATATATAATCTATATATCCTTATTTCGTAATTTCTGGATTGACTGGATTGCTTGAGTAAGGTTTTCAGCTCAATTGTTTCTTGTTCAGGTGTTCTCAAAACTCAACCTATCTAAGTTGAAATAATTTCCTTAAAGCTTACTTATGTTGAATTAAAGTTAATTGTTGAAATCTAATTAATTTTTAATATTTGCAATTCATCTTCTCTCTTGGGAAGCCTCTTTGCCAACATGACGTGCCATCAGCCGCAAAGTAGTTCAATCTATCTATTATCCGGGACAAGCTAGCAGATGCTTAGGTAGAAATTGAAAAAATTGGAGGAGCTTGCTGTGATCGAAAAGATCCTACATGTTACGGAGGTCAAGATTTCCATTCTTAATGGACATCTCGCCATTCAATCGATACTGAAGGACTCGCATATGATTGAGCTAAAATGTTCGTCGCTTGGAAGTGTTGTCTCAATAGAAATCATCTTTAAGGAGTAAGTCCCTCAATGAGATAGACCTCAATGGAGGATCTCACTCAGATGAATGAAGCACAAGGAAGCTCTTGTGGATGTCGAAGATGTGGCCTTTAAGGTAGTGCTATTACCTTTGTTGTGATTTCATGGAATATTTATTGATGTACGGAGCTTGAAGATCAACACTTGAAGGTCAGAATCTATTTTATATGCAATGCAATAGGTATTGAACCACTAGTTGGGTGACAAATGCTATATGCTAGAGATTTGGTAGTTGGTAATTTACTAGAATTCTGTCATTCTAAAGGTGAGTCGACCTTTTGAGAAACATCTCTCAGCAAGAGTGCATAAGATTTTGATAGAAGAATCTTCACAAGGGATAACCTCACGTGGGGGAGATTGTCTTCTTGCAATGAAATTGAATGTAAAGGAAAATAAATTTGGGAGATAATTGTTTTTTGTGTCATGTACATATATGCATAAAAAAAACTTGGTTATTTACACTCAAAGCACTCTAAAACAATTATTTACTTATATTACACTACTTGATTTATTCATCTTCCTTTTCTCTACTGTCCTAAATATTGTGTACCCATCACATGTAAGTTCTTTTGATAGCTTTGGGTTAGGATAATATAAAAGTGGTTAAATTGTAGTTTGAATTACTTTTAAGTATCTTACATAAATGATTAAGTTTTTTATGGTACCTATGTAAATTTCTCTAGGCTTTTTATGTTGAAATCCCTAAAGTCGGTTGTCAAAGGTGAGGTGTGAAATTCACCTTGTTTTAGCGGTTTACTAAGGGGATTTCATGGGCCAGAATACAATAAAGTTGTGAGGCTTGTGTGAAGAAGAAGTCTCTTTAAGAAAATTGAGGACTTTTCCATAGTGACAGGAAGAAGAAACAGCGAAGCATCCCTTCATCTCCTCCCTTTTGTCATTCTGAGAGAGGACTTTTAATTGCTTTCTGTAATTGTTTTTGCCCTGTGGAAGATTTGTGACTTCTACTATGATGGGCAAATTCTCTATTGGTGCAACAAATAGTGCAATAACTGCTTGAGGCATGCATCGGTGATGTTTGAGACCCCACATTTGGGAATGATAATGTAACTGGTGGGGACACCTAATGGCCTGCCTATGGTCCCTTCTATATTCGTATGATGATGATTGGGATATTTGATTAATTGTAAATTCTGATAGTTGTGGTTGACTAAATTTTTTCATATTTATTTTGATGAAGAATTAGAGCTGATTTGGAGAATTTGAAAATTCTTTATATTTGGAGTTGATTGTATTTTTATTATAATTAAATTAGATTCATATTTATTTTAAGTTTTTTCAACACTTCTTTCAACATTTATTATTGTAGTTTCAAATTTATATAAAGAGGTTAGCTAGCATTATAATGAATAGCACTTGTGTTGAAATGAAATTTGGCGTTATGAGTGCTAAGGGTAAAGGGTCAATATCTTGGTTAAGAGATCGATATCTTAATGAAGAGAATGGTAAGATCAGTTATAGGTGAAAATTCGTAAAAATAGTCTAGATATCATTTTTATTATAAAAAACATCTCATCTCTATCCCATTTCCTTCCCTGCCTTCCTTACTCTTCCATGCACTTCTAAGTAAGAAACTTGGTCATATGCTTCCACCCCGATGCTTTGTCTACACCTTTATGCTTGCTCGTTGGCCACACAACTTTGCCGCCTAGAGCTCGTGACACCTTTTCTTAACTCGCACAATCCTATATCATGTATCGCTAACCTTAGGCGGCAAGCATCAGCCCACACTCATGCCTGCGCATGAGCCTGCTGCTCTAATGTGCCCACACGCGAGCCTTCTGCACGAGGCCTCATGGGAGCGACATGCAAGCCATTAAGGTTCCACCACGTGCGAATACTAGGTGGTTTGACAACGCTTGCGAGAGCCCTAAGCAACCATCTTCACTCCGTCGTCCTGTATCGTGATCCTATACTATTGGTTCATTGTTTGTTTCATATCAACTTTTTGCATCGATCGCAACTAGTCATGTCCATGTGCAAACCTGAAGTAATCCCGAGTCTCTCCCCCTCGCTTATCGTACTCCTAAGTCAATTATTTACTAACCTATTAATTTTAATTGAAAGTATATTATTCACTTTTTTTATTCGATTAATCTCTAAATTAGAACTAATTTTTAATTAGAGAAATAAACTACTGTTGGAACTAATCGTTAGGATCCTAGTCGAATCCTTTGCTCTCTTAGATCTTATCTTTTGAATTTAATTTTGCTAACTTTAGTCTAATTGATAAATTTTTATTTATCAAACTATTTAATTTAATTTTTAAAATAAGATAATTTGTGGGATTTTAATATCTAATTTATCGTAATAAATATATCTTGAAAGTAGTATGTGCTTAATTAAAATAATTTGATAATTACTAAAAGAGTTAATTACTAAAGGTCCCTGTAGTTAATAGATAATTACTGTTTAATCTATGAGTTTTAAAAATTTATTAAAAATTCCTTACAGATTACCCAATATTACATAAAAGTCATTCACTGTTAAATCCAACAAATTTATAATTTTATCCTTAACAATTTTTCAAATTTCATATTTTTGCGTTTACCGCTGCCTCATCGATGTCGCCTTACCGTTACCGCTGCCATCTTGTCGAGAGAAAAAGCGTGAGGGAGGGGGTGGGTTGCTGGCGTGCTGCTTCCCTTCGCACAAGTGCAATGCTTCCGCGGAAAAGAGAGAGAAAGAGAGGGGGGTAAAAATAAAATTTTAAAAAATTTAAAACAAAATATTCTCTAGATGCTGATAGAAATCGATAATAGAGACCTGTTATATAATAATCATAATTTACAGGATCCTTTTCGACAAGTTTTGAAAATCATAGACCAAACGGTAATTATGGGTTAACTATAGGAACCTTTCAGTTATTAACCCAAAAAAAATATTAGAAATCATGTCATATTTGTTTTGCATTAGTCACCCATTTTACTTTATTGATGTTCTTTAAGAAGCTTGCCTTTAGTTACTATTGATGTTATATCAATCTTTTGGCATTAACTGATAAGAAGTGTCGGCTATAAATGTAACATCCCAAATGGCTGGGTGGAAGAAAAATTACATTTGATTTGGAGTTAAAAAGAATGAGTTTGGACCTAAAAATAATCATTTTGGACCTATTTATGAGAGAAGTGAACTAGAGGGA
>KZ451905.1:1249483-1305848 GCA_002786265.1 Apostasia shenzhenica
ATTATAATGATACTTTGAATGTAGGTATATTGTATAATGTGTTATATGTTTACTTATTATTTATGCGATGATGATATTTGTATTCATCTTATGTTGGATACTGTTTTACCTATTGGGTTTGTATTAACAAACTCCTGCCATTTTTGGTGGCAGGTACTGCATAAAAAAGATCACGGGACATGGTGTGAGGTACCGCAGGTTGCTGCAAGGAAGTGTTGATGCAAGGTTATGTGGTGGTTATTTGTTGTTGGTTTTGTTCTAGTTCGGACGCCTCGATTGCTGGTAGCTCAGCCTTGTGCAATGTGTGGTCGGGTACCGGCAGCCGCGACGTCACAATAAATAACCTATATTTGAGGGAGTATTAACTCTTTAAGAAGATGGACCTTAAATATCTGATTATTTGGGGAATAAAGGTCCTTCGAGAAGCTCAACTTGGAACAAGTGATCGTTTGGTAGATAGAGGTCCTCCGAGAAAGGGCTTCGAGGTTGTGGTCTTCGAGAGATGATATTCGACAAGGCAGACTAGGAAAAGGTGTCCTTCGAGTACTATCAAGGTGGTGTTTGTTTTCACCATACTAGTCTTCAAGAATGGATCTCCATTGAATGGCTTTGAGGAGATTCATCGATAAGTCAACCTTCAAGAGGAGGTCTTGTAGACTTTTAGACATTATATTTGCTATAAAACTTAAAAGAACTTTGTGTTTTTCAAGATGGTATCCGGGCTTGCTGAATGTTATTCTTGCACGTAATGCTACTTGGATAATTATGTCATATAAAAACCGAACCACTTCTTGTCATGGAATTGATAATATGGGTTGATGCAATAACATTAATTGTATAGATAATATAGTTTAACGCAACAACATGATAAACCGCCATAGCTTTATTACACAGTAACATTTCCTTGCTTTTACCAACACAAGTGCTATGGCTTATGGTTCTCTATGTGTACTTGATTACATAATTGGATAATTATGTCATATAAAAACTGAACCACTTCTTGTCATGGATTTGATAATATGGGTTGATGCAATAACATTAATTATATAGATAATATAGTTTAACGCAACAACATGATAAACCGCCATAGCTTTATTACACAGTAACATTTCCTTGCTTTTACCAACACAAGTTCTATGGCTTACGGTTCTCTATGTGTACTTTATTACATAATATTCATTTGCAATGCTTCCTTTCTTTTTATGTTGTAATAATAGGGATTCTTCATTCATGAAAGACCTATTTCATTTGGTAATTTCAAACTCAGTCAATGATTAATTCTTTTACTATGTTGTAGTTTTGTGGGGATGCAGGGTTTCATGTGCATATTCTGTTGTATCATAATTATTTTTCTAGCCTGAAGATCTTTATTAGAATGCTATGAAGGTGCTTTACACTGCTTGAAATAATAATGAATTTCCATAGCTTCGGATTTGGTTGGTGTTTCTTCTTTTTTTCAGACTTGAATGATACTGAAAAGATTGTTGAGAAAGCTCGCACAATGTCTCCTTTGGGGCAACATGGCTATGGTGATAACAAGCCACATTGCTTCTTGCGAATGGTATAGTTAATAACCTTGCTTTTCAATTTCTTTTGTTTTTTTTTTTTGGAAATTTTGTTTGACTCTTTATTGTTCTATGGAACCTATTATTGTAAATTTGTCATATTTTATATTTGTTGTATAATTATCCCTTGGTGAAAAAATAGAATATTAGTATTTGTTAAGATTTCTAGATGTAGAGCTTTTATTACTCTTCAATATTAATTGTTTAAGGTCTACAATGGAGTCTGGTTGGAGGGAGATCCACTTGAAGTCATGAAGACTGGAAAAACACTATGATAGGTCGATACTAGACATTGAGAAGGATAGCTTGATACAAGAAATTATAAACTTTCTTCTTAGTTGTCTCTTTTGTAAGATCTCACATATAGATATAAGTGTAAATGTTATTGTAAACTTCTTGGCTCATATAACAACATTAGGAGATTTTTGTGGGGAAGGGATTGTTCCATTCCTTTTGACCTTTGTGCCATCTTAGAGCGGGATCACGTGTGATTATTTTTTTTTACTTTTATTTTAATTAGTGTCGAGACAAGGCTGCACCTTTAAAAATATATATTGTTTAAGACCCGATAATCACCAATTTCTTGGTGATGTGAGTCTTAGGTGCTAAAGCACATCATGTGGAGATGTGATCTTGGTCGTTTGCTTTTGCCTTGAGAACACATTTAATATAGGTTTAACGATGTTAAAAAGGTGACGACATGTGGAGATGTGAGTCTAGGCATCATGGCTTTCATGGAGCGGATTATGTAAGAGTACAAAAAGCACAACTTTGCAAAGGCTTTCTACTTTTATGTGATTGGATTGCTGGGGAACAAAACCTTTATGTATATTCTAAATAAAAGGCACTGTTTTCATGATAGAAATACGAGTCGAACTTTAGAGAAATGAGAAGGGATGATTTGTATAGAAATACGATTTGGGATTTTACATTACCAAGGACTGCATTTCCTATTCTTATACTGTGTGTCAATTAAATTCATTTAATCCTTTGTTTATTTAATCATATTGGAGTATGAAACATAAACCTCTGTAAGATATCGTACTATGTAATTGGATTCTAGATAAATGAATATTTATATACATATATATTTATCTTTGTATGTATGTATATATACATGTGTGTATTTACATAAATACATATGAACTTGTGTATAGCATACATAATTTTTTTTCGAAATTGTGGCCTAGGCTATAAATAAAGTGATAGGCTATGATTTTACATATTTAAAGTTAAATGAGGATTTATTAATTGATTGTGTTAGGAAAAAGATGAAATTTGGAAAGAGTAGGTTAACTAATCAATGTGGTCTATCGATTGACTGAAGAGCTTTGGACACACAATTTGCCTTTCGATTGGTGGGAGGAAGGTATGCAATGGGAGAGGAGGCATATAATTCATAGATGTATTACTGATGAATATTTTTGTACTACCTTTGGTGATGATTTTGAAATCGATGTAAGTGGTGTTAGTAAGGCCATCATAAATTACCTAGTTTGCTGATTCAGGCTATGTTTAGCATAGCTTTTTTGAGAGGGGAAGCACCATTTTATACAACTAAAAACTAAAAGCTTTGTTTGGTAAACCAATTATGAAAAAAAATTTAGCATTTAAAAGATTCAAAAGTAGCTATACAAAAAGCTAAAAAAAATAAACTTTTGGGATAGTTATTTTATATAATTTAAGACAATTTTACTATCATATATTTTATATAATCTCCTGCAATATCCCAAATAGTTGTTATAATTATTAATATTTATATAATTAAAAATAGTTATAGCTTTTTTTTTCACAGCATACATCTATTCATTGGTCAAATGCCTTAGTCCAAGTACAAATGTGATAATGAATTGATGGCGCAAGCTAAGTGTAAGTTAATAGTGGGGGTAAAATATACTAAAAATTACACTATACTTTGACTTCACGTTATCTATTTATACAGCTTAGGAACTCCTCTTTTCTTTCGATGTGAGATGATTTATTTGTGTTCCTCTCTCTCATTCTGCAAAGCCTTTGAATCTGGCCACTGCCCACTTGTTAGAAATATCGAAGACAAAAAAAAAATTAAAGAAAGCAAGAACAAATAATCTTGCTTTACTTTCAAATCATGTAAGTCATGCCACGCCCACTTGCATCAAGTTTGTACAAGGGACACTCAATGTTGCAATCCCTTTCTACAGTTCTTTCTCTAGAATGCATAGAAGTAGTTGATAACCAGCTTTTTGAAAAACCATGAGTCCTTTCGAGCTCGAATATTGCCATGTTCGTGAAGGCAAACCACCCGGATTTCTTTTCTGTGTGTGAATGAGAAAGCTCACTCTCCAGACTATTCCCTGCTTTGCCAACTTCATCATCTTGAGATCCAATGAACAAAGTACTAGCTTCTAAGCTCAGTTTCTCAAGGTAGTCGTATTCGGATAGGAGAGGAATGCCAAGAGAATATACATTGTCATTTGGTGTGATGAGGATTCTTGAACAGGATTCCTCCTATTCGGTTTCTAAATTGCCATCTTCATAGCTCTTTAAGGATCGTCCTTGTGCTTCTCGACAAATGAACCTCTCAAGGCTCTCAATAACTATAAGAAGTTTGAAAGTCTGGTGGTGGTGCTCTTGGCACACATCTTTGTAGCCATACCTAGCAATGTAACGGAATATGTGATAGCTCTTCAGGCAAATCCTCAAACCTTTCATTCTGTGGAACTACAACTACTAGAACATACCTAATACACACAAATATAATTAATTATTATAATTATTATATAATTAAAATATGTAATTAAAATATGAGATTTTTGCACACATACCATACAAATCTAGGTATATCATAGTATACACTTTCTTTACAAACAATGACTATCATATAGTATAAATTTTGTGAAAAGGGTATGTATAATGTAATATGTCAAGATTTGTGTGTTCCCTTAAAATTATTTTATATTTGCTAATTATTATATGTATAATTATAATTATTATATATAAATACTAATTAATCAACATATATTTAAAAAATCAATCAACAATATACATGTAATTATTATATTAAAAATTATATATAGATAATTAAATATATATATAATCATACGTATGACAATTTTGTCAAAAGCATCAATTAACTGTACAGCATGGTACTTTTTGTCAAATAGTTCTACTTTTGATAGCAGTTTACCAAAAAAAAAACTTTACACAATATATTTTTGTACAATTATACAACAAATCTTTTTTTTATACAATGTTGTTATGCCAAACAAAGACTAAATTGTGTAAGCATCTCTTGGGCATTAAGATAGGAAATAATGATTACTTAGGCCCTGTTTGTTTGGAAGTTAAAAGTTAATCTGGTTTCATTTTAAACAGACATATCACATCAAAAAAAAAAAAATTACATCACACATAAAATTTAATATTAAAAATTAACTTTATTTCACATTTTACACATTACTAAAATAGTAACTAACTTATACCACATCCCTCACATATCCCAACATAATAACTAACTTTATATCACATTTCTCACATATCTTAATATAATTACTAATTTTATTTCACATTATTCACAATTTTTAATAAAAAATATCTCTATCTAAGTTTAATTTTAACCTTATTAAATTAAACCTTACAAATATACAAGCCCTTACTGATTTGAATTTTTTTGATATACACACTGTTTACATTTAAGTTATTAAATGCATTTATAAGAGAGTTGGCTAAAGATTTTCTATATTGGATTATACCAAGATTTAGCTTTAAATTAATATCTCTTTGCTTTGATTATGAAGGTCTTAACTAGATACATTTCATAAAAAATATCTTGGCGTATGCTTTTCACTTACGATACTCTTTTTGTTAATAGGATTATAAATGAGATTAAGACGAAACTTAAATCATGGAGGAATACGTTAGAATCTAAATATTTTTGTCTTGAGAAATCTAAATCTGAATATGAGGATTACAAATTTAATTAAGATAAAAAAGCATTTATATTAGGGAAGAGTTATTAGAAAAAGTGAGTAATTTATATACCTTGGATCAACTATACAAAATGACGATAAAATTGATGGTGATATTATTATCAGGATCCAAACATAATGAATAAAGTAAAGAAATGCATCTAATATGTTATATAATAGAAAATTTTCACTTAGGCTTAAAGTTAACTTTTATAGAATAGCATTAAGACTAACGATATTATATAATATTGAATGTTAACCTACATAGTAGAAATATATAAATAAAATAAGTATCACAGAAATGATATTAAAGTGGATGAATGAGTTTACACAAAAGGATACAAGAGAAATGAGTACATCTTTAAAAGATTGAAATAGCTTTAATTGAGAATAAGTTTAGAGAGAGTAGATTTTGATGGTTTGGACATAAATCATAGGCCGATAGAAGGTTTAATAATGAGAGTTGAGTTACTATGTCTTTTCCATGTAAAAAGAGGGAGGGGAAGCCAAAATAAACATGGTAGGAAATTATAAGGAGTTTCATACATACGTAGAGCTAAATAAGGAGCTGTTATTTTATAGAGTGTAATGAAAGCAAAAAATCCATGTAGCTAACCTCACGGTCCCCCCCACCTGCTGGGATAAAGTTTTGGTTGTTATTGTTGTGTTTCCTTCTCTACTTAAAAAATGTAATCATGCCTGATAGTTTAAATAAAACATCATGTTCTATTAAAAGGAGAACTAAATATGTGTTTTAAGGTTGTATATTTAGATTTTCTCACTTAATCTAATCCTTTTGACTTGCAATCACGGTAAATGATTTTACAAATATGTGGTACATTTATTTTTACATCTGTGATTCTTATGCTAAATTCTTTTGTAAATCTAACATTAGGTAACAAATGAATGTTTGACTAAGGATGCTCCTGATAGAGATGTGCGCCATTTGGAGTTCGAATTTGCTTCAACTGTAAGACCATATGCCATGACTAAACTTTGTCTACCATTCCCTCTAGTTATTAACATAATCATGTTATTTTTCATCTGTAAGACGCCATGGTTTAATCACTTTCTGGAACTACTGTGATTTGCATAACTTTTTGTCGTTTCCTGTTATGCTATAGGGGATGGAGTATCAAGTTGGAGATGTGCTTGAAATTCTCCCTAGTCAGAATCCCAAAGCTGTTGATGCATTTATAAAACGTTGCAAACTTGATCCTGATTGTTACATTATTGTATGTTTTTGTTTTGTTTTTCATTTCTTGAGCCTTTCTTCCATTTACATTACTTGGGGATGACTTTTGAATTCAATATACGAACATCTTGCTTTAATATTTCATGTACTAGTGCTTATTGCTGCCACTTACATGCAGCCGTTCACTAGTCACTAATGTTTGCTTTATGTACTGGTTTGTCAGTCAAATCGAGTTTGTTCCCATTTTTTGAATGTTGAAGTAGGTAGTTGTGAATTTTGCTTTCTACAAGAGACCATCATATATAATTTAGACGTAATGTATTATGTGCCTATACAAGAACAAGGCAAAAAGGACAACTGTGCACTCCTAAATGTATTTTGATCCTTCATGATTATGTGTTCAAGAAAGGTTGTTCCCTTGATAGTAGTTATAATATTCAGTTTATGTGTAAGGATATGAGTTTTTTAAAATTCAAAGAAATGAATAACCAGAAAATTAGTGTTGTAAAAATAAGAATGTCATAGTGAATGTGTTGTAATATTGAAACTGATTGTTAAAATTTAGTAGTTTATGGGTAGCATCTATTGGATGTAAGGTTGTGGAAAATAAATTTAAGGTGATTTTTGCGTGTAGGATAGAGAGTTGAAGTCCACTAGCTGCAAGATGATGGATTTATTGCTTACATGGTTGAATGAAAGTGTCCGTGAAAATGGCTTACCTAGAGGTTGTGTAAGAGACACGACCTAAACTAGAGTCGTTATTGTAACGTAGACAACTTTAATTGATGACCAAGGATTCGATAGTTGATCTCATGGCTGCAATAAAAATACTGCTGATGAAGTTATTAAGCTATTAATGGCATGTCATCATCTGTTTAGAGCATATATGATATGAAATTTTATAGTAATCTTATGCAGCTTGATTTTAGAATGAAATGATATCCCAGATTGGAAAGAGTTTAGGTCTTGGGTGAGAATCCCTAAACTCTATCCATTCGCTTAAGCTTATCTTCTCCAGTTCAATTCCCTCTTCTACTCTTCGATCCCTGCTCAGCACTCACTCATTTCTCTTATCGCATCGATACGTTGTGCATCCACTTCCTCGACACGTCACTGCGTAATCCCTGCCACTGTCATCAATCCCACCTAAACCAAATTGTGCTTAATCAGTGTGATCGACAACTCTATTCACCTGCCATCACCGCATAGTCGTGCCGACTTCCCCTATCACAGCGCCTGCGCTGATCGTGCCTTGCGGCATCTGCGCCATTTGCGCCTCATGGTGTTGCGTCGATCGCACCTCGAGGCATCTATGTTGCGTGGCATCCAAACCGATCGTGCCTTACAGTTTCTGTGACGATCACGCCGCCCTCGTGCTCTTTCATTGAGCACGATCGCGGGTTGCGCTGACTGTCCTTCGTCCACACCGAACAAGCTGCATTCTGTGAAACCGATTATGGCTCTGCTTGCATGAACCAGAGGCTTCACCAGTTGTACTTTCGCCTAACTGATCAGACAACAATCAATCACTTTGGAAATTACATCTTGGTCTTCGAGCTTCATGATACAGGTATGAATTTTGGTAAGCTTCTTTTAACATGATCACTCAATTACCGCAGATTTTTTTACTCGAGATTTGCTTGAATTTACTTTTCCTCTGTGACCTTTCATTATTGAGTGCAATTAATTATTATTGATTAATATTATGAGAAATTGTAATCCTATTGTCCTGTTTTTGATTTATTGAAAACTGAATTAAGCCCTAATCTGGGTTTGTAATTTTTTAATTACCTTCGATCTTACTTTTTTAAAATTGTGAAAGAATTAATTTTTACGGATTAAGTTAATTTCTTAGTTGTCACAACATTGAATATTAAAATTTTTGCATTAATTTATGATTAATCTGCTAGTCAAAGTTGCTGATATTTGAACTTATATTTTCATTCTTTTGTCCCACATTAAATTTAGTATTAGATTAGATTTGGCATACTCGCATCTACATTAATTAGATCATATTTATTTTATTGCATACATATCTATTCTAGTTCTAAATATTCTATTTTTGACTCCAAATGAACTAGTGGCATAGATCCCAAGCTCTAAAAAGCATTAGGTAAGATTATGGTTAGGTTAGACCGTATGGATGGTAGGATAGATCGATTTGAGGATCGGAATAATTGGAAAGTGTAGATCAACCAAAGCAAACATACGGGCCTAGGAGAACTGAGTATAACCCTATGGGTTATCAAGCCCGAGAGACACGTGAGCCAGAAAAAAATAACTGGTGTGGCGTGCAAGTAGAGGTCCCCCTCATCTGACGGTCGATTGGATCCAAAGGTTTACTTAGGCCTTGTTTGGCGCAAGGATTCAATTAGGACCAAAGTGATACTAAATTTAAAAAAATAATAATAATAATAAATAAATTTTTTTTAATCATTCTACACAAATTCTAATATAAAAAAATATTATTTTACTTCACATACTCAATAATTTTTAATAAAAATATATACTTTATTTCACATCCTAAACAAAAATATTCGAATCGAGTATTTTGGTCTAGGATGTAAAATAAAATTATTTTTTTTATTGAAAATTATTGAGTATGTGAAGTAAAATAATGTTCTTTTTATATTAATTTGTGTAGAATGATTAAAATTTTTTATTTATTATTATTATTGTTATTTTTTAAATTAGTATCATTTTGGTCCTGATTTAGTCCTTGCGCCAAACAGGGCCTTAGAGTGAAAAACTGACATGGAACATTATTATGAATGATATAATATGTCTGAAGATCAAAAAATTAGATTTGCGAAGGTGAAGCTTACTATGTAGTCTAAGCTATGCATAAATAATATTGAGCGAATTTTGTAATACGATCGCAAGAGCCCATCGGATCGTGGGATGTGCTTAGGCTTGTAAAAAGGTCGAATCATGATCTGATTCGATCCGAAATCTGAACCAATTAGACTATGAAACTAAATAGTTTTCTAACCCACATTACTAATCCAAAAACCCGACTCTCCCCGATTGTGTACTATCGAGTTGGACCTAGGCAAAGCTGATTTGACCTGGAAAAAACTCTACCTATGTTACCGTGTATGAAGTAATAAAAGATGGGAAAAATGAGTCACATGATGAATGGTTTCTAAAAAGTTACAACAATTTTTGCTTTAGAGATGAATTACAAGTTAGGGATTTTAATTGGTTTTAATAGTTTAATTTCTTCTATATTAAGTTTGATTTCGTATTTGAGCTTTAGTTAATTTTCTTAGAATAAGCAGGATTCTCTATGATGACAGCAAAAGAATTTCTGCAATTTCATATGTCCTCCAACGTGTTGATTTGATCCACAACTTGTAATTTTTCGTATAACACTAATTAAGCAATTTATCAAGCTCTACAATACTGGTAACTGCTGCAGATTCAATTGTTCACTACAAACAACAACAACCAAGCCTTAATCTCACTAGGTGGGGTCGGCTACATGAATCCTTTATTTTCATTGCACTCTATTAATTACTAAATTTTTATCTAAGTCTAAGTAACTAAAATCACTCCTTATAGTTTCTTGTCATGTCTTTTTTGGTCTTACTCTTTCTCTTTGTATATGTGCAAGATCCAATAACTTAGTTTTTCTAATTGGAGCTTCAATCAGCCTACGATTTATATGTCCAAACCATCTAAGCTGACTTTCTCTAAGTTTATCCTCAATTGGTGCAACACTAACTTTCTTTTGGATATATTCATTTTTCATTTTATTCTTTCGTGTATATCTACACATTCACCTTATCATTTTCATTTCTGTAATATTTATTTTATTTATATATTTTCTCTTTGTAAGCCAGCATTCAGCACCATATATCATAGCTGGTCTTACTACAGTTTTATAAAATTTATCCTTAATTCTGAATGAAATTTTTCTATCGCACAACACACCAGAAGTATTTCTCCATTTTACCCATCTTGCTTGAATTTTACTAATAACTTCATTTATTTTACCATCATTTTGTATGATTGATCTAAGGTATCTAAAGTATTCACTCTTTTTGACAATTTGATCACCAATTGTTATATTTTCAATATAAAATTTTTTTCTTGACTAAATGTGCACTCCATATATTTAGTTTTTGATCTACTGAGATGAAAATTTTTAAATTATAGAGCATTCCTCAAAAACTCGAGTTTCGCTTTAGCTCTCTTTAGTTTTCTCAACAAACATAATATCATCTGCTAAGAGCATACACCAAGGCACCTGATCTTGTATATATTCAGTTAGGATTTTCATAATTAAAGCAAAAAGATACGAACTTAAAGCCGAGCCTTGGTGTAATCCAACTGTAATAGAAAAATTTTTAGTCAAATCTCTTTGTGTCCGAATATAGGTAACAACTCCTTTATACATGTCTTTAATAACTTGAATATAAGCAGTGCAAATCCCTTTCTTTTCTAAAACTCTCCAAAGTACTTCTCTTGAGAATTTATCATAATTTTTTTTTCAAATCAATAAAAGCCAAATGTACGTTTTCATTTCTCTCCTTAAATTTTTCTATTAAATTTTTTAATAAATGAATGACTTCTATAGTAGATCTATCTGGCATAAAATCAAATTGATTCTCTGATATCTTAGTATTACGGCGTAACCTGTATTTGATCATCCTTTCCCAAAGTTTTAAAGTATGACTGATCAATTTAATTCCTCTATAATTGACACAATTCTGTAAATTGCATTTATTCTTGTAAATATATACCAATACACTTTTTTTCTATTCATTTGACATTCTTTTAGTCGGATGAAACCGAAGAGGAGAGGCAGAAGCTTCTCTCGGCCTCAAAGCTCTGATTCTGATCACCGGAGCCGGTTTGTATGCTGTTTCATGTTAAAGCCTTTGAGGTGGTGACCCTGATAGCTGTGATATCAATAATCATTATAATTTTTTTTTCGTCTACATAATATTTTTTTTTTGGGTAAATTAATTCATGTGACATTCGTCGTCCCCTAACCACACTGGCTCAAATTTGAAGCGCTTTTGTGTCTTGTGCTTGGTAATGCAATCCCGGCTATCCAGGTCAGTCAGCAATGCCGCATGGCTAGAGAACATATTTTGATGATGAACTCAACGGAGTGGGTACGTTTCCTGCCAGCTTGGATCGCTCAAAGCTCGATCTGGCTGCTCCAAAATCAAATCTCTTCCTGCTCTTCCCTAGTGACCTAAGAAATTCTTTCATCTCCTAAGTACTTCTAAACATCTATTGGGATATCATTTGGTCCTACTGCTTTTTTATACTTCATCTTCTTTAAAGTTTTTCAGACTTCAGCTTTACTGATACGTCGAATGTAAGAGTAATTTTTACTTTCTTTTGGGGTGGTGAGTTTCGTAAGTTCAATTGAATTTTCGCAATCTTCATTGAAAAGTTCTGTAAGCTTCAATTGTTCGCTCTTAAAAAAAAATAGTGTTAAATTATTTAAGAAAAGTTTTGAATCGACTCAAAATTCAATCCAAAAATTCGAACTATGGCAGGTCATGGAACGGACCCAGGTCGACCTCGATTCGATCCGATTTTTAATCTGATTCGATTGTATCCAGGTCGGGGCCAACCCAATCCAAATCCGACCAATTTACAAGCTTATATTTGCTCAAAAGTTCCCATCTCACACCAGCATCACCTGTTAAACCAATGACAGGTTGACTTAAAGCAATAAAACTATAACTGAATACATCATAAAATTTGATGAATTTCTTATGTTATGTGTTCACGAGGACCCTGAAATCACATATTCTAAATTCCGTTCTAGACTTTGGAATGACATATAGCACGAGATTATTGTGAGTTAACTCTTACGGTTGAGCAAAATTATTAAGTTGCCCAAGATCTTGAGAGCTATCAAAGGCTAGTATACCTCTTAAGGTTGATCCACGTTCAACTGTAGCTCCTACAAAGTCTACACCTATGGGAGTGAAGCCAGCTGATGACTCTCTAATCACTAGTCGCCTTCTTGCCATGGATAAAAGCAAGACAGTCATCGGGTAAACCTCTCATATTGGTGGTAGTTGTTCCATATATTTTAGATGTCAGGGAATCAGACACATAGCATATGAATGTTCCACGAGGACCATAATTATAGAGTAAGATGATTCTCCAGCCTATGAGAATGACCCACCTACTTATATTACTGATGAAGCGCTGGCTGATGAGTTCGAGGATTTTGGAGATAAAGACTTTAGGATACGGTGAATTTACTTGTAAGTCCGAGTCTTATAGTAATCCTAGAATTAGGGCTGTTACATGCGCTTTGACCTAACCTAAAGAGAGTGGTCATTGATACATAACTTTTATTTTTCACGCCTACATAAAAATTAATGAAAATGTGTGTAAAATCATCAGTGATAGTGGAAGTTGTGTTAATGTGATTATCAAACTACTGTATCTAAGGTTGGTTTAACTCTAGAGAGTCACCCCAATTAATATTATTTATCCTAGATTAATGCCTCTTCCCTAGAGGTTACACAACGATGCTAGGTTTCGATTCACTATTCTTGTAAGATAAGGTTTGGTGCGATATTTTACTAATGGAGGTTTGTAGCATCATCTTGGGTAGGCTTTGGTTATATAAGTTGGATGTCACTCTTCGAGGACGATCTAGTTCTTGTGTGTTCACCTATAAAGGTGACGAGATCATAATAGGTCCTTTCTTAAGGCCATTAGCAAGCAAGAAATTTCAAGCAACAAAAAGGCCTCAAAGAGAAAGGCCTTCACTTCATTAGTGCACGAGTGCTCGAAAAGGAAGTGGATAAGACTTCCTTAATTTGGGTTGTTGCTGTGAAGGAATTGAAGGAAAGTTATCTGGTTGAACCTCCACCCAAAGTAGCTCCTATACTTCTGGAATTTGTTGATGTGTTCCCGGATGATCTTTCTTTTCGCTTTCCCTTGATATGTGATATGCAGCACACAATTGATCTCATGCCTGGGGCAGTGCTATTGAATCTTCCACACTACCGCTTGAATCCCATTGAATACATGGAACTAAAAAGGCATGTAGATGATCTACTCCATAAAGGCGTTCATTTGAGAGAGGCTTAGCCAACATTTTTGATGCCAAAGAAAAATGAATTATAGAGGATGTGTGTGGATAGTCGCGCTATCAATAAAATTATGATCAAGTATCGCTTTCACATTCCCCTTCTTGATAATATGCTTGATATGATGGTTACTATCTTCTCAAAGATGGATCTTACAAGTGATTATCACTAAGTTTGAATTCGTCTCAAGGATGAATGGAAGATAGCCTTCAAAATGAAAGATGGTCTATACGAGTGGTTGGTGATGCCCTTTGGGTTGTCTAATGCTCTTAACACCTTCATGAGGTTGATGACTTAGTCCTGCGACTATTTATTGGCATCTTTGTCGTTGTCTATTTCAACGACATTGTAATGTGTAGTAGAACTAGAGAAGATCATGTTATACACCAGATTTATCAAAGCTTTTAATAGTCTTTATGCAAATTTAAAGAAGTGTGTATCTATGATTAATTGAGTTGTCTTCCTGGGCTGTATAATATGATCTAAGAGTATATCTGTTGATCCTAAAAAGGTAAGTGCCATAGTTAGCCGGTTTCTCAGAACATTCATAATGTGCACAATTTTCATGAACTGGTGACTTTCTATCATAGGTTCATTCGTGGGTTTAGCACCATTGTGGCCTTGGTCACTGACTGTATTCAGAAAGGGTCATTTGAATGGATAAAGGCTACTGATCGTGTCATTTTTGATTAAATAATAAAACTGATCTAAATAATATTTTAATTGTTTATTAGTGAGAACAAATGTTAAATTTTAGGGATTAGATGGCTAAATTATTTTTAATTTTTAGAAATAAGTTAATTTAAAAGAAAAATATTAATTTAATTTATTTAAAATTAAGATTTATAAATAAAATAAAATAAAACCTAATTTAATTTAAAAAAGTTTAAATTTTATAGATGGAAATTCTTTTTTTGGAGCATCGATTCCATTCTTATCATTTAACATTTGATTAATTAATATTAAGACAAGTTATAGTTACAAGCTTAATTATGTTAATAAAATTATATGTAAATTCTACTAAACATAGATTATCTTGCGATCACTGATCGTCTTCAGATGAACTTAGCACGACTCGTATTATAAGTCATGCTTGTCTTCGTTTCCATAACATATTAAAAATTAGGGATAATTACCTACATGCCACACAATTTAATTTTATTTATGCCTTACCCATCCATTCTTAGTTAATTACGCTATGCACACTCAAAACATTATAAAATCTTACATATACACATTTTAACTTATTTCTATTATAATGAGTAATCATAATTTTTCAATAACCTAATTATAGTTAGATTACAAAAAATCTGAGCAGTTCATCATATTATTTTAAGAATATTTAAATATATTTTGAGTGAAAAATCCTAAAACCTTAATATTTACGTGGCGGCAAAGGAAAGAGATATTCGCAACGTGAATTGATTTTAGGACAAATCAGCGCTTTAGTGTGGTATTGAGGAAGAGAAAAATATGTACCATTAAGAGTAAAAATATAATTTTAATGATTTACTAACAGAATATTTTTTTTCAAATAGATTTTGATTAAGTTTTAACTCAAATGTGTGTATGTAAGATTTTGTAATGTTTTGAGTGTGCATAGCGTAATTAACTAAGAATGGATGGGTAAAGCATAAATAAAATTAAATTGTGTGGCATGTAGGCAATTATCCCTAAAAATTATTGCTCGACAATACTAATTGAATCACAAAAATTATTCATATAAATATCAAATATTTCATGAATGTGTATTAAATAAGATCTTCAAATATTAAATAATTAACATTAGCTAAACGAAGCTATAGATGACCAAGAAAACATGCCAAATAATATAGAATTTCATCTAAAATATGAAAAGTTTAATTTATTAAAAAATCTAAATTTATTATTATTATTTTACTTTTTTTAAAATCAAATAATCTTTACTTTTAAATTTGATGTTATTTTCTTTTCCAACTTCAACCTTCTGAAATTATATTATAATATTAATTATAATAATTTAATTTTAATAATAAATATTAAAAATATTAAATAATTATGTAATTATTAATTGCTATTAAAGCCTTCGAGGAAATAATGGTTAGAATGATTGAGGCCCTTATCTTGAGACCTCCCAATTTTTAAAAATTCTTTGAAGTCTCATGCGATGCATTAGAGTTGGTATAGGTGGTGTACTATTTCAAGAGAACTACCTTATTGCCTTCTTTAATGGGAAACTGAACAAAGTTTAGTACTCCACCTACGATAAGGAGTTCTATGCTGTATTTCAAACTTTTGAGATATTGGCGGCACTTGCTCTTACCTCATGGATCCGTTCTATGCTCTAGTCACGAGGTTTTGAGGTATCTAAATTCACAAAAGAAGTTGAATTCAAGGACGCTTTGAGCCATTGAGTTTCACTCTTATCTACTATGAGTGTCGAGGTTGTGGGATTCGATAATCCCATTAAATCTTATTAAGATTGTCTTGACTTTGAAATCTTCTACGCTGCCGTAAAAGATGATCAATCTAAGGAGTTCGCTGCCTTCCGAATTCAAGATGACTATCTTTTTTGTACCTGTACTTACGCAAATATCTGTTAAGAACTCCCTCATTTAAGAGTTGCACGCAGATAGATTATCCGGCCACTTTGGTCAAATTAAAACAATTGAGGCTGTGAAAAACTAATTTTATTAACCAAGCCTCAAGAGAAACGTTGTGCGCATAGTTGGCCAACGTCGAGCTTGTACTACTACGAAACAGTAAAAGCACAATACTAGACTCTATACGCCACTTCCTATACCAGGTCGTTTTTGTCAAGACCTCAGCATAGATTTTATCCTCGGATTGCCTAAAATAGCTGACAAACACGACTTGATTTATGTTTTGGTTAATCGGTTTTCTAAAATGGCATATTTCCTATCCTACTCTAAAACCTTAGGCACCTCTAGGATTGCACACTTATTTTTCGATGAGGTGGTTAGATTACATTGGCTACCAAAGTCGATAGTATGTAACAGGGACACAAAATTTACTAGTTATTTTTTGAAGAATCTGTAGCACTTGTTAGGCGCCAAATTGAAATTTTCTACTTTCATCCACAGATAGGCGGTCAAACGGAAGTAATCAATAGGAACTTAGGAAACCTACCTCGTTATTTGGTGAGTGAAAATGAGAGGAATTGGGACCTAGTCTTATCTCATGCTGAGTTTATATGTAACAATTCTGTTAATAGGTCAATGGTATAAGTCCATTTGAAATTGTGTATAATTATAAGCCTAATTTTCCTATAGATCTCATTCCGCTATCTGTGTTTGCTAAGATATTTAAGTCTGCTTAATCATTTGCACAGTATGTTAGGAAACCGCATAAAGAGATCAGCAAAAGAATAAGTGTCAATAATAACACTTATGAGAAATTAGCAGATTGTCACAAGTGAATGCAAAAATTTTTAGAAGGTGATTATGTGATGATTCGAGTTTGACCCGAGTGATTCTTATCTAGAATTGTTAAGAAATTATAAGCTTGCGGAGCTAGTCTTTTTAAAATTTTAAAGGAAATTAGCCTGAATGTATATATTATTGATTTATTGCCAAAATATGGTATTAGTTCAACCTTCACTATATCAGACTTGGTGGCATACAAGGAACAACAGTAATACCCAGTGTTTTGTTTAAACCTTTACTACGTATTGAGAGTGGACCTTTACCCAAGTGTCTACAAGCCAAATTCATTTATAAACAAAAGCAAATAGAGTAAATCCTTAATGAGTAGATAATTTACACCAGGAATTAAGGATACTAACTTTATTTGATTCGTTGGAAGAGTTTATTTCTATCTGAGGATTCATAGATTACTAGAGATGAGCTGCAGAGGTTTGATTCAAATTTGCTAGAGAGATCACAGCAGAGAGACTACTACTCAACAAGGTTAAGCCTTTCCCACTCGAGGAGAGTTGGTTAGGATACCAGGATTAACTGTCGATTCATTCCTGATAGGGTTTATCGCAGACGGCTAAGATCTAGCCACATTGCTTCAACTTGAATCGATTGATGATTAGGATAGATTTGAAAGATGACTGTTACAGCGGATTAGAAATCTCTCCATTCATATTGATTGATTTCACTGATGTGGAATTCCTTTTTGAGATAATTTTTTTCTTATAGTTATTTTGTGTTAGTTATTTCTATTTTGTAGTTGTTGTTTTAAATATAGTATATTATTTTCTTATTTTTGTGAGAAAATTATATTATATTATATTTTCTTTTTTTTGCATTGATTGTATGGAGAGTTAGATAAGCGTCTCCCTGATTATTGTTTTTGTTAATGTTGAATGAATATTGTTTGCTTTCTTTTTTAGGATTGTTTGATTCTGGAATGAATTGATATCCGGGATAGAGAAGGGCTTAGGCCTTGAGTGAGAATTCCTAAACTCCATTCATTCGCTCAAGCTCATCTCCTCCGGTTGATTATCTCTTCTCCTCTTTGATCCCCGCTCAACACACTCATTCCCCTCGTCGCACCGATACACTGTGCGTTTACTTCCTCGACACACTATCACTGAACCAAATTGTGTTTAATCAGCGTGATTGATGGCTCTGTTCACCCGTATGCATTGTAGAGACGTATTGACTTGCCCCTCTATAGAGTCCTCGTCGATCACATTGCATGGCATCTGTGCTACGCAGCATCCGCCCCAATCGTGCCTACGTGTGATTGTCAGTAGCGCCAACTGCCCCTGCCTTTCGTCTGCGTTGAATGAGCAGCATTCTGTGAATTGTGGCTCTGGTCGCATGAACTAGAGGCTTTACGAGCTGTTTTTTCTCCCAATTGATCAGACAACAGTCAATCCCTTGGGAAATTACATCTTGGTCTTCGAGCTTTGCAACAAGTACAAATTTCGGCGAGCTTCTTTTAACCTAATTACTCAATTACAATGGATTTTTCTGTTCACTTGAGGTTTGCTCAAATTTGCTCCATTTGTGAACCTTTTATTATTTGGTGCAATTAATTACTGTTGGCTCATATTGTGGGAACCTGTTATCCTATTGCCTTATTTCTAATTTATTGAAAATCGAATTGATCCATTATCTGAGTTGGTAATTTTTCAATTATATTCGATCGATTTATTTAATATATTGAAAAAATTAGTTTTGTGAGTTTAGTTAATTTCTTAGTCGTCATAAAATTAACTCCTAAAATTTCAACAGTAATTGGTAATTCATCTGTTACGTAGATTTGTTGATCTCTAAACTTAGATTTTCATTCATCTGTCCTCCATCAATAGCGCATCAATTATCGTTAATGCAAATACTACATTATTGACAATTTCTTATTGGATTTTTTGTTCTTATGCCATTATTGTACCGCCATGAAAAAATATTTGTATCCACCCTTTCTATTCTAGATTCTTTTTTTCTTGAACCTCAGGTTTATTCTAAATCTACCAACAAAGAATCTGTTGAATCCCATCTGAAACCCTCGGCAAATTCAATCAAATTGAGGACATTTGTGGATCTTACAATGGATGTTGCCTCTGCTTCCCCTAGACGTTACTTCTTTGAGGTAAATTACTTGTTTCTTGAATCACATGGGGAGAATTTAGTTGGATAAACTTCAAGTATGCTGATTGTTGTTATTGCAAAATTTTCATTTTTTTAATCTATATCTTGTTACTGTTCTTTTTTTTTTCTTTACAATTTTTTTCTTTTTTGTTTTATGTTGTCTGTCTTAAGATCAGTTACACATTGAAAATAGCTAGTTACTAATTTGGTTGTACAGCTAGAAGGCTTCCTTCAGTTATTACACACCTCTTTCTTCTTTTAACGAGCCTAAGGAAGAATTTTATCTTCATTATGATATTTCACTAATTCGATCACGTTAAAAACGATTGCTTCGTTGCATCTTTTATTCATCTATTCATTCATACTGTCAATTTTTTAATTCTTAAAAGGCTATATCATGTATGGTTGTTTATGAAGTAGGCCTCACCAATAATTTATTCCAAGCAATTTATTCATCTGTGATATTAATGGTTGTTCTAAGCGTATGTTAATTAGTAAAAGAATGCCTCATTTTCCAGTGGTCACTGATGGAGGCATTTTGATGATTGATTATCCAAATCAAATCATAGTTCTTTGTGCTTGATGGATGACATTATTTCTCCTTTATTTTATTTTATTGTTTTAGAGTCTCTTACGGTTTAAATTAGTCAAATCCATTTTATTATTTATTTTATTTTAAATGGTGTTTTTATTTAGTCTCACATTGCTTATGTTTATGTTAAGATGTGATAGCACTCTACAAATAGAGTATGTACTTTTGACTTTTTGGGTGGTGTATAATAAATCAAATTTGAGTTTATGTAAATTTTGATTCTGGAAGGGAGCATGATGATAGATCCCAAAAATGATTGATATCCTGGAAAGAAAGTGCAGGGAAATCCTATATGAGAATTTCCCGAGCTCTAGTTTTTCATTTATTTCCTAATTTTGAAAAAAATAAAGAGAGATTCCCCTTCCCTATTTTGAAACCCTAGCCACTACTTCACCTTGTTCTCCTTTTCCATTCTTTATTTCAATGGCCTCATTCGTTGTTGTCGCAACTTATTAGTGACTTGTAACCAATGCAAACATTCTATTACATGGTGTTGTCTCCCATTATTTTTCCATGAAACTTGTGCTTTCCTTGAAAGCCGTCGACAAGGCTTCAGGGGTGTGAGTAGGAAGAAGCAGGAATCAAGTTCACTGTAGCATTATTGTGTTATGAAGAGGACATGCGGCTTCCGTCCTTTGAGTTTTGAATATCCTTATGAATCACTAGCTTGAGCCTCATGTGATCCTTAGTTTAAGCCTTGACACATGATTAGAAGCTCATTGTTTGACGGATGAGGGGCTGAGTCTAGAAAGATAGGAATCTAGAGATGCGGCATATGCTCCAACGTATAAAAGAAAATTGAGTGAAAAAAGAGAATGATAAAAAAAACACAAAATTTTATGTGGTTCAAAGAGATCCTCATACATTCGCAGTCCATTTCAAAACGGTAATACATTAATTTGCCAAAGAAATGAGGATCGCCAAAGGTAATTACAAGGCTCTTTCCTCAATACAATGAAAGATAAGAGAATAAGGACAGTAAAGCTACAAGTCTCCAGTCATGAACCCTCCATATCTCTTTATTATCACTTCTATTTATAGATGAAAAGATCATGAAGATTATAGAGGTCAGGAAGATGCTAATCATGACTAACATTCTGATAGAATGTGCCAAGCAGCCTCTAAGTTGATGACATGTGTCCCTTGACCTGTCAGAGTGTGTTATAGGTTGGCAGTGATCGAATATCACTTGATTGAAGAGAGGGTGTGGAAAGGAATAGGAGGATTTACATAGACGATACCTTAATAACAAAAAAGTATATGTTTGACCGTCAAAGATGAAATATTAACACTAAAATTTTACAAAATTATATATTTTACTTGACATTTTTGAAAAAAAATTATAAATTAAATTACTGATACATTTTCATGGATCTTATTCTATTGTGTATGTTCACAAGTTCATAATAAAGATTTTCATTTTAGTAGATTATATTTGAAGTACATTTTTTATATATAGCTAATTTACAAAAATTAAATTTTAGGGTTAAGGCTTAGGATTTAGGGTTTATAATTTGAAGTTTACCTTTCAGTATTAAAATAATTTAGATCATATGATTTAATGTTTTAAATTTTAAGTTATGACATTAGAGCTCAAGATTTAGAGCATAGTGCAATTTTATCAAAAAATAGTGTAAAATCTATAATTTTGTAAGATTTCAATGTGATATACATAATATTTCATTTTTGACAATGAAACACATAATTTTTCGTAATTAAGGTATCCTCTGTGTAAATTCCCCAAATGAATAATGTGTGAACTGCCTATAATTACTTTTGAATAATTGTGATCATTAGTAGGAAATGAGGGTGATCCATAGAAGATATTGAGCGTATCATTCGTTTAATAGATTAAGCAATCCTGCGAAGGTATCTTGCCATGCATCAAAGTTAAATTCAACTGAAGAAAGATAGGGCCGACCCTAGCGATTAACCAGGGTGAAATCTAAGCTACTTCGGTTTGATAGATTGAGTAGCATTTGAACCAAGTTCCTCTCTTGGCTTTGCTACTTTGACTGAATGATTAGATTCGTTTTGGGTTGACCAGACTACCATGTGAATGGCTAAGATTGAATCATCATTTGACATGTAAACATTATCCCCCTACCCCTTGATTAAATGGGCACGACCATTTCATATGTCCCCATCTAATCAGTTAGAAGACCAAGCTACGCTTCCATTGCGCCGTGCATATATAAAGGAATACTTCAAGGGTTGATGGCTTTTGAACTTAATGTTCTATTACATCTTTTTCCAAGCATCAAAAGAAAAAGTTCTTAGAGTTCTGCTGGGGTTTTTTTAAGGTCATCAGAAATGAGATGATTTGATGAGCTAGATGATGTTTTTGATATGCTAGAGGTAGAGATGTATGGTGAATCTCTTAGCACCTCCCATTCAAGGAAGAAAGCTAGGGTAGACGAAGAGACTATAGAGACTTGCATGTTCCAAAATCAGGAAATGTGCTGACAGCTATTTTTTAGGAGGAAATATTGTCTTAGACTTTTGGGATGCAGGAGCATCTAAAGGATGTCGGGCTCAACTGGGAGGATGTGGCCAACCGGTTATTTAAGGGTAGAGAGAGAAGAGCAACCAATCTTTGCTGGGGTTGGGATTAATATAATGGAACAATTGCAATCTAATCCCTTATTTTTGATCCATTATAAATCAGCCCAAACCTCTTTAAAAGCAGTCGAATTTTACCTAAATGAAACCCAAACAAGCCCCGACTACTTAAAATATTTACATGATACAAAGTGAGCATTCCCACTAACATACACACAATCAACTAACTAAATTATATAAACAAAATAATTACAAAATCATTCGATCTGCGCTTGGATGTGAAAATCGTGTCGCTGTGTTTGTTAGTGATTGAAATGCTTTGCATCAGGAGTACATATTTCTTGCACATGTATCTTTGAGTATCCACATAGCCAGCATTTGAGAGGTGAGCGTGTGAATTTAAACCAAGATTATGGCCTGAGACTCGTTGGTGGGGACACAGATCAGCATCGAATTGGATGGCTAGGATGACGTTATGTACTGAATCAAAATTCAAATTCAAACTAATTAGAGCTATTAGAGATTTTCATATTAGCTTTATTTAGATTTGATTTAATTTGATTTGATTCAGAGCATATTTCAAAGATTTTGAGACTCACCACATTTGGAGCTGATTTTATTTTATTGTAATAGAATTAGTTCTATATTTGCTTTTATTTATTTGGTATTTTATTTTCTGCTTTTAATATTTGTATTTTCAAATTTCTACATGGGATTTCTCTATATAAAGAGGTCGCCTTACATTATAAGAGAATAGCATTTGATGAATGAAATTATGTTTGAGTTTTCTCAGAGACTAGATTCGGGTTGAGGGGTCGATATTCCGGTGAAGGAAAGGGTAGGGTTAGCCTTTGATTAGAATCCTCAAATTAGCCTAGTTATCCACTTTTCAAAAAAAAAAAACTTTGCGCACTCACTTACCTGCGAAGCTCACTCCGCTCGCAGTGCCGTAGAGTTCCGCCAGACTCGTCCGACACGTCTGCGCTTCGAGCGCGCCCGGCGGCCGCACCTGCGAGCCCCGCGCCAGCGCGCGCTAAGCCACGGCCACCTAGCACCCGCCGCACACATCGCAGCTGCGCTGCCCCGCGCCTGCCTGCGGCCGCCTGCCTGCGCCCAGCCTGCGTGCCCCCGCTTAGGGGTGGGCAGTTTGTACGGCCGTACCATGAGATAAACCCGCCCTGAAACCGCGCCTAAATCGGGGACGGGTATGGGTACTCAATTTTACCAGCCGAACACCCACGCCTCCTCGCCCCCGCCGCGTTTAATGAATGCGGGCGGGTTCGGGTAATGAACTCAATATAGACCCGCCGCTGCCCGTACCCGATATTTAATAAAACTTTAAAAAAATTTTAAAAATTTTAAAATTTTAATTACACTAAATAAAAATAAGTACTTTGGAAAGTAGATATGTCAATAGTACTCCTTTACTGTAAAGTTTTTCTTACATTGTGATAGTTGTACATTTTCAGTTGGCATGCTTAAATAATTGTGATACATGTTCTGCCCGCCTCACAGGCGTCCTTATAACCCACCCCTCTCATATTTGGATTTTCTCTTTTAATATGTCACAATGCTTGTTTTATATTAGGAAATTCATGCTAAGAAAAGTTGGCAATTTGAAGAATTTATCATCGAAAGATTATTTATTATTCCTGATCTTGTTCATATATTTACATACAATGAATGGGTTTCTATAAAAATGTCACTAATATCACTGGTTAGCAGATTTTTATTGTTTCAAATAGAATAAAATAATTCGATTTCATTAACTGAGTGAGGAAAACGGGGTGCGGGCGGAGCGGGTACGGGTTTTAATGAAAATTAGAAGCGGGGCGGGGCGGGGCGGGGAGGAAAACGGGTATGGGGCGGGTATGAGGTAATGAATGATATATAGCGGGGCGGGTATGGGGTATTTTATAACCGACCGCAAACCGCCCCGGTTGCCATTCTCTATGCCGCCCACTGGCCGCCCGGCGCCCACAACTGTCCGGCCTGTGCCGCGCCGCGCAGCAAGCGCGCTGCCCGGCCCCGCCCGCGCCCAGTTTTGTGCCCGGCGCGCCCGTCTGCGCCCGCGCGCCCGCCTGCGATCGCTCGCGCGCTCGCGAGCCATTTGCGCTTTGTCTGCGCGTCGCCCGTACTCGATCAGATCAGCTAATCATCGTCAGTGACTCTTCTCGGATTCAAATCGCTGGTAATTTTTTTCTCGAACTCCACTAAGCTTATTATTTGACTTCAACACAAATTATTCGCTTGACTTGGGTTATTTATTTGGTTTTAATTGTGCGACCCGATACTTTTTTATGTGTCAATTACAGTTGAATTTAATTGTGAGACATTTGTCCTAAATTCCTGAACCTCAGATCTGATTTATTGAATTTAAATTGACGCCCTAATCTAAGTTGATAAATTCTTATGTATCATACGATCCAGTTTAATTTTAATTTTAAAATATCTTAATTTGCGGGATTCAAAATCTTATTTATCATATAATTTATCTAGAAAATATTTTTCTTTTAATTAAAATAATTTGCTAATCGATTTTGCTGAATATAAATATAAAATATCATTGGCATCTTTTTCCGTCCGGCATCACTCGTCCATCTCTCTGGTTTATTCAGTCCTAAGGCCATATCACAAAGCTAGTCACCTATTGGTCACATGAAGGCGCAATGGAAATGTTGGGTTGAGCTCTATTGTGCCAAGCAAAAGTGTGAGGATGAGGTTTGCTCTTGCCAAATGAGTCTTGAGGAATTAGCTTTATTGTTTGCTCTAGTCTCCATTGTTCTCGAATGAGTCTTGTTTGAGGTCCACCAATTTTGTTAATGGATGAGAGACTGATTCTCGAGAGGTTGGAGGAAAAAAAAGAGTGCATCCTGAAAAATAAAAGAAACAGAAGTTTACTTAGTTCAGAGAGATTCTCTTACATCCACGGGTCAAGCCGAAAGGGTAGTTCACTAGCAAAGAAAATGGGATTTGTCAAAAGCAATTACAAGTCTCTCTGCTCTCAATACAATGAAAGGCAAGGGAATAAGCATGATGAAGCTATGAGTCTCTGGTATACCGTGGTAAGATAAAGGCCCCCTAGTTTCAACAATAGATGATGTTGAAATCGTTGCCTTCCTCTGATCACCTTCAATTGATCCTTGGAATGAATTTGAGTTGATTCTAAGGGAAAAGTTTGTTGGTGTCACTTATTTTAATCGTCTTCTAGATTATGAGTGGGACTAGCGATTGTTAGGATCCCAATGTCTAGTGGCCCAAGATGGTCGTACTGCTACTAAGTCCTATGCCTACTATTACACTTGTTCCTATTGCTAGCCCCACCTCTTTTGGTCATTAGGCAAATGTCAGACAAAAAGTTTTTCCCTACCGTGCCTTGTCCTTTCTTATAAAGTAATGGAGACAGCTGAGTTGGTGAGCGGTCAGTAAAATGAATGTAGAGCAAACTCTGCCATCTTTTTGTCTTCAGGATTCACTAACAGCTTCTATCAAAAAAAAGGATTCACTAACAGATTTGCAGGAGAATGAAGTGGCTGCTCTCTTTTTCTGAACTCAGATCTCTTGGAGAAGAAGAAACTAAGCATTTGTTTAATCTGTTAGTTTTTTGTTTGACATTTGCTGATTGACAATATTTCCATTTGTTTCTGTAATCTGATTTTTCTTTCGTATGATGGATGTAAATATGTCTATTGAAGTTCTGATATGCTCATCTCCAATTATTTTTTACTGCTATAGGGATAAACTCTATACAAATGGTTCAGTAATATAATATTTTCTTTCTTACGCCACAGGTCATGAGTTTTTATGCAACAGCAGATCATGAAAAGGAACGGCTTCACTATTTTGCTTCTCCTGAAGGTAGGGATGATCTCTATCAGTACAATCAGAAGGAGAGGAGAACTGTCTTAGAGGTGAGGAAGCAAGGCTAATCATACTTCTGTCAATCTATGCGACTCAAGGAAATTGAGTTTAAAGTCTATATATGCTTTGTTCGACCCATTTCATTGTGCTGGACACATGATGCAGGTGCCTGGTCATCTAGTTTGTTGATTAATTAAATGTTCTTTTGTGTGTGTGTGTGTGTGTGTGTGTGTGTGTGTGTGAAAGCATCCTTTGTTTTTCGAAGTTACTTGCATTCCATTCCCTTTGTATTCTCAATTCATTGTTTCTGTATATTACTTCGATAAAACCCACATTTTGTTTCCTATGGTGTTATTAGATGTATAGCAGAGGTTTAAATTTCCCTTCAAAATCTCTTTTTTCTGAGTCTTCTATTGGAAAGAGACTAAATTATCTTAGAAATCTGCCTTTAGTAACCTGAAAGGACTAAGCGCTGTTTCTTCAAAATGTAGAGTCAAAATGGTAGTTGAAAATAACAGAGATCAGATTGCAGACAGCCTCAAATTTCCCCTTTTTTTTTTTGCTTTCTCCTTGCAGGTATTGGAGGACTTTTCCTCCGTGCAAATGCCATTTGAATGGTTAGTGCAACTGGTACCTCCTTTAAAGACACGCGCATTTTCAATATCATCTTCTCCATTAGCTCATCCAAATCAAGTACATATAACTGTGAGCGTAGTCTCATGGACAACACCCTACAAAAGGAAAAGACATGGTCTCTGTTCCACATGGCTAGCTGGGCTTCATCCTCCTGATAGTAGAGGTATCTGTTCGCATACCTTTTATAAAAATCTTTGCCTCCTAATTTTAGAGGATTCTGTTCACATATCTTTTATAAAAATCATTCCACATAGCAATTCCTCAATTCTTTGCCACTGTTTCATCTCCAGAAATCTATATACCAGCCTGGATCCATCACGGTTCTCTTCCTCCGCCTCCGCCATCACTCCCCCTGGTCCTTATTGGGCCAGGAACAGGATGCGCTCCTTTCCGTGCGTTTGTCGAGCAACGGGTAATACAGAATCAGACGGGTCCAACAGCACCCATTATTTTCTTCTTCGGTTGCAGGAGCCGAGAAACTGACTTTCTGTACGAGAGCTTCTGGCTATCGCAGGCTCAAAACTCGGGCGTGCTGTCAGCAGAAACGGGAGGTGGGTTTTTTGTTGCTTTCTCAAGGGATCAGCCCAGGAAGATCTATGTGCAGCACAAGATGAAGGAAGAGAGTAATAGAATCTGGAGCTTACTGAGTTCTGGAGCAGCTGTCTACTTGGCTGGATCATCAATGAAAATGCCTGCAGATGTTACTTCAGTTTTGGAAGAAATTGTTGCAGAGCAGAGTGGTGCTTCTGAGGAATCAGCAGCCAGATGGCTGAAGATGCAGGAAAGGGCTGGTAAATTCCATATAGAATCATGGTCTTAGAATCCTGAGTATGTTATTTGCTGGTGAATCAATAGATTTCATGCTTAGAAACTATTCACTTGCAGTCATCTCGATTCTGGATCATGGTAACGAACAAATATGGTGTACTATAGAAATTAATTAATGTACGAGATGTATAATTTGCTTAATGGAATATTTTAGCTATCCTGAACAGATGTTGGTACTTATTCTTCATTGATTCTTTTGTTTCTCTGGTGGCTTTTTCTACCTTATGATTTCTTCATAAAATCTTTACAATAGGAATAGTATGTTTCGAAAGTATCTTTTTCTTTCGATCAAGAATTTTAATAGGCTTCTCCTCATAGGATAGATCAAGTTGTATGCTTAGCGGTTCATATTTTAGTGTATAATACGGATCAGTTACATACTTTCTTAATGAAGAGATATGGAAAACATTGTGAATTCTCGCTAGCTCTGATGGTAATGCAAACTCATATGCTGCCTTTTCAACCTAGCAAATGATTTCAAAGGGACTATTATACTTTGTTTTAAGCTTGCCTTTGATACCAAACTGATCTATACCATTTTTTAGTGATACCTTTAGAAACACATGTTCTCCACGCTCAAAGCAAATATCTCATCTTTTTGAGTCAGCATATGCTTTTTGTCGACTCTGGGCTGCTAGGAGTTGTTCTCGAATTATCTTGATCTTTTGTAAAGTGATTTCAATAATCTCTGGTCCTAGCATTCTTCTTTCTCTATCCTCATCCCAGTACAAAGGTGATCGACATTTCCTATCATATAAAGCCTCGTACGGAGCCATCTTGATACTTGCATAGTAGCTATTATTATATGAAAATTCTACTGGAGGCAGATATTTTTCCCAATTTTCTTCAAGGATGAGTCATTTTAATAGGTAGGAAATGAGCAGATTTGGTCAACGTGTCCACTATTACCAAGATAGCATCGCATTCTTTAAATTTTGGTAATCCACAAACAAAATCCATAATAATATGCTTCCATTTTCATGTAGGAATCTCTAGAGGTTGAAGCAGTTCTTCCGGTCTTTGATGTTCTATTTTAACTCTCTGGCAAACTAAACGACTTACAAATTCAACAATATGCATTGGTCCCTTTAAAATCAACTGCCAGGTTGAAAAGTCAGCATATGAGTTTGCATCACCTTCAGAGCTAGCGTGAATTCACAATATTTTTCATATCTCTTCATTAAGAAAGTGTGTAACTGATCCGAATTATACACTAAAATATGAACCGCTAAGCATACAACTTGATCTATCCCATGAGAAGAAGCCTATTAACATTGTTGGTTGAAAAGAGAAGATACTTCAGAAACGTACTATTCCTATTATATAGATTTTATGAAGAAATCATAAGGTAGAAGAAGCTACTTGGGAGACAGAAGAATCAATGAAGAATAAGTATCAACATCTGTTCAGGTAAATTTGAGGGACTAAATTTCATAAGTGGGGAAGCATGTAATGACCTGTTTAAGAAATACATGTTAATAATCATATAAGTATTTTTCTTGATCTAATATGGGTACATTTGTAATTTTAGGATTTCAAAATAATTATTGCATTAAAAATATAGTCTTTGCGAATTTGTTTTCATAGAATATAATTTTTAAAGTTTATCTGTTATTTCTAATCACTAGCTGTATTAAATAAGAAGCAACTTTCTTAACTTTCTCTCATCATCCGTAAATAAATAAGAAATCTCCTTCTGCCTTCCTCCCACCTCCACAACCACCAGCAGTCCTGTCCTATTAAATCGACTTCTGCAAATTAATAAGCCCCAGAGCTCTCAGATAGAACCCACAATCTCTATATTCAAGCTAAATATGTCAGATAGGTTAAGAGGATTAAAATTGGTCAATACAAGTCAAATTAATCAAACTAGGCCAAATTGGTTTAATTGGTCAAATGGGTCAAAGGCGTCAACATGGGTCAAATGGGTCAACTTTGGTCAAACGGATTAACTCGGGTCAAATGGGTTAACTCAGGTGAACTTGGGTCAAATGGGTTAACTCGGGTTTAATGGATCAACACAAGTTTATCGGGTTTGATACAAGTTAAGCGGATTGTCATATGTTAAATGAGTTGACATGGATTAAATAGGTTAATCACCAGTTGAACTCGGATTGAACTAATCAAATTTAGTCAATAAGAAAAATCATTGAATGTAATTTAAACTTAGTGAGACAAGAATACTTACCTCTTCTAGCAAAGTGTTGCCGCTGGAGAAGAAGAGAGAGAGTCGTACCAAGATGGGCTAACGATACAGAGGTGAAATCTACATGAAAAGATTAAGATAGCAAGATTCGGAGATTTCTATGATAACTCAGTGCGTAATGAAAGAAGATAACTTGGAATTTAAGATAGGATCTGATGGTGTCCTTCGATTTTAAAATCGAATCTATATTCCTAACTCTCAAGAACTTTAAAAGAACATTCTTAGTGAAGCACATAGTGCAGGATATTCAATCGACCTGGAGGGACTAAAATGTATCATGACTTACGGGAGCAATTCTAGTGGCCCGGAATGAAAAACGATATTGTTGAATTTGTAAGTCGTTTAGTTTACCAAAAAGTTAAAATAGTACATCAAAGACCAGGAGGATTGTTTCAACCTCTAGAGATTCCTACATGAAAATGGGAGCATATTAGTATGGATTTTGTTTGTGGTTACCAAAATTTAAATATTGCTTTCTTGGTAATAGTAGACACGTTGATCAAGTCTGCTCACTTCCTACCTATTAAAATGACTCATCCTTGGAGAAAATTGTGAAAAATATCTGCCTCTAATAGAATTTTCATATAATAATAGCTATCATGCAAGTATCAAGATGGCTCCGTACGAGGCTTTATAGAATAGGAAATGTCGATCACCTTTGTACTTGGATGAGGATAGAGAAAAAGAATGCTAGGACCAGAGATTATTGAAATCACCTTGCAAAAATTCAAGATAATTCGAGAACGACTCCTAGCAGCCAAGAGTCGACAAAAAGCCTATGCTGACTCAAAAAGATGAGATATTTGCTTTGAGTGTGGAGAACATGTGTTTGTAAAAGTATCACCAAAAAAAGGTATATATCGGTTTTGTATTAAGGGCAAGCTTAAACTAAAGTACATTGGTCCTTTAAAATTAACTGCCAGGTTGAAAAGTCAGCATATGAGTTTGCATTACCATCAGAGCTAGCGAGAATTCATACTATTTTCCATATCTCTTCTTTAATAAAGTATGTTACTGATCTGAATTATATATTAAAATATGAACCGCTAAGCATACAACTTGATCTATCCTATGAGGAGAAGCCTATTAAAATTCTTGATCGAAAGGAGAAGATACTTCGAAAATGTATTATTCCTATTGTAAAGATTTTATGAAGAAATCATAAGGTAGAAGAAACTACCTAGGAGACAGAAGAATGAATAAAGAATAAGTACTAACATCTGTTCAGGTAAATTTGGGGGACCAAATTTCATAAGTGGGGAAGGATGTAATGACTCGTTTAAGAAATATCTGTTAGTAATCACATATGTATTTTTCTTGATCTAATATGGGTACATCTGTAATTTTTGGACTTCAAAATAATTATAATATTTCGAATTTGTTTTTATAGAATATATTTTTTAAATTTATTTGTTATTTTTTATCACTAGCCGTATTAAATAAGAAGCTTCCTCTTACATTCCTTCCATCATCCGTAATAAACAGAAAGTTTCCTTCTGCCTTCCTCCCACCTCCCCAACCACCAGCGATTCCGCCCTAGTAAATCCACTTCTGCCGATAAATAGGCTCCAGAGCTCTCAGATTGAACCCATAAGCTCTATATTAAGGCTAAATAGATCAGATAGATTAAGAGGATCAAAATTGGTCAATACAGGTCAAATTAATCAAACTAGATCAAATTGAGTCAATTTGGTGTAATTGGTCAAATGGGTCAAAGAGGGTCAACATGGGTCAAATGGGTCAACTTAGGTCAATTTGTGTCAAACAGGTTAACTCGGGTCAAACGGGTTAACTCAGGTCAACTTGGGTCAAACGTGTTAACTCAGGTTTAATGGATCGACACAAGTTTATCGGATTTGATACAGGTTAAGCGGGTTGTCATATGTAAAATGAGTTGACATGACTTAAAAAGGTTAATCACTAGTTGAACTCGGGTTAAACTAATCAAATTTTGTTAATAAGAAAAATCACCGAATGTAAGTAAAACTTAGTGAGACAAGAATACTTACCTCTTCTAGCAGAGTTATGCCGTTGGAGAAGAAGAGAGATAGTCGTACCAAGATGGGCTAAGGATACAGAGGTGAAATCTACATGAAAATATTAAGATAGCAAGATTCGGAGATTTTTAAGATAACTCAAAGCGTAATGAAAGAAGATAACCTGGAATTTATGATAGGTGTCCTTCGATTTTAAAATCGAATTTATATTCCTAACTCTCAAGAACTTTAAAAGGAAATTCTTAATAAAGCATATAGTGCAGGATATTCAATCCACTTGGAAGGATTAAAATGCATCATTACTTACTGGAGCAATTCTAGTGGTCCGGAATGAAAAACGATATTGTTGAATTTGTAAGTCGTTTAGTTTGCCAAAGTGCTAAAATAGAACATCAAAGACCAGGAGGACTGCTTCAACCTCTAGAGATTCCTACATGAAAATGGAAGCATATTAGTATGGATTTTGTTTGTGGGTTATAAAAATTTAAAGAATGCGATGTTATCTTGGTAATAGTGGACACGTTGAAAGGACCAATGTACTTTGGTTTAAGCTTGCCCTTGATACTAAACCGATAGATATCTTTTTTGGAGATACCTTTAGAAAAACACATGTTTTCCACGCTCAAAGCAAATATCTCATCTTTTTGAGTCAGCATATGCTTTTTGTCGACTTTGGGCTGCTAGGAGTCGTTCTCGAATTATCTTGATCTTTTGTAAAGTGATTTCAATAATCTCTGATCCTAGCATTCTTCTTTCTCTATCCTCATCCCAGTACAAAGGTGATCGACATTTCCTATCATATAAAACCTCGTACGGAGCCATCTTGATACTTGCATAGTAGCTATTATTATATGAAAATTCTACTGGATGCAGATACTTTTCCCAATTTTCTCCAAGGATGAGTCATTTTAATAGGTAGGAAGTGAGCAGATTTGGTCGACGTGTCCACTATTACCAAGATAGCATCGCATTCTTTAAATTTTGGTAATCCACAAACAAAATCCATACTAATATGCTTCCATTTTCATGTAGGAATCTCTAGAGGTTGAAACAGTCCTCCTGGTCTTTGATGTTCTATTTTAACTCTTTGGCAAACTAAACGACTTACAAATTCAACAATATTGTTTTTCATTCCGGGCCACTAGAACTGCTCCAGTAAGTAATGATACATTTTAGTCCCTCCAGGTGAATTGAATATTCTGCACTATGTGCTTCACTAAGAATTTTCTTTTAAAGTTCTTGAGAGTTAGGAATATAGATTCGATTTTGAAATCGAAGGACACCATCAGATCCTATCATAAATTCCAGGTTATCTTCTTTCATTACGCACTGAGTTATCATAGAAATCTCCGAATCTTGCTATCTTAATCTTTTCATGTAGATTTCACCTCTATATCGTTAGCCCATCTTGGTACGACTCTCTCTCTTCTTCTCCAGCGGCAACACTTTGCTAGAAGAGGTAAGTATTCTTGTCTCACTAAGTTTTAATTGCATTTGGTGATTTTTCTTATTGCCTAAATTTGATTAATTTAATCCGAGTTCAACTGGTGATTAACCTGTTTAAGCCATGTCAACTCATTTAACATATGACAACCCGCTTAACCTGTATCAAATCCGATAAACTTGTGTCTATCCATTAAACCCGAGTTAACCCATTTGACCCAAGTGGACCTGAGTTAACCCGTTTGACCCATGTTGACCCCCATTGTCCGATTTGACCAATTAAACCAATTTGACACAATTTGACTTGGTTTCGTTGATTTGACCTGTATTGACCAATTTTGATCATCTTAACTTATCTGACCTATTTAGCCGGAATATAGAGGTTGTGGGTTCCATCTGAGAGCTCTGGGGCCTATTTATAGGCAGAAGTGGATTTAATAGGGCGGGACCGCTGGTGATCGGGTAGGTGGGAGGAAGTTAGAAGGAGACTTCCTATTTATTACGGATGATGGGAGGATGGTAAGAGGAAGCTTCTTATTTAATACGGCTAGTGATAACAAATAACAAATAAACTTTAAAAAATATATTATATTAAAACAAATTCGTAAAGATTACTATTTTTTGAAGTCCTAAATAACAAATATACTCATATTAGATCAAGAAAAATACTTATATGATTATTAACAGATATTTCTTAAACGGGTCATCACATCTTTCCCCACTTATGAAATTTGGTCCCTCAAATTTACCTGAACAAATGTTGGTAGTTATTCTTTATTGATTCTTTTGTCTCTCTGGTGGCTTTTTCTACCTTATGATTTCTTCATAAAATCTTTACAATAGGAATAGTATGTTTCGAAAGTATCTTTTTCTTTCGATCAAGAATTTTAATAGGCTTCTCCTCATAGGATAGATCAAGTTGTATGCTTAGCGGTTTATATAATTCGGATCAGTTACATACTTTCTTAATGAAGAAATATGAAAAACATTGTGAATTCTCACTAGCTCTGATTGTAATGCAAACTCATATGCTGACTTTTCAACCTGGCAGTTAACTTCAAAGGGACAAATGTACTTTGGTTTAGCCTTACCACTGATACCAAACCGATACTTTTTTTTAGTGATACCTTTAAAAACACATGTTCTCCACGCTCAAAGCAAATATCTCATCTTTTTGAGTCAGTATAAGCTTTTTGTCGACCTTGGGCTGCTAGGAGTCGTTCTCGAATTATTTTTATCTTTTGCAAGGTGATTTCAATAATCTCTAGTCCTGGCATTTTTCTTTCTCTATCCTCATCCCAGTACAAAGGTGATCGATATTTTCTATCATATAAAGCCTCGTACGGAGCCATCTTGATACTTGCATGGTAGCTATTATTGCATGAAAATTCTACTAGAGGCGGATATTTTTCCCTATTTTCTCAAAAGATAAGTCATTTTAATAGGTAGGAAGTGGGCAGACTTGGTCAACGTGTCAACTATTACTAAGATAGCATCGCATTCTTTAAATTTTGATAACCCACAAATAAAATTCATAGTAATATGCTCCCATTTTTATTTAGAAATCTCTAGAGGTTGGAGAAATCCTCTTTATCTTTGATGTTTTATTTTAATTCTTTGGCATACTAAACCACTTACAAATTCAGCAATATCATTTTTCATTCCGCGCCACTAGAATTGCTCCCGTAAGTCATGATACATTTTAGTCCCTCCAAGTGGATTGAATATCCTACATTATATGCTTCACTAAGAATTTTCTTTTAAAGTTCTTGAGAGTTAGGAATATAGATTCGATTTTGAAATCGAAAGACACCATCAGATCTTATCATAAATTTCAGGTTATCTTCTTTCATTACGCACTGAGTTATTATAGAAATCTCCGAATTTTGTTATCTTAATCTTTTCATGTCGATTTCACCTCCGTATCCTTAGCCTATCTTGGTATGACTCTCCCTCTTCTTCTCCAGCGGCAAGACTCTGCTAGAAGAGGTAAGTATTCTGGTCTACTACGTTTAACTTACATTCAGTGATTTTTATTATTAACTAAATTTGATTAGTTTAATCCGAATTCAACTGGTGATTAACCTGTTTAAGCCAAGTCAACTCATTTAACATATGACAATCAGCTTAACCTGTGTCAAACTCGATAACCTTGTGTCGATCCAGTAAACTCGAGTTAACTCGTTTAACCCAAGTTGACCTGAGTTAACACATTTGACCCGAGTTAACCCGTTTGACCCATTTGACCCATGTTGACCCCCTTTGACCTGTTTGACCAATTAAACCATCTTACAGCTCTGGGGCCTATTTATAGGTAGAAGTAGATTTAATAAGGCGGAACCACTGGTGGTTAGGTAGGTGGGAGGAAGGCAGAAGGAGACTTCCTATTTATTACGGATAATGGGAGGAAGGTAGGAGAAATCTTCTTATTTAATACGGCTAGTGATAAGAAATAACAAATAAACTTTAAAAAATATATTCTATTAAAACAAATTCGCAAAAAATATTTTTCTAATGCAATAGTTATTTTGAAGTCCTAAAATTATAGATGTATCCATATTAGATTAAGAAAAATACTTATATAATTATTAATGAATATTTTTTAAACAGGTCATTACATCCTTCCCCACTTATGAAATTTGGTCCCCCAAATTTCCCTGAACAGCTGTTGCTACTTATTTTTCGTTGATTCTTCTGTCTCTCAGGTAGCTTCTTCTACCTTATAATTTCTTCATAAAATTTTTACAATAGGAATAGTAGTTTCTGAAGTATCTTCTCTTTTCGATCAAGAATTTTAATAGGCTTCTCCTCATTTAATAGATCAAATTGTATGCTTAGCGGTTGATATTTTAGTGTATAATTCGGATCAGTTACAAACTTTCTTAATGAAGAGATATGGAAAAAATTGTAAATTCTCATTAGCTCTGAAGGTAATGCAAACTCATATGCTGACTTTTCAACCTGGCAAATGATTTCTAAAGGACCAATGTACTTTGGTTTAACACTGGTCAAACTCATAGATACCTTTTTTTGATGATACCTTTAAAAACACATGTTCTCCACGCTCAAAGCAAATATCTCATCTTTTTGAGTCAGCATAGGCTTTTTGTCGATTCTGGGCGGCTTGGAGTCGTTCTCGAATTATCTTGATCTTTTGCAAGGTGATTTCAATATTCTTTAGTCCTATCATTTTTCTTTCTCTATCATCATCCCAGTATAAAGGTGATCGACATTTCCTATTATATAAAGTCTCGTACGGAGCCATCTTGATACTTGCTTGGTAGGCTATTATTATATGAAAGTTCTACTAGAGACAGATACTTTTCCCAATCTTCTCTAAGGATGAGTCATTTTAATAGATAGTAAGTGGGCAGACTTGGTCAACGTGTCCACTATTATCAAGGTTGCATCGCATTTCTTAAATTTTGGTAACTCACAAACAAAATTCATAGTAATATGCTCTCATTTCCATATAGGAATCTCTAGAGGTTGAAGTTGTCCTCTTGGTCTTTGATGTTCTATTTTAACTATTTGGCAAACTAAATGACTTACAAATTCAGCAATATCATTTTTCATTCCGAGTCACTAGTATTGCTCCTGTAAGTTATGATACAATGTAGTCCCTGCAGGTGGATTGAATATCCTACACTATGTGTTTCACTAAGAATTTTCTTTTAAGGTTCTTGAGAGTTAGTAATATAGTTTCGATTTTGAAATCGAAAGACACCTTCAGATCCTATCATAAATTCCAAGTTTTCTTCTTTCATTATGCTCTGAGTTATCTTAGAAATCTCTGAATCTTACAATCTTATTCTTTTCATGTAGATTTCACCTTTGTATCCTTTGCCTATCTTGGTACGACTCTCCCTCTTCTTCTCCAGCAGCAAGACTCTGCTAGAAGAGATAAATATTCTGGTCTCACTAAGTTTAAATTATATTCGGTGATTTTTCTTATGACTAAATTTGATTAGTTTAACCAGAGTTCAACTAGTGATTAACTTGTATAAGCTATGTCAACTCATTTAACATATGACAACCCTCTTAACTTGTATCAAACCTTATAAACTTGTGTCGATCAATAAAACCGAGTTAACCCGTTTGACCTAAGTTGACCTGAGTTAACCCATTTGACTCGAGGTAACCCATTTGACCCGAGTTAACCTGTTTGACCCATGTTGTCCCGTTTACCCATGTTGACCCCCTTTGAGCTGTTTGACCAATTAAACCAATTTAACTCAATTTGACCTAATTTGATTGATTTGACCTATATTGATCAATTTTTATCCTCTTAACCTATCTATTTGGGTAGGTAGGAGGAAGGCAGAAGGAGACTTCCTATCTATTACGGATGATGGGAGGAAGGTAGGAGGAAGCTTCTTATTTAATAAGGCTAGTGATAAGAAATAATAAATAAACTTCAAAAAATATATTCTATTTAAACAGATCTGTAGAGATTATCTTTTTTAACATAATAATTATTTTGAAGTCCACAGATTACAGATGTATTCATATTAGATCACGAAAAATGCTTATATGATTATTAACGGATATTTCTTAAATGGGTCATTACATCCTTCCGCACTTATGAAACTTGGTCCCCCAAATTTACCTGAAGAGATGTTGGTACTTATTCTTCATTGATTCTTCTGTCTTCCAGGTAGCTTCTTCTACCTTATGATTTTTTCATAAAATCTTTACAATAAGAATAGTACGTTTCCGAAGTATCTTCTCCTTTCGATCAAGAATTTTAATAAGCTTCTCCTCATAGGATAGATCAAGTTGTATACTTAGCAGTTCATATTTTAGTGTATAATTCGGATCAGTTACATACTTTCTAAATGAATAGATATGGAAAAAATTGTGAATTCTCGCTAGCTCTTATGGTAATGCAAATGCTGACTTTTCAACCTGGCAGATGATTTCAAAGAGACCAATGTACTTTAGTTTAAGCTTGCCCTTGATACCAAACCGATAGATACCTTTTTTTGGTGATAATTTTAGAAACACATGTTCTCCACGCTCAAAGCAAATATCTCATCTTTTTGAGTCAGCATAGGCTTTTTGTCGACTCTGGGCTGCTAGGAGTCGTTCTCGAATTATCTTGATCTTTTGCAATGTGATTTCAATAATCTCTGGTCATAGCATTCTTCTTTCTCTATCCTCATCTTAGTATAAAGGTGATCGATATTTTCTATCATATAAAGCTTCGTACGGAGCAATCTTGATACTTGCATGGTAGCTATTATTATATGAAAATTCTACAAGAGGCAGATATTTTTCTCAATTTTCTGCAAAGATGAGTCATTTTAATTGGTCGGAAGTGGGCAGACTTGGTCAACTTGTCAACTATTACCAAGATAGCATTCCATTTTTTAAATTTTGGTAACCCACAAACAAAATTCATAGTAATATGCTCTCATTTCCAAATAGGAATCTCTAGAGGTTAAAGCAGTCCTCCAGATCTTTGATGTTCTATTTTAACTCTTTGGCAAACTAAATGACTTACAAATTCAGTAATGTCACTTTTCATTCCGAGCCACTAGAATTGCTCCCGTAAGTCATGATATATTTTAGTCCCTCCAGATGGATTGAATATCCTGCACTATGTGCTTCACTAAGAATTTCCTTTTAAAGTCCTTGAGAGTTAGGAATATAGATTCGATTTTGAAATCGAAGAACACCATCAGATCCTACATAAATTCTTAGTTATTTTTTTTTCATTACGCTCTAAGTTATCTTAGAAAATTCCGAATCTTATTATCTTACTCTTTTCATGTAGATTCCACCTTTGTCTCCTTAGCCTATCTTGGTACGACTCTCCCTCTTCTTCTCCAGCGGCAAGACTCTGCTAGAAGAGGTAAGTATCTCGGTCTACTAAGTTTAAGTTACATTTGGTAATTTTTCTTATTGACGAAATTTGATTAGTTTAACCCGAGTTCAACTAGTGATTAACTTGTTTAAGCCATGTCAACTCATTTAACCTATGACAACCCGCTTAACCTGTATCAAACTCGATAAACTTGTGTCGATACGTTAAACCTGAGTTAACCCTAGTGACCCAAGTTGACCTGAGTAAACCTATTTGACCTGAATTAACCTGTTTGACCTGAGTTAACCCGTTTGACCCAAGTTGACCCATTTGACCTATATTTGACCCGAGTTAACCCGTTTGACTCAAGTTGATCCCCTTTAACCCTTTTGACCAATTAAACCAATTTGACTCAATTTGACCTGGTTTGATTGATTTGACCTGTATTGACCAATTTTAATTCTCTTAACTTATCTGACCTATTTAGCCTGAATATAGAGGTTGCGGCTTCCGTTTGAGAGCTCTGACGCCTATTTATATGCAGAAGTGAATTTTGTAGGGGGGACTGCTGGTGGTTTGGGAGGTGGGAGGAACGCAGTAGGAGACTTTCTATTTATTACGGATGATGGGAGGAAGGTAAGAGGAAGCTTCTTATTTAATACGGCTAGTGATAAGAAATAATAAAATAAACTTTAAAAAATATATTATATTAAAACAAATTCGCAAAGGTTATTTTTTTAAAGTAATAATTATTTTGAAGTTCTAAAATTACACATGTACCCATATTAGATCAAGAAAAATACTTATATGATTATTAACAGATATTTTTTAAACGGGTCATTACATTTTTCCCCACTTATGAAATTTGGTCCCCCCAAATTTACCTGAACAGATGTTGGTACTTGTTCTTCATTGATTCTTCTGTCTCTATGGTAGCTTCTTCTACCTTATGATTTCTACATAAAATCTTTACAATAGAAATAGTACGTTTCCGAAGTATCTTCTCTTTTCGATCAAAAATTTTAATAAGCTTCTCCTCATAGAATAGATCAAGTTGTATGCTTAACGGTTCATATTTTAGTATATAATTCTGATCAGTTACATACTTTCTTATTGAATAGATATAAAAAAACGTTGTGAATTCTTACTAGTTCTGATGGTAATGCAAACTCATATGCTGACTTTACAACCTGTCAGATGATTTTAAAGAGACCAATGTACTTTGGGTTAAGCTTGCCCTTGATACCAAATCGATAGATATCTTTTTTGGTGATATCTTTAGAAACACATGTTCTCCATGCTCAAAGCAAATATCGGATCTTTTTGAGTCTGCATAGGCCTTTTGTCGACTCTGGGCAGTTAGGAGTCATTCTAGAATTATCTTGATCTTTTGTAAGGTGATTTCAATAATCTCCGGTCCTAGCATTTTTCTTTCTGTAACCTCATCCCAGTACAAACGTGATCGGCATTTCCTGTCATATAAAGTCTCGTACGGAGTCATTTTGATACTTGCATGGTAGCTATTATTATATGAAAATTCTACTAGAAGCAGATACTTTTCCCAATTTTCTCTAATGATAAGTCATTTTAATAGGTAGGAAGTGGACGGACTTGGTCAACGTGTCCACTATTACCAAGATAGCATCTCATTCTTTAAATTTTTGTAACCCACAAACTAAATCCATGGTAATATGCTCCCATTTCCAAGTAGAAATCTCTAGAGGTTGAAACAGTCCTCCTGATCTTTGATGTTCTATTTTAACTATTTGGCAAATTTACGACTTAGAAATTCAGGAATATCATTTTTCATTCTGGGTCATTAGAAATGCTTCCGTAAGTCATGATACATTTTAGTTCCTTCAAGTGGATTGAATATCCTGCTCTATGTGTTTCACTAAGAATTTTCTTTTAAAGTTCTTAATAGTTAGAAATATAGATTCGATTTTGAAATCGAATGACACCATCAGATCCTATCAGAAATTCCAAGTTATCTTCTTTCATTAAGCTCTGAGTTATCTTAAAAATCTTCGAATCTTGCTATCTTAATCTTTTCATGTAGATTTTACCTCTGTATCTTTAGCCCATCTTGGTACGATTCTCCCTTTTTTTTCTCCAGTGGCAAGACTCTGCTAGAAGGGGCAAGTATTCTAGTCTCACTAAGTTTAACTTACATTCGGTGATTTTTCTTATTGATTAAATTTGATTAGTTTAACAAGAGTTCAACTAGTGATTAACCTGTTTAAGCCATGTCATCTCATTTAACATATAACAACCTTCTTAACTTGTATCAAACCTTATAAACTTGTGTCGAACCATTAAACCCGAGTTAACCCGTTTGACCTAAGTTGACCTGAAGTAACCCGTTTGACCCGAGTTAACCCGTTTGACCCAAGATGTCCCATTTGACTCATGTTGACCCCCTTTGACCTGTTTGACCAATTAAACCAATTTGACTCAATTTGTCCTGGGTTTGATTGATTTGACCTATTTTAACCAATTTTGATCCTCTTAACCTATTTGACCTATTTAGCCTGAATATAGACGTTGTGGGTTCCGTCTGAGAGCTCTGGGGCCTATTTATATGTAGAAGTGCATTTCATAGGGCGGGACCACTGGTGGTTGGGGAGGTGGGAGGAAAGCAGAAGGAGACTTCCTATTTACTACGGATGATGGGAGGAAGGTAAGGGAAACTTTTTGTTTAATACGGCTAGTGATAAGAAATAATAAAATAAACTTTAAAAAATATATTCTATTAAAACAAATTCACAAAGATTATTTTTGTAATGCAATATTTATTTTGAAGACTTAAAATTATAGATGTACCCATATTAGATCAAGAAAATTACTTGTATGATTATTAAACGGGTCATTGTATTCTTCTCCACTTATGAAATTTGGTCCCCCAAATTTACCTAAACAGATATTGTACTTATTCTTCGTTGATTCTTCTGTCTCTCACGTAGCTTCTTCTACCTTATGATTTCTTCATAAAATCTTTATAATAGGAATAGTACATTTCCGAAGTATCTTCTCCTTTCGATCAAGAATTTTAACAGGCTTCTCATCATAGGATAGATCAAGTTGTATGCTTAGCGGTTCATATTTTAGTATATAATTTGGATATGTTACATACTTTCTTAATGAAGAGATATGGAAAACATCGTGAATTCTCGCTAGCTCTGAAGGTAATGCAAACTCATATGCTGACTTTTCAACCTAGTAGTTGATTTCAAAGGGACCAATGTACTTTGGTTTAAGCTTGCCCTTGATACCAAATCGATAGATACCTTTTTTTGGTGATACCTTTAGAAATACATGTTCTCCACGCTCAATGCAAATATCTCATCTTTTTGAGTCAGCATAGGCTTTTTGTCGACTCTGAGCTGCTAGGAGTCGTTCTCGAATTATCTTGATCTTTTACAAGGTGATTTCAAAAATCTCTAGTCCTAGCATTCTTCTTTCTCTATCATCATCCTAGTACAAAGGTGATTGATATTTTTCATCATATAAAGCCTCGTACAGAGCCATCTTGATACTTGGTATCAATTATTATATGAAAATTCTACTAGAGACATATACTTTTCCCAATTTTCTCTAAGGATGAGTCATTTTAATAAGTAGGAAGTGAGCAGACTTGGTCAACGTGTCCACTATTATCAAGATAGAATCGTATTCTTTGAATTTTGGTAACCCACAAACAAAATTCTTAATAATATGCTCCCATTTTTATGTTGAAATCTCTAGAGGTTGAAGCAGTCTTCTTGGTCTTTGATTTTCTATTTTAACTCTTTGGCAAACTAAAATTGCAATATCATTTTTCAGCAATATCATTGCATTCAGGGCCACTAGAAATGCTCCCGTAAGTCATGATACATTTTAGTCCCTCCAGGTGGATTGAATATCCTGCACTATGTGTTTCACTAAGAATTTTCTTTTAAGGTTCTTGAGAGTTAATAATATAGTTTCGATTTTGAAATCGAAGGACACAATCAGATCCTATCATAAATTTCAGGTTATCTTCTTTCATTACGCTTTGAGTTATCTTAGAAATCTCCGAATCTTGCTATCTTAATCTTTTCATGTAGATTTCACCTCTGTATCCTTAGCCCATCTTGGTACGACTCTCCCTCTTCTTCTCCAGCAGCAAGACTCTGATGGAAGAGGTAAGTATTCTTGTCTCATTAGAGAGAAAATTACATTCGGTGATTTTTCTTATAACTAAATTTGATTAGTTTAACTCGAGTTCAACTGGTAATTAACCTGTTTAAGCCATGTCAACTCATTTAACATATGACAACCCGCTTAACCTGTATCAAACCCGATAAACTTGTGTCGATCCAGTAAACTCGAGTTAACCCGTTTAACCCAAGTTGACCTGAGTTAACCCATTTTACCCGAGTTAACCCGTTTGACCTAAGTTGACCCATTTGACCCCATGTTGAGTCCATTTGACCCGTTTGACCAATTAATCCAATTTTACTCTATTTGACCTGGTTTGATTTATTTTACCTGTATTGATCAATTTTGATCTTCTTAACCTATCTGATCTATTTAGCGAGAATATAGAGGTTGTGTGTTTCATCTGAGAGCTTTGGGGCCTATTTATAGGCAGAAGTCGATTTAATAGGGCGGGACCGTTGGTGGTTGTGTAGATGGGAGGTAGGTAGAAGGAGACTTCCTATTTATTACGGATGATGAGAGGAAGGTAAGAGCTTCTTATTTAATAGAACTAGTGATAAGAAATAACAAATAAACTTTAAAAAATATATTCTATTAAAATAAATTCGCAAAGATTATTTTTTTAATGCAATAATTATTTTGAAGTCCTAAAATTACAGATGTACCCATATTAAATCAAGAAAAATACTTATGTGATTATTAATAGATATTTCTTAAATGGGTCATTACATCCTTCCTCATTTATGAAATTTGGTCCCCCAAATTTACCTAAATAGATGTTAGTACTTATTCTTTATTAATTCTTCTGTCTCCTAGGTAGTTTCTTTTATCTTATGATTTCTTTATAAAATCTTTACAATAGGAATAGTACGTTTCTGAAGTATCTTCTCCTTTCCATCAAGAATTTTAACAGGCTTCTCCTCATAGGATAGATCAAGTTGTATGCTTAGCGGTTCATATTTTAGTATATAATTCGGATCAGTTACATACTTTATTAATGAAGAGATATAAAAAATATTGTGAATTCTCGCTAGCTCTGATAGTAATTCAAACTCATAAGCTGACTTTTCAACCTGGCAGTTGATTTCAAAGAGACCAATGTACTTTGGTTTAAGCTTGTCCTTGATTCCAAATCGATAGATACTTTTTTTTGGTGATACCTTTAGAAACACATGTTCTCCATGCTCAAAGCAAATATCTCATCTTTTTAAGTCAGCATTGGCTTTTTGTTGACTCTGGGCTGCTAGGAGTTATTCTCGAATTATCTTGATCTTTTGGCAAACAAAACGACTTACAAATTCAGCAATATTATTTTTCATTCCGGACCACTAGAATTGCTCCCGTAAGTCGTGATACATTTTAGTCCCTCTAGATGGATTGAATATCCTGCACTATATACTTCACTATGATTTTCCTTTTAAAATTCTTGAGAGTTAGGAATATAGTTTCGATTTTGAAATCGAAGGACACCATCAGATCCTATCATAAATTCTAGTTATCTACTTTCATTACGCTCTGAGTTATCTTAGAAATCTCCGAATTATGCTATCTTAATCTTTTCATGTAGATTTCACATTTGTATCCTTAGCCCATCTTGGTATGACTCTCCCTCTTCTTCTCCAGCAGCAAGATTCTGCTAGAAAAAGTAAGTATTCTTGTCTCACTAGAGAGAAAATTACATTTGGTGATTTTTTTTATGACTAAATTTCATTAGTTTAACTCGAGTTCAACCGGTGATTAATTTGTTTAAGTCATGTCAACTAATTTAACATATGACAACCCGCTTAACATGTATCAAGCCCGATAAACTTGTGTCGATCCAGTAAACCTGACTTAACCCGTTTGACCCAAGTTGACCTGAGTTAACACATTTGACCCGAGTTAACCCGTTTGACCCAAGTTGACACAATTTACCCATGTTGACCCCCTTTGACCCATTTGACCAATTAAACCAATTTGACTCAATTTGTCCTAGTTTGACTGATTTGACTTATATTGACTAATTTTGATCCTCTTAACCTATCTGACCTACTTAGCATGAATATAGAGGTTGTGGGTTCCATCTGAGAGCTCTGAAGCCTATTTATAGGCAAAAGTGGATTTAATAGGACGAGATATTTGGTGGTTGTGTAGATGGGAGGAAGGCAGAATAAGACTTCCTATTTATTACGGATGATGGGAGGAAGGTATGAGGAAGCTTCTTATTTAATAGGGCTTGTGATAAAAAATAACAAATAAACTTTAAAAAATATATTCTATTAAAATAATTTCGCAAAGGTTATTTTTTTAATGCAATAATTATTTTGAAGTCCTAAAATTACAGATGTACCCATATTAGATAAAGAAAAATACTTATATGATTATCAATAGATATTTCTTAAACGGGTCATTACATCCATCCTCATTTATGAAATTTCGTCCCCCAAATTTACCTGAAAAGATGTTGGTACTTATTCTTTATTGATTCTTCTGTCTCCCAGGTACCTTCTTCTATCTTATGATTTCTTTATAAAATCTTTACAATAGGAATAGTACGTTTCAGAAGTATCATCTCCTTTCGAACAAGAATTTTAACGGGCTTCTCCTCATAGGATAGATCAAGTTGTATGCTTAGCGGTTCATATTTTAGTATATATTTCGGATCAGTTACATACTTTCTTAATGAAGACATATAGAAAATATTGTGAATTCTCGCTAGCTCTGAAGGTAATGAAAACTCATATGCTGACTTTTCAACCTGACAGTTCATTTCAAAGGGACCAATGTACTTTGGTTTAAGCTTGCCCTTGATGTCAAACCGATAGATACCTTTTTTTATAATACCTTTAAAAATACATGTTCTCCACGCTCAAAGCAAATATCTCATCTTTTTGAGTCAGCATAGGCTTTTTGTCGATTCTGGGCTGCTTGGAGTCGTTCTCGAATTATCTTGATCTTTTGCAAGGTGATTTCAATATTCTTTAGTCCTATCATTTTTCTTTCTCTATCATCATCCCAGTATAAAGGTGATCGACATTTCCTATTATATAAAGTCTCGTACGGAGCCATCTTGATACTTGCTTGGTAGGCTATTATTATATGAAAGTTCTACTAGAGACAGATATTTTTCCCAATCTTTTCTAAGGATGAGTCATATTAATAGGTAGTAAGTGGGCAGACTTGGTCAACGTGTCCACTATTATCAAGATTGCATCGCATTCCTTAAATTTTGGTAACCCACAAACAAATTCCATAGTAATATGCTCTCATTTCCATGTAGGAATCTCTAGAGGTTGAAGTTGTCCTCCTGGTCTTTGATGTTCTATTTTAACTATTTAGCAAACTAAACGACTTACAAATTCAGCAATATCATTTTTCATTCCGAGTCACTAGTATTGCTCCTGTAAGTTATGATACAATGTAGTCCCTCCAGGTGGATTGTATATACTACACATGTGCTTCACTAAGAATTTTCTTTTAAGGTTCTTAGAGTTAGGAATATAGATTCAATTTTGAAATCGAAGGACACCATCAGATCCTATCATAAATTCCAGGTTATCTTCTTTCATTACGCACTGAGTTATCATAGAAATTTCCGAATCTTGCTATTTTAATCTTTTCATGTAGATTTCACCTCTGTATCCTTAGCCCATCTTGGTACGACTCTCTCTCTCTTCTTCTCCAGCGGCAAGACTCTGCTAGAAGAGGTAAGTATTCTTATCTCACTAAGTTTTAATTACATTCGATGATTTTTCTTATTGCTTAAATTTGATTAGTTTAGCCCAAGTTCAACTGGTGATTAACCTGTTTAAGTCATGTCAACTCATTTAGCATATGACAACCGCTTAACCTGTATCAAACCCGATAAACTTGTGTCGATCCAGCAAATCTGAGTTAACCCGTTTTACCCAAGTTGACCAGTGTTAAACCATTTGACCCTAGTTAACCCGTTTGACCCAAGTTGACCCCTTTGACTCATGTTAACCCCCTTTGACCTGTTTGACCAATTAAACCAATTTGACTCAATTTGACCTGGTTTGATTGATTTGACCTGTATTGACCAATTTTGATCCTCTTAACCTATCTGGCCTATTTAGCCTGAATATAGAGGTTGTGGGTTCCATCTCAGAGCTGTAGGACCTATTTATAGGCAGATGTGGATTTAATAGGGCGAGACCGCTGGTGATTGAGTGGGTGGGAGGAAGGCAATAGGAGACTTCCTATTTATTACGGATGATGGGAGGAAGGTAGGAGAAAACTTCTTATTTAATAAGGCTAGTGATAAGAAATAACAAATAAACTTTAAAAAATACATTCTGTTAAAACAAATTCGCAAAGATTATTTATTTTTTGAAGTCCTAAAATAACAGTTGTACTCATATTAGATCAAGAAAAATAATTATATGATTATTAACAGGTATTTCTTAAACGGGTCTTCACATCCTTCCCCACTTATAAAATTTGGTTCCTCAAATTTACCTGAACAGATGTTGGTACTTATTCTTCGTTGATTCTTCTGTCTTTTAGGTAGCTTTTTCTACCTTATGATTTCTTCATAAAATCTTTACAATAAGAATAGTATGTTTCCGATATCTTCTCTTTTCTATCAAGAATTTTAACAGGCTTCTCCTCATTGGATAGATCAAATTTTAAGCCTGAATATAGAGGTTGTGGGTTCCATCTGAGAGCTCTGGGGCCTATTTATAGGCAGAAAAAGATTTAATAGGGCGGAACCACTTGTGGTTAGGTAGGTGGGAGGAAGGCAGAAGGAGACCTCCGATTTATTACGGATAATGGGAGGAAGGTAGGAGGAAGCTTCTTATTTAATACGGTTAGTGATAAGAAATAACAAATAAACTTTAAAAAATATATTCTATTAAAACAAATTCGCAAAGATTATGTTTCTAATGCAATAATTATTTTGAAGTCCTAAAATTATAGATGTATTCATATTAGATTAAGAAAAATACTTATATAGTTATTAAAGGATATTTTTTAAATGGGTCATTACATCCTTCCCCACTTATGAAATTTGGTCTCCCAAATTTACCTGAACAGATGTTGGTACTTATTCTTCAATGATTCTTCTGTCTCTCAGGTAGCTTCTTCTACCTTATAATTTCTTCATAAAATTTTTACAATAGGAATAGTAGTTTCTGAAGTATCTTCTCCTTTCGATCAAGAATTTTAATAGGCTTCTCCTCATTGATAGATCAAGTTGTATGCTTAGCGGTTGATATTTTAGTGTATAATTCGGATCAGTTACATACTTTCTTAATGAAGAGATATGAAAAACATTGTGAATTCTCGCTAGCTCTGAAGGTAATGCAAACTCATATGCTCACTTTTCAACCTGGCAGATGATTTCAAAAGGACCAATGTACTTTGGTTTAACACTGGTCAAACTCATAGATACTTTTTTTTGGTGATACCTTTAGAAACACATGTTCTCCACGCTCAAAGCAAATATCTCATCTTTTTGAGTCAGCATAGGCTTTTTGTCGATTCTGGGCTGCTTGGAGTCGTTCTCGAATTATCTTGATCTTTGCAAGGTGATTTCAATAATCTTTAGTCCTATCATTTTTCTTTCTCTATCATCATCCCAGTATAAAGGTGATCGACATTTCCTATCATATAAAGCCTCGTACGGAGCCATCTTAATACTTGCATGGTAGGCTATTATTATATGAAAGTTCTACTAGAGGCAGATACTTTTTCTAATTTTCTCTAATGATGTGTCATTTTAATAGGTAGTAAGTGGGCAGACGTGGTCAACGTGTCCACTATTATCAAGTTTGCATCTCATTCCTTAAATTTTGGTAACCCACAAACAAAATCCATGATAAAATGCTCTTTTTTTTATGTCGGAATCTCTAGAAGTTGAAGCAGTCCTTCTGGTCTTTGATGTTTTATTTTAACTATTTGGCAAAGTAAATGACTTATAAATTCAGCAATATCATTTTTCATTTAGGGTCACTAGAATTGCTCTTTTAAGTTATGTTACAATTTAGTCCCTCTAGGTGGATTGAATATCCTGCATTATGTGTTTCACTAAAAATTTTCTTTCAAGGTTCTTGAGAGTTAGTAATATAGTTTCGATTTTGAAATCGAAGGACATCATCAGATCCTATCATAAATTCCAAGTTATCTTCTTTCATTACGCTCTGAGTTATCTTAGAAATCTTTTAATCTTGCTATCTTAATCTTTTCATGTAGATTTTACCTCTGTATCCTTAGCCCATCTTGGTATGACTCTCCCTCTTCTTCTCCAGTAGCAAGACTCTGCTAGAAGAGATAAGTATTCTGGTCTCACTAAGTTTAAATTATATTCGGTAATTTTTCTTATGACAAAATTTGATTAGTTTAACCAGAGTTCAACTAGTGATTAACCTGTTTAAGCCATGTCAACTCATTTAATATATGACAACCCTCTTAACTTGTATCAAACCTTATAAACTTGTGTCGATCCATTAAACCCAAGTTAACTCGTTTGACCTAAGTTGACCTGAGTTAACCCGTTTGACCTAAGTTTACCTGAGTTAACCCATTTGACCCGAGTTAACCTGTTTGTCCCATGTTGACCCCCTTTGAGCTGTTTGACCAATTAAACCAATTTGACTCAATTTGACCTGATTTGATTGATTTGACCTGTATTGACCAATTTTGATCCTCTTAACCTATCTATTTGGGTAGGTGGGAGGAAAGCATTAGGAGACTTCCTATTTATTACGGATGATGGGAGGAAGTTAAGAGGAAGCTTCTTATTTAATAAGGCTAATGATAAGAAATAATAAATAAACTTAAAAAAATTCTATTAAAACATATAAGTAGAGATTATTTTTTTAATATAATAATTATTTTGAAGTTCACAGATTACAGATGTATCCATATTAGATTAAGAAAAAATACTTATATGATTATTAACGAATATTTCTTAAATGGGTCATTACATTCTTCCTCACTTATGAAATTTGGTCTCCCAAATTTACCTGAGCAGATGTTGGGACTTATTCTTCATTGATTCTTCTATCTTCTAGGTAGCTTCTTCTACCTTATGATTTTTTCATAAAATCTTTTCAATAGGAATAGTACATTTCTGAAGTATCTTTTCCTTTTGATTAAAAATGTTAATAGGCTTCTCCTCATAGGATAGATCAAGTTGTATACTTAGCGGTTCATATTTCAGTGTATAATTTGGATCAGTTACATACTTTCTAAATGAAGAGATATGAAAAATATTGTGAATTCTCGCTAGCTCTGATGGTAATGCAAATGCTGACTTTTCAACCTGGCAGATGATTTAAAAGAGACCAATGTACTTTGGCTTAAGCTTGCCCTTGGTGATACTTTTAGAAACACATGTTCTCCACGCTCAAAGCAAATATCTCATCTTTTTGAGTCAGCATAGGCTTTTTGTTGACTCTGGGCTGCTAGGAGTCGTTCTCGAATTATCTTGATCTTTTGCAATGTGATTTCAATAATCTCTTGTCCTAGCATTCTTCTTTCTCTATCCTCATCTCAGTACAAAGGTGATCGACATTTTCTATCATATAAAGCCTCGTACGGAGCTATCTTGATACTTGCATGTTAGCTATTATTATACGAAAATTCTACAAGAGGCAGATACTTTTCCCAATTTTCTCCAAGGATTGGTCATTTTAATTGGTCGGAAGTGGGCAGACTTGATCAACATGTCAACTATTACCAAGAAAACATTCCATTCTTTAAATTTTGGTAACCCACAAACAAAATTTATAGTAATATGCTCTCATTTTCAAGTAGGAATCTCTAGAGGTTGAAACAGTCCTCCTGATCTTTGATGTTCTATTTTAACTCTTTGGCAAACTAAACGACCTACAAATTCGGCAATATCATTTTTCATTCCGGGCCACTAGAATTGCTCCCGTAAGTAATGAAATATTTTAGTCCCTCCAGATGGATTGATTATCCTGCACTATGTGCTTCACTAAGAATTTTCTTTTAAAGTTCTTGAGAGTTAGGAATATAGATTCGATTTTGAAATCGAAGAATACCATCAGATTCTTAAATATCATAGCTATAATACAAAATTACTTTTAACTTCTCTTCCCTTATCCCGGATCCTTCTAGTGCCACACCTGCCACCAAAAATTGCAGGAGTCTGTTAATATAGACCCAGTAGATAAAACAGTATCCAAAATAACAATAATCAATTCAACACTACATATAGATTAAATACAACTCTTGTAGTAGAGTCAAACCAGGAATAAAATCAATCTCCACAACAACAATTTCAAAATGCAAGATAGTCTTAAAAATATTATCCTTTAATATCAATATCAGAATCATCTTTACTAAAAATAATAACTTTATTATTTATATCAATAGCATAATCATCTTTACTCAATATTATTATATCTCTGGACCCCAGGTTTCTCAACCAATCACCTCAAACGCCTCAATAATTTGGAGATCGTCACCTCCCCGTGAGTAACCCTTTCGATTTACATCACGGGACGTCATCACGTCAATACAGCACAAGGATCCTTTCACAATGGCTCTCACTAGCCACTTTTATGAAGTCGTCACCCCATCAGCCCCGAAAGGGCCTTGGACTCCATCGTGCCAAAATCATATTATTTAAGCTCGAGCTGGCATGTGTGATTGCTTGTGAGAAACCTGTCTTGCTCATTATCGCTTTTAAATCATGAATGCAAATATCATCTCAATGTGCAATAATAACATACCATATCATCAATCTTGACAGCATAATATCAAATGTAATAAATAAATGAATTATCATACTTTATCTTATCATTGAACATACTGAATTTATCACAATATAATAATATTCTGTTTAGTGATACAGATCTATTATTTTCATACCATTTTACCTAGAAGCCTGACAAGAGTTCCTACCGCTTGTTATTCTAGAAGCCTTGACGGGAGCCGCACCTTGCATCAATGATTCATTTTTTGTAGGACATCACCTGGCGTACACTCCCCGCCCTCATCGAAATAACATATATATAGAAAACTCTTCGTCCTAGTACCACATCACCTCACAGACAAGCATATCACATTCATTCTCTCAAATAACAGTATACACAGCATACATGGCATAATAACATATAGACATGTCCACTAAATTTCCTTTGTAATGCAAAATCCATTTAATAGATCAAAACATCAACAACAAGCAAACAGAGGATTGATCACAATTCCACCAAATTAATCTGTTCTCCACAATATCATAATTTTCCCAAAATCTTGAAATAATAAATTATATTCACAACACAATATTCAATCCACATCAATTTCAGAAAGAAACTACTTAACTAGTCATAAAAATCTCTCATTATTTCTCCTTACGCAATTAGTAGAATACATAACATAAAAACACAGAATCACAACATATTAATATCAACTCCAGGGAAAGAATTATCCATCTTAACCAAACCTGAAAATCCCACAGCTTTCCTCTTCCCTTTCCTCTCCTTCTTCCCCTTCTTTTCCTTCTTCTTCTTCTTCCCTGGTTCCCAGCAGCAAACACTACTGCTGCTCTTGCTCGGCTTGGCGCAGAAAGGCGGACAGAGGGAGCGACTGGCGTGGCAAACGCGGGAGAGAGAGAGAGAGAGACCGAGAGGGAGAGGGAGAAAGGAACTTCCTTTTCTCTCTCAAGGCACACGCGACACGCAAAAAGGAGGTGGCGGAGGCGGTTCCTGCGGCTGTGCTCATTTGTTAATGGCATAATTGCAATTTGGTCTCTATATTTCCTCTCTTTTATAAATAAGTCTAAAATTATTATTTTCAGGTCCAAAAGTCTTCATTTTAAATCCAAATCAGTTTTAATTTTTAAACCTCAAATCAACTTATATTTAATTTCTTTTGACTTCAAAATTTCAGGATATTACAAATGTATTTTGGTATAAGCTTGCCCTTGATACCAAACAGATAGATACCTTTTTTGGTGATACCTTTAGAAAAATATGTTCTCCATATTCAATGCAAATATCTCATCTTTTTGAGTCAACATAGGCTTTTTGTCGACTCTGGGCTGCTAGGAGTCGTTCTCAAATTATTTTGATCTTTTTTAAGGTGATTTCAATAATCTCTAGTCCTAGCATTCTTCTTTCTCTATCATCATCCTAGTACAAAGGTGACCGATATTTTCCATCATATAAAGCCTCATATAGAGCCATCTTGATACTTGCATGGTAGAAATTATTATATGAAAATTCTACTAGAGACATATACTTTTCCCAATTTTCTCTAAGGATGAGTCATTTTAATAGGTAGAAGTAGGCAGACTTGGTCAACGTGTCCACTATTATCAAGATAGCATTGTATTCTTTCAATTTTGGTAGCCCACAAACAAAATCTATAGTAATATGCTCCTATTTCCAAGTAAGAATCTCTAGAGGTTGAAGCAGTCCTCTTGTTCTTTGATGTTCTATTTTAACTCTTTGGCAAACTAAACGACTTACAAATTCAGCAATATCATTTTTCATTTCAGGTCACTAGAATTTCTCCCGTAAGTCATGACATATTTTAGTCCTTCCAGGTTGATTGAATATCGTGCACTATGTGCTTCACTAAGATTTTTTTTTTAAGTTCTTGAGAGTTAGGATATAGATTCGATTTTGAAATTGAAGGACACCATCAGATCCTATCATAAATTCCAAATTATCTTTTTTCATTGAGCTCTGAGTTATCTTAGAAATCTCCGAATATTCATATCTTAATCTTTTCATGTAGATTTCACCTTTATATCCTTAGACCATCTTGGTAGGACTCTCCCTCTTCTTCTCCAACGGCAAGACTCTGCTTGAAGAGGTAAGTATTCTAGTCTCACTAAGTTTAAATTACATTCAGTGATTTTTCTTATTGACTAAATTTGATTAGTTTAACTCGAGTTCAACTAGTGATTAACCTGTTTAAGCCATGACAACTCATTTAACATATGAAAACCCTCTTAACTTGTATCAAACCCGATAAACTTGTGTCGATCCATTAAACTCGAGCTAGCCCGTTTGACCCAAGTTGACCTGAGCTAACCAATTTGACCTGAGTTAACCCGTTTGACCCAAGTTGACCCATTTGACTCATGTTGGCCACCTTTGACCCGTTAGACCAACTAAACCAATTTGACACAATTTGATTGATTTGACCTATATTGACCAATTTTGATCATCTTAACCTATTTGACCTATTTAGCCTGAATATAGAGGTTGCGGGTTCCGTCTGAGGGCTCTGGGACCTATTTATATGCAGATGTGAATTTGATAGAGCGGGACCGCTGGTGGTTGGGGAGGTGGGAGGAAGGCAGAAGGAGACTTTTTATTTATCACGGATGACGAGAGGAAGGTAAGAGGAAGCTTCTTATTTGATACGGCTAGTGAGAATAAATAACAAATAAATTTTAAAAAATATATTCTATTAAAACATATTCGCAAAGATTATTTTTTTAATGTAATAATTATTTTGAAGTCCTAAAATTACACATGTACTCATATTAGATCAAGAAAAATACTTATATGATTATTAATAGATATTTCTTAAACTGGTCATTACATCCTTCCCCACTTATGAAATTTGGTCCCCCAAATTTACCTGAACAGATGTTGGTACTTATTCTTTATTGATTCTTCTGTCTCTCAGGTAGCTTTTTCGACTTTATGATTTCTTCATAAAATCTTTACAATAGGAATAGTATGTTTCCGAAGTATCTTCTCCTTTTAATCAAGAATTTTAATAGGCTTCTCCTTATAGGATAGATGAAGATGTATACTTAGCTGTTCATATTTTAGTACATAATTTTGATCAGTTATATACTTTCTTAATGAAGAGATATGAAAAACATTGTGAATCCTCGCTAGCTCTGATGGTAATGCAAACTCATATGCTGACTTTTCAACCTGGCAGATGATTTTAAAGGGACCAATGTACTTTGGTTTAAGCTTGCCCTTGATACCAAACCGATAGATATCTTTTTTTGGTGATATCTTTCGAAACAAATGTTCTCCACGCTCAAAGCAAATATCTCATCTTTTTTAGTCAGCATAGGCTTTTTGTCGACTCTGGGCAGTTAGGAGTCATTCTCGAATTATCTTGATCTTTTGCAAGGTGATTTCAATAATCTCTTGTCTTAGCATTCTTCTTTCTCTATCCTCATCATAGTATAAAGGTGATCAACATATCCTATCATATAAAGTCTCGTACGGAGCCATCTTGATACTTGCATGGTAGCTATTATTATATGAAAATTCTACTAGAGGCAAATACTTTTCCCAATTTTCTCCGAGGATGAGTCATTTTAATAGGTAGGAAATGGGCAGCCCTGGTCAACGTGTCCACTATTATCAAGATAGCATCGCATACTTTAAATTTTGGTAACCCACAAATCCATAGTAATATGCTCCCATTTTCATGTACGAATCTCTAGAGGTTGAAGCATCCTCCTGGTCTTTGATATTCTTTTTTAACTCTTTGGCAAACTAAACGACTTACAAATTCAGCAATGTCATTTTTCATTACGGGCCACTAGAAATGCTCCCGTAAGTCATGATACATTTTAGTCCCTCCAGGTGGATTGAATATCCTGTACTATGTGTTTCACTAAGAATTTTCTTTTAAGGTTCTTGAGAGTTAATAATATAGTTTCGATTTTGAAATCGAAGGACACAATCAGATCCTATCATAAATTTCAGGTTATCTTCTTTCATTACGCACTGAGTTATCATAGAAATCTCTGAATTTTGCTATCTTAATCTTTTCATGTAGATTTCACCTCTGTATCCTTAGCCCATCTTGGTACGACTCTCCCTCTTCTTCTCCAGCGGCAAGACTCCGCTAGAAGAGGTAAGTATTCTGGTCTACTAAATTTAAGCTACATTCGGTGATTTTTCTTATTATTAAATTTGATTAGTTTAACCCGAGTTCAACTGGTGATTAACCAGTTTAAG